>UXGD01000020.1:0-171024 GCA_900474315.1 Torymus auratus
AACGATACAGAGAAGATTAGCATGGCCCCTGCGCAAGGATGACACGCAAAATCGTGAAGCGTTCCACATTTTTTGCTTTTGCTACCTGTAATATTTTAATAATTTATTATCCCGACTAATATCATCATATTCTGCTCTATTTATTTGTTTTCAACAAAATTAGTAAATAAAGAAAAACAAGTTGATAAAAATTTAAAGCGCATGAGAAAAATTAAAGCGTCGATAATCACGGGCGAGCATATGCATCGAAGGCGGTAGTTATACCTACGAAATCATCGGAGCGATAAAGTATTACCTGAAATGTCACGTGAACGCACGCGTCCGTGTGCCTCTGAGCCCCTAGCATAAATCCACCATCGCCGTGAGGGCCCATAATTTATTTAAGCTCGTAACATACGTATGTACCTACGTGCGTGCGGTCACGCTCGCCCTTCTACGAACGCAACAATCGTTCCTGATACGCCTGTATTTGCGCGGATGTATGCGAACCGGAGTAGCTCACGATGTGTAAGGGCTTAATTCGTCGAGAAGTTATTTGCAAGTTAGATTTATACCTTTGACAAACAATTTGTATTCGTGAGATACAGCAAATTTTATTCAGTTACACGCTCTAAATCTAAATTTTATAACCGTTTGAGAATCTTTGTACAAAAAATTTTGTAAGGAAATTCAGTTGTTACGGAAACGCTAAGCTCCGGCAGCGTTCAGGTTCAATTACATGCAAAAGCTCGAGGCATCGTCGGAAATCCACAGAGAGAATACGCGTGCATGCACAAAAGCGAGAGGGAGAAAAAAAATAAGTCCGGCGTGTGTGTGTGTGTGTGTGTGTGTGTGTGTGTGTGTGACCGACAAAGGGAATAAGAAATGCAGGCGAACGATTTTGGGATGAGAGAGACAGAAAGTGAGAGGGAGGAAGGCAGCGCGCGGATTATATTCTTTGGCTCTCTTTTTTCCTTCCTCCTCCTCCTCTTCCTCCTCCTCCTTCTCTTTACCGCCCCATTCCTTTTGTTCTCGTCTCGTACATTGTCGTCGCGGACGTTGCGGCGTAGCACGGTGGGAAAATTAGATGATTGGCCGCGAACGCAAGCGTGTGTGGCTTTTTTATGGGAAGTGGGAAGGATTATTTCTGAATTTTCAAGCGCGACTGTATATACGCTAGTGCGTTTTGCCATAGTGGTGAAGTTACTCCTCCCGGTTCTCGTAATGTTATAAGAAAATTTATTACTAGAATTATTAATGTTATGCGGTTTGTAATTGGATCTGTCGAAGTGAAGTAATTTATAGATATTTATGCTACAGGTAGGTATAAGTCTTTCGTATCATATAATTCTAAATAATGAGAATGCTATTTATCCGTTAAATGATAATCAATAAAGTTATTAAGTTATAATAATTTAAATCTTTCACATTGGGAAATTTCTATATTCTAGAAGTAATAGCGTATAGTTTTATTTATCTCCAAATATACGTACGCAAACTTATGTGGTTTCATTAAAAATTCCTAACTCTTATTTCTAAATGAAATTGACGTTCTTTGTGCAAGTTTGTGCAACATTTCAGGAGATTACACTAATTTATGTTGAATCTCTTTAATTCCCTATATATAACGAATTATCCCAAACCAAGCTAAACCTTTACGTAAACCTACTCAATCACTATATCCTACCAATCTCTCAATCCCATCCGGAAAATTCTTACACATTCTTCTTATTACTTGTTATCATTAATTGTTTCGCGGCAGGGAGCTGTTAATCCTTCCTGCAATTACGCGGGCGGTCGCACGCGCGCCTTTCGGACCGCTCCCCGCGCGGCTCGCGTTTCTCTCTCCTTCTCCTCTCCGTTTAGAATCAAATTAGCCGCCTCGTTCTCACTCGACCCCGCGCGCGGAGTATTCGTATATATATCTATGCAGCGGCACGGGCAATTAAAATATTTCGCGCATATAAAGGAGAGAACGCGCGCGCGTGTTCACAAAGCAGCTGGCGCGCACGAAAACGAGAAGGAACGAGAAGCCGAAGGAGTAGGAAGGAGAAGATAGTGCGGTTACGCTTTCCGCGCGGCGCTATTTTCTTCAACTGACGTTTTTTGCTCGCGCTATATCGACAGGGGAAATTAGTTGGATGGGCCATTGTTGTTGCGTGCGTATTGTGCGTTGGGGTGGCGAATAAAAACGTACGAGGCGATTATTTCGTAAATATGGATGAGGGAAGATCCGTTTGATGTTGCGCTAGCGGCATGTCGTGTAATCTCGTTACCCCGGTAATTGATGCCTGGTGAGAAATTTATTCGCTTCTTAAGGCGTAATTCGTTACACGCGATTAAATCGCGCGTGTGCTTAAGCTATTTGAGTTTTTTAGATCTTTTCAGGTATGTACCAATAGCGTTCTGCTGCGTTGAAAGTGGTTTGACTACAGGGCTGCACGAGAGCAAGACAATACAGTATTTCTGTAATTATTTTCTCGCTCTTGTAAACTTTTGAAAATTTCTCTCTTGTTTTGGTCTTGTCAGTCAATATGCAAAGTTTTACTGTCTTGTCTTGAAATTCTTGATCATATTGAGTTACGTAGACGTGTGACAATAAAAGAGTCGATTATTTAAAAAAGTCTTAAAGCCAAATACCAAAGGGAGGCGAGATTCACACAGATGGAGAAGGCACGCTAAAGTGAAATAGTAAGATTCAATAGTGCAATAGTTGACTATCCAAAAAAGGCTTAAGCCCAAATAGTGTGTGGGCGGGGGGGGCAACTTTAGTCGAGTCGATTATTCGAAAAATTCTTTTGTCCAAATAGCCTGTAGACGCGAGGCCCACGCACAACAGGGAGACGCAAACGTGTGGCAGTATAAAGAGAGTGGATTATTAAAAAGTCTGCGTAAGCGTAACTGCACAACTGATTCTTTTTGCGTTAAACTTGCGATCTTCGGCTATTCGGACTTAAGTTTTTATAAATTATCGACTCACTTATTGTCGCATTCCATAACTCCCTTACTTTGCGAGGACGTTCCATCACCGCGTTCTTTGGATTCATGAATTGTTGAAATAATCGCTCGCTTACAGTGGTACATCTGCGTGCCGTCCCCTTCTATGTAGATCTCGCGTCACCTTGCGATTTGGGTGTAAGAATTTTTTAAATAATCGACTCGCTTATCGTCGCACGTCTGGTATGAATTTTTTAAATAATTGATTCGTCCACTGTCGCACGTTTCCGTAGCTCGCATCCCTTTTTTGCAAGGACCTCGCATCCCCTCGGTATTTGGGTTCCAGGCCTTTTTAAATGATTCACTGTTAAAAATGTCCTTAAATTCAAGAAACTTTTAAGTTACAAATTTATTGAATTTTGAGAATAATGTAACGTAATTTAATTTGAAATTTGATTTTTCCCGATATATATATGCCGTTGGCCAGAGCCTAGTTCGCGCGCTACCGCTAGGCGGCACAGTCCCTCCCTGTAGCCTCACGTACCTAAGTAAGTTGGCCCGAGGGGATATAAAAGCGCGGTATACATCTCGTCAAAAGGTGATCATCAGCAACTACCGAAGTTTATTGAGTTAAGAAAGACGCCATTGTGTGCGAGTTACATAATTGTCTTTATTTAGATAGTTATTATGATTATTTCAATAAATTATTACGATTAGAAAATGTTAAGTTGTTTTCAAGACAAAACAAGATTCTTGACATACTCGTCACCACAATCTTGATATTGTATCGAAAACTGTACAGAAATATTTTATCGATTATTGTCTTGAACATTGAGACAAGACAATACAATATCAAGATTAATCTTGCTATATCGTGCAGCCCTAAGTTTAACTTTGAATTTCAATTTGGTTTCAAAAGATTTTTAAAGAAATTTTTAAATGGTGATTATGCCCCTTAATAAATCTGATTTTGTACCTTATATGATTTAAATTTTAAAAAATTCACGATTTCATATCTATAAGCGTAAATAAAAGAATTTATAACGGACAAAATACATTGACAAAATACTATATTTACTAATAAGTGAAGTATTTATCTCTACTACTTTCATAATTCATTATTCCAATTTATATTTATCTCAATTAAGTACTTTTATAGTAGTAATAGTGCAAATATCTAAACGAAATCTACTTCATGTTCACAAAATAATTATAATCTTATAACTCAACATTACGTATATCAATACTGGTATCTTACAATGATCAATTTTATTAATTACTTTTTACAGATGATATAGGTATATAACTTTTGTATTTGCATTAAAAAATAATCTCTGAAAACGAATCACCGTTGTACAATTATTAATTAACAAATAATCAACATAATTTATTTTTTTCTACCTCCTAGAGGAAGCTTTGTGATAGTAATTTTGCTACCTCCTAGAGGAAGCTTTGTGATAGTAATTTTGCTTCCTCCTAGAGGAAGCTTTGTGATAATAATTTTTTAGTTGTTGTAAAAACATGTTATAATTGTTTTCCAAGGTGTTAGGAATCAAAATACATGGTTTTTTAAAAATGTCTATGGATGTATATGGGTGTGTGCGTACGTGTGTGTGTATGTGTATTGTGTATGTGTGTATACATCTGGATCTCAGCTTCTACTAGGTCGATTATAACCGGACAGGTTTCATATTCTTTGTTTTTTTGTGATGACGGATCAAAAATCAATTTTTTTGATTGAACCGATGCGTTTTTGTTTTATTTCAAATTTTACATTTTCTCAAATCTTACTTTTGCTTTTTTATAATGATAGGATAAGATATTTAATCGGGTAGGTATCATTTGAAAGAGAATTAAATACCTATATTTTCTAAAAAAAAATATTTTCCAGCTATCACGGTTCTTTAGTTATCAACAAAAACAAAAACTTTTTTTTTAAAAGCTTATAACTCCCTAATGATGTTATCATCTCTTAAAAAAGTGATAGATGAAATCTCTCATTACAATAAGACTGTTTTGATTCGTTGTTGTAGGCTGAGTTGATTGGTCTATATAGTAGAAGCGCCAAAATATAATATGTCTGAATTTACAAGTTTGAATTCTTGAGTTTAAGTATTCAAAACTGCTGAATAATTAAAATAGTATACGAAAAATTTCATTATTTTATTTATCAAAATTACGTTATTATTGTAGAATTTAAACTAAAACAAACTTTTAAATTGAAACTAACTTGTTGATGTTCATAACCTCAAAAACAAAAAATCAATAGATAAATAATACGGGCGAAGCGCGTTGAATGTAGTTAGTATATTATATGTTATATATGTATATATTATGTTAAACATAGGGCGTTCTTGCCCGTGGATCTAAATAAATAAATACATAAATTTAAAAAGAAATACTTTAAATCTTTATAAATGAATTTAATTATAATTATGTGATAAATTGTTGCAAAAGTTATAAATTTTGTTATTAAAACTTAATTAAAAGAATCAGCAAATTAAGTTTGAGGAAGGTACGGACCAATGAATTGTGGCAGCGATTTTTAATAAGAATTAGTGGATACTAAAAATAATGTCAAGAAAAAAGCCCATTTTGATTTTAATAATTATTTAATTATTTCTTTTTCTACTTTATTATTTCATTAATCTTATATCTTTATACATAATTAAATTACTTATAAATTACAAATTTTCATTTATTTGCCATTTTTACAATCCTCGATATCGAATTATAAATTGCGTCGAAATAATGCGTAAGAAATATTTGTGGATTGACAAGGTATGGTAATGAATAACAAGACTTTTATTTATTTTTAAATTAATATATAATTTTTTAATCGTGAGGATCTTTCGGAGGGTCGGAGACTAAAAGTGTACAATATACAATACAAGCGATAGGAATACGATTTTCCATCTTGAAAAGGTAAAACTTTTTCCAAAGGAAAAAGATTGGGTGGAAACGCAGTGCGAGCAATCGGAGCCTTGTTCGTGATTTTTTTATTGCTTTTATTCGATTCGCCTGGGGCCCGTCATGCGCATTCTTATATAATACAATATACAATATGTACCGTGGAAGAGACACTTTAAAACTTATGACAGTTTTCTGCAGTCAACACACACTGACAACGGTCAAACACGGTAAAAATTATTCCAGTTGAAACGCACTGGACAATAATTTTATTTTAGGTCAGTTGTTATCGCAACAAATTTTTGCACTATAAGATTCATTGATCTTAATAATTTACATAATTTTTACCGTTGTGGCCATAAACAATCGTTTATAAACATGTGATCATCGATAGTAGCATTTTCAAAACTCGCATCTTCCCCGAAAAAAGACATAATTGTATATTACTGGTTACTTTTGGCGAAGATTTAAATAGCAATTGAAAAACGAGGTACAGAAAAGAGAGCAGCAATTTCAAGAGGCATTCGACAGGCTGCACCCACACTTTTTATTTTTATTTGCTTCTTTCGATACTTAAGCTTCACGCATCTTACATCTTATAAGTTTATGATGAATTTACACAGTTATGAAAGGAGCACAGTTCGCAATCCATGTAATAGTTGTAATTTTGCTATTATTAAATTTTTTCAAAATATCCGTTATATACTTTGAAGAGGCGGTTAACCCTGCAATGCCTGAATAGTTAAACATGTTTAAAAACAAGATATTTTCATATAGAAAATGATGAAATTTAAAAATCGAATTGATATTAAATTGTAAAGTCACAGAGTTAATAAAAGAAATTGTTTAAAAACGTTGCTCTCGTACCAGTGTACATGCAATTCATATATTTTTGGCAGCATATAATTATTTAATTAAAGTATTAAATTGTACTTCTTTGTTTAAAGTTTGTTATGTTATAAGTTGTATTCATGTGAGTATACATATTAATGATATTCTGCGCTTACGGAATACAACTCTTTAAGTAATACTAAACCGAACATCAATTCTAAACAGTCTTTTAAATAATTATTGCCTGTTTGCCCGGATATTAATTTTTACCAGGCCAAATACAATTTATTTAATTATATATTAGCTGAAATTGACAATATAATAATTTGGAATAAAATTTATATAAATGTTGTGACAGGAAAAGGAAAGATGAGGGTGATTGACCCACGCACAGCATTGTAGGGTTAATAGCTTTATTTCATCTCGACTTCATTCATCTTCTTATAATTTATATAATTATGATACACGTGTATTATACAGGTGCAGCTATCGGACTAGCCTATTGTTCACTACATGGTTTTTCTTTATTCGCTCGGCACACATAGGCATATTTTCTTCACATTTTGATTCATCAAGACACGTGTGCCTCGCTCTCATGTGTGAAGGAAATGACGATACTCTCACTCTCTACGGCTTGCTAAAAAGGTGAAACGAGAATTATTATAAGAAACGGCGCATTATACAAACGATATATATATAGACTCTTTTATGTATCTTTTCTTTCGCTATTTTTTCACTTTTTATATTAATTCGCCCTCATATTCGTCTTCCCTGAAGATGTGCAGTCTTAAACAAATCGGTACTTGGCATTATTTTACCAATCGAATTAGTATCTAATGTTTCTGAATAATGATGGATGATAAGTTAAAAAACTAGTAAAACGGTAAAATCGATTTTTTTTTATGGTTTATCGTAAATTTATTGAAAATGTCAATGGGATCGATTAGTCACGATTGCACATCTTTGAATTGCTGGCTCCGGCGAGTAAAAGACTCAATCACTCAAGCGAGATCCGATTGCGATGAAAGTTTGATTGTTTTTTCATTTCATGTATTAATGAATTATTAAAATCGCAACTTTCTGTCATTCGCGTTGGATATCGCGCATGTACACTTTATCGCTCTAACTCAGCCCTTTCTCTCGTATACATTCGCTCATAAAATTATCTACATCAATTTCTACGCTTTATACAAGTTTTCTTTTTTTATAATCGAGCTGGTTCACACGCTCTTTTTCTCCGAAGATATTTTTCTTCCTAACTACTATAAGATAAATCGGATCACAAAAATTGTCCCCCCGAACGTGATTTATTCATATTTTGTTATTACTCTTTTTTATACTTTTATCATTAAAAATTCGTCACTGTCGTCTGTGACGCAGCAGTATTTTCCAGATCGTCCATCGTCCTTCTTCGATTCGATATTTAATTTCGAAGATTACAATTTACGAAGAAAAAGACGAAGGAAAGATATTTAAAGATATGCGTGCATTTGCAACGATTCAGCACGCATTTTATCTTTCGTTTTTTCGTTTATTTGTTTACTTTTTACGAGGCTAGTAGTAAATTGATATTCGACAGTAGCATTAATTCAATAAATTCATACAGAGGATAGTTGCTGGCTTTACTTTTCTCATCATTTATTTATAATCAGATATAATATAATATCACTAGGGTACATATGTACAAGGACTGCAAATAGTAGAGATGCCTTTATATTGCAATTATCATTTACCGTAATAGATTTTTTCTTAAAATCTACATAATCGCAGGTAAAACATTTTGTGTATTTGTTTGTTTTTTTGTAACTCGCTAGCATTCGATTCGAATAACGGCCACATCCTCGTTTGATGTTTACGTTTTTTTTTGTTTTCGATCGACTCGAAATTTTCGAAGCTTCGAGTCTACGATTTATTTATTTTTCTTTGAACAAATTAAAAACTGTACATCGCGCGTAATCGTGTATGTACGTGAATATATGCGTATGTCCGTGGATCGCGATTTCGAGGCAACCGCGGAAGATGCTTTAAAGGTTTATTCATTCTCACGTTAAACTTTATTTCATTCCATCACTCTTAATTAATATTTTGCACTCATCAATATTTTAAAGGAGAAACTGCGATTAATACCGTTCTTCATAATTTATGATAATTTGCAGGATATTTTACATAGTAATGAAATCGCAAGTGGCAGCCATTTTGTCTATTCGCTTCAGCGAGATAAAATGGCGCCCAACTTGACGACGACAAAATCTTAGTATTCAGAGATATTTGGAACTGTAGCAAAATACTAAGATTTATTTTCACGGTAAAACAAAATTTTTGAAGCATATTTATAATGTTTCAAATAATTAGGTACACGATAATAAAATATTTACAGTTTATTGACTAAATTAAGAATCACGTGAAATTTAAATACGATGGTAATTAAACTTTATATTATATATTAAACAATTAATGCTCTTTTCCATTCCAATTAGAGCACGCATGGTATTTCATCATGACGGGTTAAGTGCCAACTAGTTGCTTTCCATCATCATCCGCACTAAATTGCAACTACTGGTATAAGTGACAACAATAACATAAAATATCTCTAAAACAAAACCACTTTATACTTCGATCTTTTCCATGTGCAACTCGTAAAAGTGCTCTAATACCAAGTAGAATCAAAGAAGACAGAAACAAATGAATAAATACGGGATTGATCAACAGTTTCTCCACGTATAGTCTCTAATAATTGTGCAGACATTCTCTCACAAACAAACACACACACACACACGCGCAGTCGCTCGGCGTTGTTAAATACTCCAATTAGAATTGTGCATCACCTATGTACAGGATGCATCTCCCAACGGTTCTTTCGGCTTTCCCTCTCCTTCTCCGGCAACAGCCCCTCTCCAATCGTCCGTCCAATTGCACTTTGTATTATAGATTACGAGATGGCTACTCTCGCGCGGACCCGGCGTTTCTCCCTCGTCTCTCACTTTTAGACGCGAAAGCGGGCCTCGCGAGAGGAGCTCCGGTGGGCCCTCGGCTACGAGGAGGGCTCGGACGTCGAGTCGGGCTGCGTCTCCTCGTCCAGCGAGCGAGAGTTGCGCAGACTCGTCGACGCCACTGGCCTCCGGGGGGCGATGCCGCTGCTGCTGCTGCTCCCGCCGGCCCTTTTATCCGGAAGCGCGGCCTCTTCGCGGCTCACCAGGTCCACGTCGACGACGATCCTCGTCTCCGGCCTCGACGCGATCATCGGATCGTTGCTGTCGTCGAGGTCGTCGGAGTCGCCGACGTCGCTGTTGTTGTCCTCGACGGACCTGGGACCGTCCTCGTCGACGTCGGGCGCCAGCCGGTTGCAACCGTAGCTGCTGCTGACGAGCACGCGCTGCGGCTGGTAGTGGTAGTGGTGGTGATTCTCCTGTCACGGGCTCCCGCTTCCCGCCTCCGCCTCGCCCCGATGACTCGACAAACTCGAGGGGCTGGAGCGCGAGCGCTTGTCCTGCAGGCCGTTCACCATGTTCTCGATGGACTTGAGCTCTCCCGTGGCCGAGGCTATGCTCGGCGGCACCGCGGGCGTGGGCGAACCCGTGGGTGGCCTCGGCGGTGGCGAGCGCGGGCTCAAGGTGCCCCGGCTGCCCGGGGTAACTTGCTCGAAGGCCGAGCCATGTGAGGGCGTGTGCGAGGGCAGCGTGTAGGGCGCGAACCGATGGCCCTTCAGCTGGTGCAGCGGACTGGTCAGAGGGTGGGGGTAGTGGGCGAAGAGGGCCGGGTGCTGGGACGCCGCGAGGGCCAGCTGCGCGTTGAACAGCATGCCCGGGGTGACGCCGCCGTGGAGGCCCAGATGATTCGGGGGTATGAGGTGGGCCGCGTGTCCCGGGTAGAGGCCCGGTACTGGCGGGTAGAGGTACGGCAGAAGCGGCGGGTGGAGGGGCGGCCCAACCGACACGTCCGGTCGGGGCCCCTCCGAGCCGTGGTGGCCGGCGAGGCCACCGGTGCCGCCGCTTTCGGAGCCCGACGACTCGCTGCCGTCGCCCCGGTCGCTCATGGCGCCCCGGTCGTCGCGGTCACGCGACCGCGAGCGGTGATGGGCCGGATGGGGTGTGTCTGGACCCACGACGTCCAGCAGCTTGTCGTCGTCGTCGAGGTAGTCGTTGCCCGAGTTCGACGAGCGACGTTTGTCTGGTGAGCCTGGACCGCCGACGCTGTGGCGGGATCCTCCGCCCGACACGGTCAGTAGGGCCTGTCTGCTGAAACAAATGGAGCAAAAGCAGAAGGTTAATGCACAACTTCTTGATTTGTCTTGGTATTCATATATTATGCTTAAAGTTTTTTTAAATCAATCTGTACGCTATTAAATAAGTCGCTAGATGGCGCTAGATGGCGCACATTAGAATTATCGAAACATTATATCAAATTAATAGGTGAATAATACGGAGCTTCACATAATAATGTATTTCGGTGCGGTAATTGACAGTTAATCTACTATTTAGTACACCATATAATCATTATATCATAGGAACAAATGTACCTATTCGTTAAAAACATAAAGAAAGCCAAGCAATGTATAACGACCAATGTATAACAATCGACAAAAGGAAAAAGTGACAAAAAAAAGTGCAAACCAGTCTACATGCGACGGCTATATTGAGGAAAAAAGAAGAAAACCTCGCGCGACAGATAAAAGGCCCGTCCAACGAGCGCGCGAGCCATTAAAATGCGTCGTCTTTCAACGCGCGTTCGCGCGTTATCACGTGCAAAGCGCCAGTTTAACGCGCAAACAAGTATCCACGTATATACACGTTTGTATTTCCTTCTCTCTCTTTCGACAACCTAAGTCAACGCGCTTTATTAAGTCGCACAGCCTTGGCGCTTTATGTGTGTACCTACGCGTGCAGCGAGTGAGAGAGAGTGAGAAAGAGCGAGCTACCGCGATACGCGCGCGTGTGCGAGCACGACGCGAGAGGTATTAAAACGAATTATCTTAATTGCACCTTCGGCGCCTTTCCCGTGACTTTTCCCTCCTGTCGTAGTCCCCGCTGCGCGCGTATATATAATATACCTGTGTACACACACGTGCGAGTTTTTCCCGCGGCCTGAGAGAGAGAGCATGCACACGGCGCGGACACTTTTTCGCGCAGCCGCAACAGCGCGCAACGGCCTATATGGATTCATAAGATATGGACGCCCCCTTTCGTTCTCCCTTTGCGCCCCTCTCCTCCTCCCTCCACCCACGCACGCACGCGCATACTGCGAGTGTTATAATACGTTTATGTGTATGTGAGTGCTGATCAAGCGTGTGTAACTTATACGCACCTGCGCACAGCGATTTTGCGCGCGTATACGTGCGTATATATAACAAACGCTACAACTAGTTGCTGTTTTTCTCCTGGTCTTTTATGAAGCGTTACGCGCTGGTGGTAAATTGATGTTTTCGTTAGAAGCGATTTATGAGTGGCGTTCTGTGAGAGCTCTATTTGCGAGGTAAAAAATGAAATGATGATTTTGTTAGCTTATTGTGTACTAATGATCATTGTGTTATTGATTTTTTTTTTGCAATTTGCAATTATTTTTTTTATTTATCTCAAACCGAGTATAAATTTTTTCTCAATCATCATACTACAATATGAATGAATAAAATTTGAATTTCCCTCCAATAAAATTTTTATCTTAAATCTATTTTCAAATAGCGGAATATTTGAATTTTTTCGATAATTTTGACACTTTTAGCGCCATGAGCTGCGCCAAAAAAGCTAGCCAGAACAGCGATAAGCAAATTGTAAATATCGGTCGCGAGTAGGGTGCAGAGCCATCTATTTCTCCCTCTCTCTCTCTCTCTCCACTCTCGTGCGCGTGCACGCGAGTAGGTCGAGCTCTCGTAGCGCTCGCTCACCGAAGCCCAGCTCTTTCTCACTCACCGGCACCCATACAAGATATGTAAAGGCACGAGACATACTTCGCGTTACCAATTGACGGAACATACATTAAATCCAATTTTCGCGCGAATCCTCTCAAGACAAGAAAAAGAACAACTATTCAGAATTGTGATGCGGTTCGTGAATTTGTTGGTTCGCCTGAATATTACAGCTGGCGTGGAAGGGAGCATAGGGATGGTCGATACATTCAATGAATACAATTTAATATTTTAAATATGTATGAATTCAATTGAGCTATAAATCACAGCTACAAAGCCATCTATATAAAATATTAAAATACATAACTAGATGGTAAGCTGAACTACATATTGTTGACGTATAGCGAAATATAGCATAGGCGTGTCTATATACTCATCATCAATAAGCTTTAAATATTTCTCTATTAATAGCTTTGTTGCCTTTTGTCTCAGCGTATACATGTATTGTTTTAAAATGTTTAAAAAAATTCTATATAAAGGTGAATAAACTAATAAAAATTACGCGAATTAAAACCATTATTAAAGGTATACAATTTCAAAATAAATATACCCAAAAAAAGATTTATATTTCCCGTAATATAACAAGTATATCGTTACAATTTCTACTTTGCTTTCTTTGAAATGTACTTATTTGCCTGTTATAAAAATAGTAAAAAAAATTATCTTGAAACTTCATCTCTACATGAAGTTGCAGCACGTGACGAAAGAAACAAGTCTCCATGCTGCTTAAATAGGAGCTAAAAAATTCAAGAAAAAATATACTGCAGTAAAAGTGCATACATCTTGAATGACAAAAAAAATACGAAATTTTGTTTGTTACACAAAAACCGCAAACACGTATGCAGGTAGTCGAAAATATAATTTATTACCTTTCTCTATAAAATTTTATATAACATATTTATAACAAGCCAGTAAGTAGTTTTCGATCATAACGAAATTTCTAACTTCTATAGAAATATATTTCAAATATCTCCTTGAATCCTCCAAACCCACCCTTCCATTTTTCGACTATATTTCTCTCACACACATCCACGATCACTTAAAAGTCGCGTCTGGCGGGCGAGAAAGAGCTCACGAAGCGAGTTAAGCGGGCGGGGGGTGGCAGTCAGTCAGTCAGTGGCCGACCGTCCGTGTCCGGTGCAGCGCACGTAAGTCTCGTGTAAGACTATAGTTGGCGACGACGAGGTACCGACGACACGGGGCTTAGCGCTCCCTAAGGCCGTGTAATACGATCACTGCACCAATACAAGCGCGCGTTGCCCGAAGAGCGCGAACTTTAAACTGCGCGTCTGTGTGCATATATATGCTCGCGTCTGTACGAGTGTATGCACCGGCGGTACGCGTATAGGTGTGTACGTGGAAACGTAGCGGAGGATGCATCGCAAACACGGGAGTGCAGAAGCTCGAGAAGCAGCGGGCGCGCGAAAGCAATCGATAGCGTGAGCGCGCGCACACCGAAACTCCATGGGATTCTCGAGCGGAGGGATAAGTAGGTCTCTCGTGGCGGGCTATTTCGTGTATATAGGGAGGTTAAATACTCGCTGAAGCAGTGCGCGTGTATGCAAATTAACGAATGTCCTAAGTTGTACGTGTAAAAAAGCTGGCTGAGAATGTTTTTTAAGTAAATAAGCTCGGTTTTCTTGAAGAAATTATTTTTTTCCTATCTTCGTATACACAGATATCATTTAAACTTTATAATATTATCATACCAGTAATTCGTTAAGTATTATCCGGCGCCCTGCAGTGTACAAAGTATATAAAATTCAAGTCAATAAGCACAGTTATTTTCTGCATTCCTCAACGGCATTTACCCGGTAAATATAAGCCAACTTTGCAGACCAAAACAATTTTTCCTCGCCACAGCTTCATTATACCACGCGCGCGCGCTCTCCCTGATATAAAATTCAATGCCCCGGCTTGCGCGCTAACGATAGCGTACCCTCCCCCACGAAGCATCGCTATGCTAATCCGATGATTGGCCGTGTTCCAAGTTTCTTTTCGTGTGTGTGAGTATACGCGCGTGCTCGCAGGGGGGTCCAACCACCCTTAACCGAAACCATAAGCCAAAACTAACCCTTATTCTAATTAGCCGCAGCGCGTATCTGCTTTGCATATTTTCTCGATTAACTCGCTCTCTCTCTCGCGCGCACGGAGTCTCTCTTATTTTCCGGCTGGCTATGTATATATATACGTACAGCCATACACAACATCGCTGCCGCATATTTTCGCGAAATTAAGTCCGTGGCTTATGCGAGCTTGTTCTGCTGTCGAGCTTTTCTTGCGTATTTCTCGCTATATGGTCTTAGTGGACCGGGTAGCTTTAATTATTGCATTTTCAACTAAAAGTGTAGAGGAAAACTGGGGCTCTTTATAAATAATTGAACAATGTTTATAACGGTGAAGCTTATATCAAATGCATTTATCTCGAAAAGGAAATATTCTAAACTTCATCCTATTATCCTTCGAAAATTCTATCGATACCACCACACCCTATAACGCCAAATTTCGCAACGCCACAGCCCTACTTCCGCACGCGTTATACCTACGCGCAGGATTAAAATCATCAAAGACTTTCTCTCGCGCGTGTGCGCATCCTCGCACCAAGCGGCTTAGTAATCACGAGGGGGGCAGAATTAAAATCACAAGCCACAGGCGGCGTGCGATGGTTCCCTTGTACTTTCTCTCGCCTCGCGTCTTATGGTCGCACGCGGGCGCGCCCGGAATCGCAAATTTCCCTCAGACTTGGGTGACGCCGCTGATGCTCTTTCACCTTCGTTCAAAGCCGACTCTGTAATTCTACAGTGCGGGCCGACGGCGCGGCCCTTGTCTAATCTGCGACAGTTTTGCGACGGTTAAAACGTCGAGTTGTGCCTTTTGTTGCCGTATCGAATAAACATTCGATAACATAATATAAGAAATTAAAACGCTCCATGATAAATACATTTTTTTTTTCATCACATAATATCATCTATCATACTACTCCTTTCGCGTCGTATACGCTCGATGCACTTCTAAGTCAGTCCAAAACATTCCCCTCTGCACCGAAAAAAAACGACTCCGACTAAACAGAGACCGGCAAACTGTCGCCTCTCAAAGAGAGCCTCTGCATGACGACGCTTAATTAGCCGAAATGAAGGCACACGACACGCGCTCGCAGGTATCGCCTATACTACTCGCGTCGATCCCTCGCGAACCAAACGACAGCTCGAATCATCGTCAGGACTCGAGAGAGAAAAAGAAAGAAGACGAGAGAAGAGGGAAAGAACGAGAAATGTTGCAGTGTGTAGCGTAGTATAGGTCGATCATCAAACGGAGCGGGCG
This sequence comes from Torymus auratus, assembly GCA_900474315.1. NCBI lineage: Eukaryota > Metazoa > Arthropoda > Insecta > Hymenoptera > Torymidae > Torymus > Torymus auratus. The sequence continues at coordinate 15,878 of UXGD01000020.1, forward strand.
CCTCTCGCGCGCTACCAAACGATGCGTGAAATATACAGCCGCGCGCGCGAGCGCGCCATATTGGATTTCTGCGCGGCACGGTGCTTTTTGCGCGAAGGACGAAAGAAGGATCGTCGCCACGAATATGTGTGTGTGTGTAGAGGTATAGTATGGCTGAGATGCATGTGTATAGGAGGAGAGACAGGGATGGGTTCTCCGAGCGCCACTGCGACGGCGTCGACGACCTCGCGCGGATATGTCGCCCGGTTGTTTGGTGCGAAGAGCGCTCTGCATCGTATTTTATAATAGCGGTTATTTTATAAGACATTTTTTCGGTTGAAATGTTTGTTCTACTATACAGAATTGCGGTTTTATTGCAGTGTGATATTTTAATGCAACGAGTTGAGTGTGTTGTTGTTTGTTTTCGGGTATTCTAATTGATTATATAGTATTCTATCTGTATATCAATATCTATATTTTCTTATAATATTATTTAATGAACTCATTTTCATTAAAGTAGCTATAACTCATGATTGAAATTCCACGCATTTACTAGACTTTCAGTAATTGATAAGTGTTGGATGATATAACAAATTTTACACCTTGAAATTATTTAGTATAATATTCATTCTTCTACTACATATAAATGTACAGAAAAATAAAAAGATTTATTTAAATAAATGAAAGTTTTTATGATATCCTGAAAAAAATCATTACGAAACGAAATGCTTTTGACTTTATCTGAGGAAGAAAAAACTCTATTCTTTAAGATTAAATTATCTTGAACGAAAAAAAGAATCTCATTCATGCCGTTCTTTTTTAGAAAAGTTAGTTTTGCGGTTGCCAAGCGCTATAATCTCCACTGATTATTTTTCCGTGTATTATTAAATGAAGTTCTCGCATTGATTTAATTAAAATGATTAAGCAGAAACACGCCATGTAAAATTTACTAGAAAATACTCGCTCTATGAACGCATACAGATTATGATAAACGAACTTTAACTAACTCAAACCGCACATCATTAGCCGAAAATAGCCGTCCGCCTTGTACTCCCACACATCTAACCGTCACTTCATCTAACCTACAAACTCGCCCGAAATATACCCATCATCACTGCACCTGCCACAGTCAAGTCACAACAGCCTGCAGCCGGTGCGCATGCATCTCCCTTACCACGCGTCATCATTATCATCCGATGCGCGCGGTCCATCATCGGCGCGGAACTATCGTGCCGCTCGTATTCCATGCATACGAAACGTAACGTCATCAAAATCCACTCTCTCTCTCTTGCTCTCTACTACTACTACTACGACTACGCTGGCGCACCCCTATCCCATTACCACCCCGATGAAATTGAAATGACGGGCCGTTCCGCGCGGGGGCGAGCCGTACCACCACTACCACCGTCGTATCTCTTTGCGGCGGCATAAGCTCGTAAACTCGCAATATTGAATACAAATGAGCCGGGGCGCCCCCCGGGGGGTGCAAATGAGCCGGATGCGGATGGGTAGGACGACGTCGACGACGACGAAGCGTCGCCCCACAGCAGCAGGATTTTACCCCGGGCAGAAGGGTAGAAGAGAGAGAGAGAGAGAGAGGGAGAGATTAAAAAGGAAGAGGATGGGAGCAGGGCGGGGATCAATTCGCAGGGTGAGTATATTCGTGCGATTTATGATGTGGCATATGTCATCGGGTGCGGTTTTATTTTTCACGTGCGCCTGTTTCGAGGGTGGTTTAAAGTGATATTGCCCTGTTGACTGGCTGATGATGTGATTTGTATGACACGCTGTAGTAAACATCAACTTTGAGTGCGCACTTGTTAGATATTTCAATGTAGTTGTTGATGAGAAAATATAATGTTTCGATAATTCTTACTGGTGGTTTTTCTCGTTCTGTTATATGGAATCGGGTAAAGTGAACATTAAAAACAATACTTACTTCTTTTCTCGCTTCCCCGCGCCAGTATCCCGGAATCCTTTCGCGAATGGATTGTTGTCTATTTTTAATTGCGTTATCTGTAAACAAAAGGAAAATGGTATTAGGATTCTGCAAAACAATTACATACAATTTTCGGTAATCAGTAATTCAAGGCTTTCTTTCAAAGTGATATACATATATCAGAAACATAATCTCATTTCTTATTAAAAATCTGGCTATTCGCTATTGAACTATACTACAATTTACAATTATTACAATCTCCTCCGACCGTCGCTCGGGCTCTTCCTATACACAGAACCCATAAACTCTCGAAAAATATCTCCTCCGAGAAATTCCTCTTCCCTCTCTCCCTCCCTTCCCCTCCGTGGCGGCGGCGATGCTCACACACGGCGCTCTATCTCCCGACAAATGATAATCGAAGGCCAGCGCTCGCGATTAACGATCTTCTTCTCCTCCTCTCTCTCTTTCTCTTTGGCGTGAATCTCGAGACGCCGCTGCGCACCGACAAAGCTCCATTCACTCTCCTCGTCTCTCAAGGTCGCGCTGTACGTACGTACGTACGTATCTTATACGTATATATACGCGGACTTTCCATTTTTCCCTCGCGGCCGCTGCTGCGGTCCATTCACTCTCTCGTGGCTTTCCATTTTTCCGCGACGAGCCACGAGTATAGAAAGAGAGAGACAGTGCGGAGCCTTGTTTCGGCGCGATATCTAAATGGAGTGACGAGCGTGACTCGCGGGAGTATAATTGTGAGTGAATGACGCTTGCGTATGTAGAGGGAGAGAGAGAGAGAGAGGATTGATATGGGTAAGAAGGAGTATCGAAGTGGATCGGATGTGTGGGATAGAAGTGTCTGTTGTCGGTGGTTCATTAATAAGGCTGTTGTCCCGCTTATCTCGCGCGCACCGTTAAGTGCGAGAGTAAGCGATAATGAAGTGATAATAAATTTATTAAGAGTAAGAGATAATCCATTGTCGAATATATGCTGCCGAATGATATAGATTATAATTATTATAGCTATATCAATATGGAGAACAAATTTCACCATCTAATCTTTGCGTTGACAAGAACTCTATCACTATATACTTGAATGTACAGCAGCGATATTCTTTTCCTAAGAAATTATTCTATAATTCTATATTTACTCTGTAATTCTCCACATAATGTACACATAGCAAAGTGCGTTTCTTCCCCCATACGTTTGCTCACTTCGCTCCAACCCTATATATATCATTTCACCACGCGTCTCTCATTCAGATCGCAAAAAGCATTCGGCAGATCGAGTGACAGAAGAAGCGCCAGCTCTCTTTCGACTATATAACCCTCTGAAAAATCGAACAAAGCCGCGCCTTTACGATCGCCCGGCGGCGATAACTGCAGCAGCATCGGCCCAGAAATATAACGCGTACCGAGAAGCGCCGCTTTCCGAGAAGGAATATACGCGCGATGCTAATCTGCGCGCGAGACCGCGAACGCGCGTGCGCACACACGAAAGAGAGAGAGAGAGAGAGATCGTGCGCAGCGCTCATTAGCCCGAGTTATATATTCTGGCGGCGAGTGTCTGTCGCCGACAGTTTAGCCGTGTGCAGCGTGAATTTTTGGCCGGTGAGTCGGAGCTTTCGGCCGCTCGAAGAGAGATACGTATTATATATGCTGTGATATGAATTTAATTTAACGGGATGTATAAGAGCGACGGTGAGAGGAATTCGAATGTATAATCTTTTGATATTCTCTGGTCATTATTGATGAAAAGGGAATGGGTTGGTGTACTTACTTTTTCGTTTTGGTACGCCGTAACCGCGATAAATTCAGTCTCCTTGAACACGTAACTCCTGAAGGTGGAATAGGGAAGCTTCAAGATATCGTTGGCTCGGACGAGATGAAACCTCGGCTGGTACTTGTGCATCGAGTTTAGTATCGTCTGTAACAGAGAAAAGACCATATGATGGGATAGACTGTTTTATGCTTGTTTCGTCGATTTTTATTATTTCTAATTATAAGTATATAATATTAATCTTATAGTGCTTAAATGTATCGATCACGTTAGTTATATGTAAAAGAAATAGAAATAGAAACAGAGAATAGGAGTTGTTAATGTTCATGCGCATTGTAAAAATTTGGTTCGTTCTCTTATTGTATTATTTGTAGAATATCGTATTGACAAGAAGTTTGAAATTCCTTCGTCAATCGACAACATTGAAATTCGGAATTTTGCCGAAAGCTCATCAACCCCTCGCTAAGATTGACCGAGCCACATACAGCTTGACTGGCTCGTTCGCTCGCAGCATAATTTATTCAGCGGCCATCGGCCGGAGGGCGGCGTGATCGATCGGAGCGAACGTCTGTCTCGCTTATACTCCTCCCTCACACGTGCTCTTCCTTACGAAGAGGATCGAAAATTCGCGGGAAGTTCCCGCATTATGTAGATTGATCATTTTCGCTTGTTTGCGGCCAATTACGAGGCGAGGTCGCTGCCGCTATGTATAGTAAGGCCGATGAATGATTCAGGTGTAGTACAGGGAGGCGAGGCATTATTTCTTATCGCCGTGAGGAAAACTTTTCGAGGGGTGGACGGTAATTTGGGAGGTTTTTGGGAGGTTAGTGTGAGCAGTAGGTATACGTGTACTTAAAGGAGGAATTCTATGATAATTTTACCCTTTGGTATTCTTCATAAAATATTTCTGCTTGCAAGAAATATCGTGCAAATAAGTCGTAAACATTTATGTATAGCTATATCTTATTATATTGTGATTGCTGCAGTTTGAAACATCATAATTATAAAATAAAATAAATTTCTAAATTTAAAAAGAAAGTAAATGAAAGTTTATTTATTTTATAATAGATATCATCGCAAAATGAAAAAGTAGAGCTTCCTTCGAATGCTATAGGGAACGCTATAATATTCAATGTACAGAGAATTAAAAAAGCAAGTGTGAAAATTGTATCCTAAACCAATTTTTTTCAGACGATAAAATTGCAAAATTTTCGTGTATTTCCTCATGCGCGTTATCGTCATAATTTGTTTTTCTTCAAAAAGTTTTGCTATCTGCAGGAAACGTTTTTTTTTCCTCGTAACGATAAAGCTATTCCGTAACACATTTATACTGTCAACGGAAAAAATTATCCGTATTATTTATCAAAACGGCGCATTAGTCCAACTCTACAACAAAAATCTCCCATTTAAAAGCTCCTCTTTGTCAATTCAAAGCCCATTTTCTAGAAATACATTCAGCACGACCTTGCCGCTTCGCATCCGTTAAACTCCGAACAAATACGCGCGCGCAAAAGATCCATCAAACCGAAGGCGCAATTGTGCCTAATAAAATTTTCCGCGTGCGGCGGCGGTGGCGCGCTCCGAATTCCCTCTCGTAAACCGACATGCGCGCGCGTGCACAACGGTTATACGACGTCGTGAACGCGTTCGCGCGCAGTTTATTAAAGAGAGCGAGAGAGAGGAAGGCGCAGCAGTTTTTCCCTTTAGCGAGCACCGATAAGTATCCCGTCGTTAATACAAAGCTACCGATTAACGGCGCCGCTCGCATGTTCAAGCTCGACTTTTCGCGTAACGCGCTTTTAAGGCATCGTTAAGAGAGAGAGGGAAGGCATAAACGCGGAAGGTTTATATATGTAAGTATACGCAAGCCTGAGCGGAGAACGCTATGATGGTGCCATGGGAAAATTGGCGCGCGGTCTCGTCTGGAAGGAAAGTTTGCTTGATGGGGCTATATGTTTTAGTTTCTTCGAGGTGGATAATATACGTGGGTTATGATATTTGATAATGAGGTTAATTTATTGGAGATAGAATTTTGGTAAATAAATTGAGAATAAAATTATACGTTAAATTGTAGCAGTTTTATCAGCTCTTTATGTCAGTGCTATTTTCAGACGCTGTTTTGTTGACCGAATGTAGTTGACCATAGTTTTTCAATAAACTCATCAGAAGCTATAATATACACGTATCACACTTAATTCATAGCTCAATATGATTTATTAATATGTACTCGAATAAGACTATACCGGTAAGTTATAAAATGTATTGTGTACGTACAACCTAGTCCAATAATTTCTTTATAGAGGGTGGAGCGATCTGTATATATAGCCGAGTGTCTATATTACGGTGGAATAAAATACGGAATCCCGCCGTCGTGCGATATGCTTCGACGGACAATTGCGTAACTTTGTCGCACTACTTAATTCAATCTAGCGCCGCTCTATGTAGGGTATATAGATAATATTCTAATAACAGCGACAGCGGCGATAAAATATTGTTTTCGCAGATATATAGTATCATGTGAATAGACGAGCCATGCCACCAATTAATTATCACCGTAAACTTCATAATCGTTTTTAATATCATTTTTTTAATCGAAACTGCGAAAACAGGATGCAATCCATAACGCCGAAAGAATGTATAAGGCTACTACTATAACCACTGACAAATTATTGAACAGAAAAATACTACATCAACGCCTCCTTCCGAAAGACTCTCCCAAAATAAAATAAAAAAAGTATATAAGGAACCCCGCCAATAAATAAAATATCCAAGCGAGCTATTACGCACTATAAGTCGGCGCGGTGGCGGCGCACAAAGGGGGGAATAATTGGCGCGCTTGCACGAGATAGCGCTAATCTAGCCCGCGCGCGCGCCGGCATTAGCCTATCAAAGGCTAAATACCTTCGGCCGCGGCTCTCTCGCTCGATTGCGTATTTTATGCGCTATTAAAGACCCTGCGCGAGCGGGGAGCTTCGCGGTGGGCAAAAAACTTGATGGGAGTAGCAGAGTACGGGATATGGGTGGAGAAGAGAAGAAGAAGAAGATTGAATCGGAACGAAAATTTTTGCGCGCGCTTAATTGGCGCGGAGAGAGGTCTGACTGAGAGTCGTTTCCTCATTTTCGCGTTTCTTCTGATAATAAACTTTCTCAAGATCGAGAAAACTGAATTTACACTCGATTAGTGGCCTAGCATGACGATTAATCCCTATATACACACACGTATTCCTTCCAAAATCACGGTATACATTCCAAAAAAGCAGGCTACACCATATCGCGGCAGCCGCGCGTCGTATCCTGACGCGGAATTGACTGAAGCCGCAGATAAGCCTGCCGGCTGCTACCCTCCTTGTATACATACACACATATATATAACGAAAAGGAAGAAATCGAGGGCGCGCGCACACACAGAAGCCGACGCGGCTAATGACTCTGTCCGGGGCAATCTCGGGGTGTTATCTGCTCGAGGCCCACCTACTTGGAATCACGAGAGGAGCGAGCGCAGCCTTTACGATCGGCGCCGGCGTTCGTTTGTCTCTCTCTCTCTACCTGTGTTATGCATCACATACACACACATGCTACGGACACGCCCGAGTTGGATAAAGGGCGCGACTCGGACCTCGTTTTAACGAGCCACGGCGCCTCGGCTGTCTCTTTATTTTTGCTTCTCTTTTCGCGTGTGCACACGCGCGAAGGGCTTCAATTTGTTGGGCTGCGCATATTGAGAAAAAGAGGCTCGTCGCATGTGTATAATGCGGCAGAATGGAATGGACTAGCGACTGCATGTATATACAGTTGATTTAGGATGACGTTTTATGAACTGTATTTTTCGGATACGTTCGCCCTCCTTTTTTCGAGCAGAACGAAGAGGATGCTAATAATTTTGGAACTCGCTGCTCGGCTAATGAGATGTAACATTATATCGAGATCGTGCGTGGATTGATCGCTCGAGGAAGCTATAATAATTAATCCCGAAAGCAATATCTAACTGATGGCATGGTGCATATTAATTACAAACGCGCATCGTTTCCGCAACTGCAGGCATATAGCGCACTTCATTAATGCGTGCGCGCGTTGCCGATTTGTTTTCATGTATTTACCGCAAAACAGCGTTAATGGAATAATAGCGGTGTTGTATATTTATCTGCAAACTTGCGGGCAAAAGGATAATATTTACACGTCATAAAATATAATCAAACACGTTGCGTAACGCGACTGCGGCATTGTGCCGTACGTGTATATACATATGTATGCGTATGCAGCTCTCTGCACTCGAAACCACTATTGTTTGTATCATTAATTATCGACACTTCTCGCGTTTCAGCATACCACTATACATATTCGCTGCTTTTCGCGCCAAAATTCATCCACCAGCACTTTGCCTTTCGATCTATATGTTCCACTCGTTTAAACCCCCACTGCAGACGGGCTCTCTTATGCGCCTCAAAAAGAGTCCGATAAGCAATCGATAATACAATTAAAAAAATGCTTTTTCCGCGTGCAAACGGATTATATTTTCCGCGCCACTTCAATTACCCAACAAGCGGTGGCGTCGGCTTTCGCGCGATCGAGAGCGCACACAACAGCAAACCGTTCGTTCGACCACTCGGCAACATCTTTGTTTGTTTTTTATTTCCAAGGAGGAGGAGGAGGACGCTAATTTGGGCGAGCGACTTTGATCGCAGGCCAAAGGGAGAGAGCGAGCGAGCGCCGGGACAAAGGCGACATCGATAAGGCGAGAGGAGGCGCCGAGAAAGGGAATACAAAATAAGCGCCCGGTGGTCCGAGGCGCACAAGTTGCCTGCGCGCCTCCAAACGCCGGACGCGTGCTGTACTCTCGAGGTGCTGCGGATGCGATCGTGTGTATATATATATAGAGAGAGAGGTGAGGCTACATCGTGTTCTGGACAAAAGGAATGGCTAGGTTGGCCTGATTCGACTTTTGCTCGATATAGCGCCGTCGTCTTTCGCTTCAGTGGCTTTTGAGAGACTTTTCGAATATTGTTTCATGCTAATTAGTGAAAATTAGAATTCACGGGATTGAGCGGTGAATTTTAGCATGTATATTTTAATATGTAAAATAATTCTTTCGTTTGATAAATCTCGCACAATTTTTAACGAAAGATAGCTATATACTATTTATTATACGTTTTTCCTTAATCCAACTCTATCATTATTTTGTTCAATTATCACCCGCCTTGACGTCTGAGCCAACCGAAATCAGCCTAAAAAGGAAGTAGAGTTAGCCGATATTACGCCAGGATTTAAGCCCTTCGCTATATGTACACATCACACACCCACGAAACCGCCAGCTATACCCGCGCGACGTAGTTAACGCCGTGGACACACCTAGCCCCCTCCGCCACCCCTAACTCGCGCGCGCGCGCAGACGTACTTTCGCCCCCGAGGCGTGTTCTCTCTCTGTCTCACTCGCGGGGGTGCCAGGCGTGGCGCCACCTCGGCAGGAAGCGGCCGAGGAGGGAAACTCTATCGACCGCTCGCTCGCAAGCGCGGAACCCGGACTTTTTCTTCTTCCCGTCGTCGCTGCTGTTATATATATATACACACTGGCTCCTGTATGTATACGCACGTGAGCGCGCATATATATGTATAGGTGAGGAGAGATAGTTAGAGAACGAGTTCGTGGCCGAGGGCAAAAGTGCTCGACTAATCGAATTAGGGTGATGGGGAGAGTGGGTGGGAGGGGAAAAGGGTTGGGCAAGGATGTGAGGCCGGTGTGTGGGAATTCGTGGAGCGATGGAGTTGATTCGTTGCGAGGTGTGGAGGATGGTAAAGTTAAGAGGAATAATGATTTTGATGATAAATGATGTAGAGTGGTTTTTAAATAATACTATGTAATAATTTATAGCATATTTTATATTAGAGACTAAGAATCATTGTTTAAGGCTACACTCTGGAATTTATGGCTCAAAACTTAGAAACAGCATTTTTAGAGAAAGAAGTTTTTTTTAGAAAAGCATATAAGAGCTACAGGAAAAAATATACGTAAAAACTGATATTACTATATCGAAATGAAAAACGTATTTCAGAAGGTCGCAGCGTGAGAATACCTTTAGTTTTCCTGCGAGAGAAATACGAGTAGTACTTTTGTGCACGACAAATATTTGAATGCCCGTAAAATAAATACGAAGGGCCGGCAGGCAGGCAGGCCGGGTGCGCTGCACATAGCGTATAGGAACGATTTTCATAGTCTCCGGGGGAAAAGCAGGCGAGTCTGTATATCTGCCTGCTCTCCTATATGTGTACTTGCTTTTTTCATCTTTGTATTATTTTCCAATACTTTTCTCCTGCCGCGGACCGGGAAGAGACTTTTTCGAATTTCGCGTGCGGATATTAAAATTTTTTCGCAAAAGTATATATTTCCAACGCTCAAAAGTGTATAGAATCCGACAGAGCTTTGAACAGAGGAAAATTTTGAGACATTAAAATTGGCGCGAAGGAAAGGAAATGTTCACGCGTCGCAGTATAATTATACAAGTATAACAAACAAATATTTAAATAATCTAAATTTCATGTGCTAGCAGCAGGCGCTATAATATAACGTGTAGCCAAAAAGATTACGACCTTATCTTATTTTTCGCACTCGCAAGCGCGGGGGACTTTCCTCTCTTAAAAAAAATAAATAACGTTGTATACTTATACTTACATCTCGGGCATATAAAGCAAAACCGATCAAACTGCCAGAACGACGATTACTTCCATACACACGAACATACACCAACACACAGACCCATCCCGACACCCTATGCTCCCACAAAACACCCTCGCGTGTAAAGGAAACCAGCGAACGAAAATTCTCAAAGAAGACGTACGCGCCTTTGAAGGCTTTTCGCGCGCGCGCATACGTGGAAGTGTGAAACTCAGGAAAAATTCGTCTCTCTCTCTTGCTCTCGATTTTATGCTTTTTATTTTCGAGGGCTCTCTCTCTCTCTCTCTCTTTTCGCTTGGTTAGCGAATTGGCGAAGAATGCGGTCGGCGCGCACGCGCACTCACACGGCGCGGAGGAAATTGAGACTGAAAATGGGAAATTTTATTGGCGATATCGGGGGCGTATATTGCCGCTCCGAAGTGAAGAGCATTCGCGCGGCCGTTCACTTGTAAGGTATATATAGATATTTCCTTTCAGAGCCTCTTAATTTGCGGAAATGGAGAGAAGTTGTGTATGTAAGCTATAATAATAACTGTTATAAAGTTTATTGAGTATTTTTTAAAGAAACGATTATCGAATGAAAATATGTTGTTACACTGAAAAAAATGATATATTAAAAATTACTATAATATGTATAGTAGCATCGGGACATATACTTGAAATATAAAAATAACTACTATATTTTATAGCAAAAATGTGTAATGGCACCTTGTAAAATTTACTAGGAAATTTCCCTGCGTGTATATGTTTAATAATTTTTACTACGCACATAGAAATTTTTACTACAAAACATAGTAATTATTTTGATATCACAAATCTGTTCCGACGTTACTACATATAGTAATTTTTCTCAGTGTATAGCCTTTTATTGCATACTGAGATATGTTCTATTTCTTCAGTTCACATGTACTTTTTCCGCATTATAAATTATCCGATCTTTCCTTAATTTAACAATCTGAAATCTCCTTATTTGCTTCCGTATGTGTTAAAAGCTTTATAAACGTTTGTAGCACGTTTCAACTAATACAATTTATTTCAACAGTTCCAATTATAGAAGACAAAATTGTAATTACTTCATACAATATTTTAATCGCCCATACAATTTATATACTCATCATCAACCTTCTAATCCCCTACTAAACCCTTATTACTCTCCCTATACGTCTCAATCACACATTGCACACCCGATCGTATATAACAGCCGCACACCACCTCTAAATAACCATCCAGGCCAACCGCAACCCCCCATCCGAGAAGATAAAAAAGTACAGCAATCCTTGGCAAAAAAGACGCGAGCGGAATAGCTAAACACTGGCAGGAGGGCTGGTGGCGACAATGGCCCTGATTGAAAATCAACCACCGCGCCGATATATATACCAGGCGGCCGGTCGAGCTCCTCCGTCACCCGTCCTATTAGGGATGCGCGCCTGGCCCTTCCGGACGACGTACTTTCCACCCTGTAATTTCGCGCGCGGCCAGCGCCGAGGAGACAAAGTAAAAAAGCCGACGACGACGGTTGTTAACTCGGAGTTTTCTCGGCGCGCGGGCGCATTGTCTGGGAAAACGGCTTGCGCCAGCGGTTTCTTTATTTCGGACGGGCGCGCCTTAATGCTCTCTTTCTCTTTTTTTCTCTCTCCCAGGGTGAAATTGCCCGCTGTGTACTGACGCTGCAGTAAGGACACAGTTTTACTACAAGAAAGGGGGATTTTTGGTATAGCTAAGTTTGTTCATGACGCGAAGATTAGGAGATGTGTTTAAAAATAAATCTCATTGATGTAGGCTTGATAAGGTTATCTGAACGATGCCGAGAAAGCTCTCGAGGAAAAAGTTGTGAATGAAAAAAAAGCGAGTACGAAAACGCGATAAGCCGCAGTATAAATATTTGAATGATTCAAAATTCTTCCTTGATTATTATTTATTTTTGACCGATAACAGTGATTTCATAAGCCGAGCCATTTTTTGCGAACAATCTAGTCAAGCGTGATCTTACTGGAACGTGCGACGAGCTACTTAAGGAAGTTATATTTATAGGAAAATTCATTCTTCCTTAAAGACGAAGCTTTGTAATGGTGAAAAAATGTTTTAAACAAAAATTTTTAAATACATGTTTTAAGACTTTGAGCAAACAAATTTTCGTGTCTGTGTACGTGTGTGAGTATATTGGCTATAACTTTTGAACCAATTGACCGATTTTCATCGGGTAAAGCTTATTCTCTTCGTTTCGAAGAAAAATAGAGATACACAAAACCTATTTTTTCATTTTGTCGTTTTTCTTTTATTTTATTACCAAAACACGATTTTGAATTCTTCAATATAGTCAATTGTTTTTTTAAAGGTCATTAATTTACCTACAATGTCTTTTTTTTTAAGTTGAATTATCCTTAGTCTGTCATTTGTTATTAAACAAAATGTGGTTTGAACTTGAAATTGTAACCACTTATTACACTTGGCGGGAGCAATATTGGACTAGATAAAGTGATTATCTTGATTTATTTCTGAGAAAAAATATTTTTGAAAAGAAGCGCATGTTTTTTCCCAGACGATAACAGGAGCAAAAGTCAACCAATCGTTTAAAATTTGGCACAGAAATAGCTTTTTTTATCTGCGAATCGAGTTCGTTGCCCAAAAAATCCAACCACATTACCACGAAAGATATCCAAAAATGCTTCTTCCAAAAATATCATATATAAGACTTAACGCATCGGTTCAAAGTTAGACAATGACTGAATTAGTTTTATTGTGCAAATGGATTCGCAATTTTTATTAGTGAAAATTTATTTTTGGAATTTAAATTTAATTTTTTTTAAATTTTTTAAATTTAACAGCGGTTTTTTTAGTTGTTTTACACGAAGAATTCTTTGTTCTCTCCTTACAAGATATACGTTAACAGAACCTTTCATCCACAAAGCGGTAAATCAAGACATCATTCAATCACCGCACTAACATCCCTAACCGGAAGTCAAACGACAAAACTACACACACGAGAGCCCAAATCCTAGCCAAACAGAGGGCCTCAGTCTCCCCTCGCCTCATCTCCGCGACGACATTCGAGAAGAAACGAGAGCACAGAGACAACCGCTGCCTTCCAACATACCGAACGAAAGAACGAGAAAGAAAGAGAGAGAAAGAGACACACATTCGCGCCCGCTTTATCGCTCTCCTCGTAAATTACGCCTCGCATTACCCGATAGCCGCCACCGCCGCCGCGCGAACGAGGCCGGGTGACAAGTGTGCGGCGGCCGGCGCGATAAGCCGTTCGCGCGTTAGCGCATGAAATTTGTCTCCCTCGCGTGTATGTGTGTGTGTAAGTATACAGTTTCTCGGCACACGCGCTTCCTCGCCAGCTTTATAATCAATTTATTTGCCCGCGCCGCTATCTGGGGTTATCGGGGGGAGCCGTTCGACACTTTCGTCGCGGCTTATCGTCTGCGAGAGAGGCCGAGAGATGAACGTCGTCTCCAGCTCTCAAGGAGGAAGAGCAATAACACGCGCGCGCCCTAGTTACTCTCGGGGGCGCGTGCGCTTTATCGCCTCGCGTGTGTGTGTATATAAGTATAATATATACGTCGGAGCGAGATTTGTGTTTTTCGCGATGACTTTGTTTTGAGCGCGCGCGGACGTGGGAATGAGCAATGTTGGTATGTATATTATATAGGAGCTTATCAGCGCGCGCGGCGAGAAACACGGCTACGAGAGTTAAAAATTGTAGGCGACGATAGTGAAATTAGTGAGAAAAATCCCGATAACCTCTTAGTGGCCTATATGCCGACGCTCCGTTCTGGACATGTGTCGTTGCAATGAACTTTCGTATAAAATCAATTTATAATTTTAACGATGACTTTTCATTGTACGGCCATTAAACGAAGATTAGCTTAAACAAAAGCATATACGAGTAATCCAGTCTTGACTAAAATTGAAAAGAGCGTATAGAAAAACAATGACAGCTGTCTTGACCCAATAACCACTCGACCAATATTCGCCGCTCCGAAAACTGTCACGAAGCGCCACATAATAGGTTCTCATCCCGCGTGCGCTGGCGCCGTGGCTCTACTTCTGAGTTTCAAATTCCAAGCAAAACAAAAACAACCCCATGGACACACGCAAACGAATTCCATTGTCGAGCGTGCCGTATCGTCCACTCGACGAGATACATACACTACACGTGAGCGGACAAAGGAAAAACAAAGCCCTTAAAGGAGAGAGAAACCGCCCGAATTAATCCAAGGGCAAAAGCGTTAATTAACCGAAAACGGAGCTTAGAAGGCGAGCTAAAGCTGATGCATGCGGTGGAAAAAAGGGATTAGGGTCTTAACTCTAGGAGCGCCGCGGTGCTCCTTTGCTTTTCTTACTCTTTCATGCTCTCGCCGAGGTAAGGATGTACAAACACGGATGCGTGCGTCTTTTGTTGAGGCAAAGACGCGGGGTTTGCTTTCCTTGGAGCTAATTATGTCGTTTCGGCATGATTATCAAAATAGAGTGAAAAATGTTATTTTTTTTGTGTATAATATAATTATAAATGTTAATTAATTCACAATATTTATTCTAATTATCATAATAATCCAGTATTAATTGCTTTTAATTCTCACCGAATTTCCAGTCAACTACAAAGATGATAATGTGGCTTAATTCATGGAAGAGAAAAGATTTTTTTTCCATATTACACTGAATCATCTGAAGCCTATACGCTTTAGCAGTCGGTAGGCCGATGTTTGATCGCGACCCGCTGCGTATCCCCGAGGTGTCTCCCGATATCTTTCTCTCTCTCTCTCTCTTTTCCAACTCCGAAACACAAGATCCCGCAAGAAAGAAGAGAACGAGATAGAGAAAAAAAGGAGAAAAGGGAAACAAGGAACGAACGAGCGCAAATAGCGGCCGCGGCGGTCAGAGGCAGTAAGTAAGTTGGTTAAACAGCGGTCCTAAAACATTCAAACGACAAACAGTGCTGCTGATGCTGCTATGCGCTGCCGCTCTCGCTCATATCGTATGCATATACGCGCGCGTGGAGAGAGAGAAGTCGAACGTCCATTAGCGAAGTTTGCACGGCGGCGCCTCTGAAGTCGCGCTTGCCGCGCGAGGCAAATAAGACACGCCGAACGACGATTTCAGATGTGTCTCCCCTCTTCCCGCCTGTTTTTCTTCTCCCCGGGCGTCGCCGTCGAACTTTTTTTTTTTTATTCCGCGGGGGAATGTAGAGTGCGCGTGTGGAGAGTGTATCTCTTTTCTGCGGCGGATTTCCAGTTTTCGATATAGTCGCGGCGCGCGGTTTATCGCACGCGCGTGCGCGGCTTGATGTTCGAGTTTTCTCGTGTGTTGCTGCGGCTGTTTGCCTCCTTCTCGTGTGTTGTTTTTCCTTTTTTTTTTCGTGCGAGATATTGGACGGCTTTATGAACTCGCGCGTGCATGCGGATGAGGAGGATGGTGTACTTGTATAATATCTGGTGAGATTAGTTTTGTGACGATAATTTGATGATGCTTTTTTTTTATCCAGAGATAAGAATGTATCTGTCGAGTGACGTGATTTAATAAAGTGTGATATATTTAATTATAAGTGACGTATTTTGAAATATCCTATTTTCGGTTATCATCGTGGGCACGAGTTTAATCGTGTTTCTGCCGAGACCGATAACGTATTTTATACATTTTGTTTAAATTGTTGCAAAGGAATCAAACTCAACAATTATCATGTATAAATTTATTACGCCTCATCTCTAAAGTATAAAACCATCGATCAGAAACACCAAATTGCTTAATTTTTCTCCTCCTCGAATACTTCAATTCTGTACTCGAGGCGAAATTTCATTCTCACGGCGGAAAAAACTTATAGTAAAAAAAAACTCAAACGTCAAGCGCTCAACTCATCCCATGTGCGCGCGCGTGCGAGGTGTCTCGAGAAATCCAGAAAGGAGAAGCCGACACGCTCGGGACAAGCAGCTCGCGCGCGCGTGTAATTATCATGAGAGTTCGGCGAACATGCGAGAATCTCGCCGCCGCGTCGAGTTATGTGTCTTTCTCGGCTCTCTCTCTCGCGTGCGCGCCGAGATTGACTTAACAAACCTACCGGCGGCGGTGAAGCGGCTATTGACATTTTCCTCGTAGTCGTTGCGCGCTCAGCACTTGACGGAAGAAAAAAAGAAAGCGAAGACCATAAGACGACGACAGCTTTTCGCCGCGTGCGAGTAAGTGCGCGAGGGACAGAAAAGAGAGGGAGGAGAGGAGTTCTTGGCGAGAGGCCACGGGGGAGTTCGAGGTCCGATGCGCTATTGAGAGCAAATTGCGTGTGATTTGAGGGACGAGCGCGAGCTGCTTCTTTTTAGTTGCTCTGTCGGTGAGAGAGAACATTTAGGTTGGTGGTTTCTTTTTGTAGTATTTGGGTACTCGTATTCAGGTATACGCGTGTCCAACCTTAATTTTAAGTTTTTACCGAATTTAATTTTGTTTACAAATAAAATTATTGATTACTGTTCTCTCAGTCAGCCAAATATTTTGTTTATTACTGCAAAATCACCGACGAGATAAGATATTTCGCAATCCACTATAAATAATGAAAATATAACTTCTATACGTATTTGTTTTATCGGCTCACTCAATTTATCCGCAGTTTTTAATAACGATATGCGTGTCAACAGATGCTAACTCCTTACCACAAACTCCTAACTCAGAACCACATCTAACTTTTTTTTTCTAGCAGGAGGTACAAGTCGAGCAAGTACTTAAGGAACCGCCGAAAGGGGAAGAAACGAAGGAAAAAAGTCTCGCTGCATATATAAAAGGACAAGCCGCCGACGCAGCCGCGCACAAGGGAAATTCCGCGTATAAGCTCCGGCGCCAGTGTCCGCGCTCGCGCACGCGCACTAGTTGTTTCTCGTACTTTCGGCAGTATACGTGGAAATCCGGCAGGGGCGAAGTGAGGGCCCTCATTATGTTTCGGTAATTAGCCGGATAGCGCGCAAGTGTGTTTTCAATTTCGCGAGCCTCAAAGGCGCCGCTCGACGTCTGGCGCCCGCGCGATGTGTCCTGCGCGTGGCTTATATTCCTTTTTTATACTTTCTTCGTCTTGGGATATATATTCTGCGCGCGGTTTTTGAGTGTCGGTGCGTGGTGCGTTTGACGGAGTGGATGTGCATTGTAAGGTATGGAGAGTTGGAAGGAACCGGAAAGTGGTGGTGTTTTTGTGAGCTTTTGTGGCGAGCTTTTTCACGGTTAGGTTCGTTGCGGTTTTCTTAAGAATCGACGCTGAGAATATTTTTTTCAATAAAAAAAACGAGTTTTTTATGTATATATATTTTTCTTTTTGCTTTTACACTTTTTTATTTAATAAGATCTTTAATACAAAACGAAAGGTTTGTAATTCCAATCAATCGAAGCACGTACTACATCTACAAATCCACAATAACATTATCTATTCGGTAATCCTATAACACTCTCGCGCATTTACAGCTTAACATCAATCGAAATGAGATTAAAAGATTACCCTGAATCAACTGACTTTACCACACACACACACATTTCCCAGACTCAACCAACTAATGACACTCCTCTCGTCATCCTTCAAATTTCCCTCACCTCCCATCACTCCCACCGTGAAAAAGCGGAAGCGAGCAAGACAGGGACAGCGCGCAGGAAGGAACGAATAATCGCGCGCTTGCGCGTGTGCAATTTGTGCAAGAGCGACAGCGGTGCGGGCATAAAACACGACGAGAGCGCACAATGGGGCGTCCGGCCAATCGCGCATCGTCACCCGGAGGTGGCTCTGATAGAAATTATGATTGGCGCGGCGGCTGCGAGGGCGAACGAGCGAGCGGAGAGAGAGAGGAGCGCGATGAATTGATGGGACGTGCAAGCGCGCGTGGAGGTGAAGAGCGACTGCGCGGCTCTCTATTATGCAATTTCGACGCATTTGCAGAGAGGGCTGATGCTGCCGCTACTGTGCGTAGAGAGTTTCTGGATTAGGTCGATGGCTCAAGTGAGAATAAGATTAGATATTGGGTATCTACGACTGAAGTGTGCACTGTGGTCGTGTGGCAAGGACTATATATTTTTGTAACATGGAGAGCACTGGATTTTATAGTTTCGACTTTATGGGTTTTACATGTTTTATAGATAGACCATGAAGCAAATTGAGCGATTGAAATCTTTACAATGGAGCTATACAAGAAATCTTTAAAATGTGAGCTATACGGGCACACTCCGCGTTGAAACCCTAGCAATCTTACGAGTAGTACGTCAGACTTCTACCCCCCGCTTTATTACTCCGCTATTACTAACGACCGCGAGAGACGCGGTCAAATTTTAATATCCGGTGAGCTAATCAGCGGACGCCATCGGTAACGAACTGCCCTCCGGGGAACTAAAAATCTCATTTGCTTGACATCCTCTCTCTCTCCTCGAAAAACGCTAGGCCATTGCGCGACTCTGCGAAAACTAAAAAAAGAAAAAGAAGAAGAAGAAGCTACTAGGTACGACGACAACTCCCCAGTCCATAAACGGACAAATAAGCCAATAACGAGAGCGGGCGCGTTCGCTCGCCGGCCACTCGTCGCGTCCGTCCGCGCGTTAAGCAGGAAGCCGTCCCGCCGCAGCGGACCCATTAGACTCTCTCTCTCTCTTTCTGCCTCCCTCCCATCTCTCGCCTCTAGCGCGCGAGCTGCAATTCATTTTTGCTCAATACGAAGGAGGAGAGAAGCTCGAAGGACTTCCTCTCGCTCGCTCGTTCGCGCTCTAAGGAGAGAAAGAGAGATAACGCTAATTTGTATTGTCGGCCGCTCTCTCTCTCACTCGCATGTAACGAGCCTGAATTATTAATCGTGCGCGAGCCTACATGTATGTGTGTTTCGGATATAACACAGGCGCGCATATAACACACGGACAATGGACGCGTGAGAGCGTGCGCGCACGCGGGCGGGCGGGCTGTAATAATGAAGGCTTCGTTAAAATTGATCGGCCCTTTTGACGGAATATTTTTTTATTGCGCGCCCGAGCGAGACGCATGATGTTCGCAAGCGAGCGAGCGCGACTGGTAGAGTTTATAAATTAATTAGTGGGTGGATTGTAATGAAATCAGGTTCAATTATATGGAGAGGAGAGACGCGCGCGGGCTGTGCACGTTACCTCGCAGGTTGTTGCGGCTACCTCCGTAGTAGCTTTGCCAATTAGGCAATAAAGTAATTAGGTTCCTGCGGAAAATGGAAATTTGTTTTTTTTTCGCGTGTGTGATGATATTGTTGCTGTTTAGTTGTCGCGTGTTGTTCGTTGATTTACAATGATTAACTTTTTGCATTAACATTGTCGGGTTGTGGAGTAAAGTCTGCGCTAATTTAGAAAAAAAGAATAGCTTGCAATAAGACAAAATTACATATCGTTCTTTAAATTACGACTGTATATTGCAAAAATGTTGCAACAGCTTATATCTAAATTTCTTCAGTAATTCATTCAAAGCATCGATCCTGCAAAAAAAAAAAAAATAGCCTCACCGTGATGCGCTCTATTACAAAATTCGTCGGCGAAACGAATTTTCCCGCGTATAGTCTCTCTCTCGTCTATCGTATATATACCTATGCACGCACGCACGCACGGCGCTTCATTACTCTCTAGTGCCTTTCGCCTGCGCACTTTATCTCCCTCTCTTCTCTCGCGCGTCTTCCTCGCTGGGCCAAAGATAGCGGGCGTGTGTGGGCGTGCTTTGATGTGTCGCTCGAGCACCCATGGCCGCGGTCCCCCGACGACGACACGTACCTACGCCCAGACACACGCGGTCATTTTCCTTCCCCCGATAGGGCGAGGCGCTATATGGTGCAAAACACGCGACTACGGGGTGGGTGAGAGATCGTTATTAGCGCGCGGATGGTGTGTGTATGTACATGCACGCAGCGTGCACGCGCTACATAGTTTGGTTTTCCCTTTTTGTTCTTGCCGCGCGCTTTTTCACGATGCTCGTAGTTTCTTTGAGGCGTGCGCGTGTTCCTGCATTAAGGCTTGAATATTTTAGTAGTTCGGTGCTGTGGGTATGTGGAGAGGATGTGTATAGTGGTGTCCTGGCGCTTTGATGGTTTTCCAGATGGCGCGCGGGGATACGAGGCGCCTTTGACGAGGTGCGAGATTCTTCATCGGATGATGTGGTTGTCAAGTGTTTGATGGGAGGAGAGGACAGTGTGAATCGTTGGTTGAACAAGCTCCTGGGATTCAGGAGAGCTAACGTGGACTAAAGATGAAGAAGAATCTTCTTTTTTTTAAATTCAAGCAGTGGTATATGTATTCTGTAGGCCTCAACCGTTTAGCAAAATTGTTCTTTATATATATCACGAGCGTTAACATGCGGGAGGAGACACAATGCTCGAGAAAACACCGAAAACGTCCTTGCGAATTACTCCCTCACGTATTATTACGCTCTGCAAGGCAACTCGGAATTTTCCTAAAACCTCGCATATATATTAATTACCTCTGTACACGAATATTGTCATATTAAAGGACGATAAGGAGCGCGAGTCGCAGAAACACACAAACGCTCGGTGGAAAGCACGAGGGAGAACGCGTGCACGCGCGCGTTACACAGGCGAGGCAAGAAAGGCTAAGAAAAAAAAGGGAAAAATAATGGGGAGAACGAGGTGAAACGCGCAGAAGGCGATATATAGAGCTGTATACTCGCAAAAGTCGTCTCTTCTCTCTCTCTCGCTCGACGTTTCTTAAGAATATAACGAGACCACGAAGTGCAGTCGAGGGTGGTCCGAGACCGCGCGGGTACGCGCGCGCGAGAACAACTTTTTTGCCTTTTGCTTTTTACCCTCTCTCTCTCTCTCTCTTTCTTTCATTCTCTTACAGGCGAGGAGTAGAGGCATTAACGGGCGCCACGAAAAGAGGTAAACTTCTCTCCTCCTCGTCCTCCGCTTGCGCGCAGGCACACACACCTTCCTCCTTATTATCTCTCTATCTTCCTCCCTCGTGCTTCCTTACTTCTCTCTCTTTTTTTTCTCCTTTCGCGCACAGGTTCCCTCCGACTACTATGCTGCGCCTTGTTTCCGCTGGCGCGTTCTCTCGATTTTGTGCCAACTTTCTTGGATCTGGGTGAATTTTCGTGCGCTGTTTTTGAACTTTCGCGTTGAGAAAGCTAATTTTAGGTAGGTATGAAAACTTTTGCATGAAAATTCTTGAATTATAAAAGATCCAAAACCCTTATACTATGTTCAACGTCAAATATAACAGCAAAAATATTCAAATTTGCCTAAAATATTCAAACCCCAAAAAACTCTATCGAAAAAAGGTCGAAAAAGGAGTTAAAACACACACACACACGGCTGGAGAGCCCTCGCGATTCCTATCTCTCATTCTCCGCCGAACTTCGGGACCATCCGCGGCGACGGCAGCAGCAGCCGCTCGAGGCGCGTCCTCGCGTTATGGCCTGCCATCATCTCCCTCCTCGGCGAAGAACGAGGCGAGAGAGAGAGAGAGAGGAGCAGGCGTCCGAGAAAAAGGAAGAGGCAGAAGCAGCAGCAGCAGGAACGGCAGCAGCGGAAGAAGGACGAGACGCGAGAGATGGTTACCTTGGTAGGAGAGATATAATGTAGCCAGCTGTAGGCGCTGGCGCTGGCGCGCGCGCGCCGGTAATCACATGTTTGTTTAACCTCCGAAACCCCTCATCTATACGCGCGCGGATTTTACCTCTCTCTCTCTCCCCTCGACCACCCTCCTCGCCTGCGGCCCCTATACCTTGCGAATACGGATGTATTTTTCCCCGACGCGGCCGTTCCCTGCTTCTTCTGCTCCTTTTTCGCCTCTTCGTCTTCTTCTTCTTCTTCTGCGTCTTCTTCCATATCCTCGGCGCGTTCTCGCGCTTTTTGCTGCTCTCCTCGCGCGTATATAGTACACGCTGCGTGTGCCTCCCACTCTTTCGACCACGCGCGCGGTCATTCATTTTGCAGTTGTGAAAGGAGAAGCTGCTGCTGCTGCTGCTGTTGTAGCCTCGACGAGATTGTAACGGTGAAAACGCTGGGTTTCGACTGGGGGAGAGAGATTTTCGCTTTTTTCTTGTGTCTTCGTTTTTCGTTGTTTCGCGCGTTCGCTGCGGTTGCGAGGCTGGTGGAATGGTTATTGGACGGTTACCGAGGTTCTGGTAAGTGTTCGCGAAATTAATTTGAACTTGGGTGAGAATATAATACACCTGGGGTATAGTTCTTTCGTTTCTTGAGGAATAACTATTACGATAGAAATATAGAAGCGTAAAATACTGATTACATAATAAAGAAAAAAAATTCCCATTAGGTACTTGAACCAACACAGAATCACGCTCAACAAGAACCCGAAAAAAATTAATTTCCCAACCCACGTATACAAGTATCAATCAGTCAAAACATCCGGTCAAACAAATCAACCATAACGATTGAATTTTTCATCGCACAGGCCAAAATTACTCTCCCTCGCACCGCGCCGTAATGAAATTATTCAAAGTATACACGCTATACAGCCACGAAAACGAATAATACCTCCTGCGCACGCGCGCGAGCGCGGACATTAGCATCGTGTGTCCCGTCCACTTCGTTTTGCGTGGGCGCGGCGGCGACCGGAGGGGGATATTTTACACCCGAGAGGTGATGGATGAGCCTCGCGGCGCTCGGGCGCCTGGAACGTATTAATGGGCCGCAGATTTTACGCGCTTTAAACTCCCACAATGCCGCGTATAAATGCGCGTGTGTGTGTGCAAACTACTCGTTTTGCGCGCGACAGTGTCGTCGTCGCGACCCCCTAGAGTAAGGGTTTTAATAATGAGAGAGAGAGGGGGAAGAGATGCCCGGTCGGGTTTATTAATGAGCTATGGAATCTCGTGCCGGGTATTTAGCGGAGGCGGTTAGCCAGTCGTTGACTCGGGGTTTAAAGTTTCACGTGGGGGAAGCTGTGTTGCATCGAATAGTTTATGAAGCGGCTGGGGGGGATTGTTTTGAATGGAAGTTTAATTACGCGATAAATATGATGAGGCGGATTACATATGGCTTTGATGTTATTTTTATAATAGCTAATATGCGATGTTGCGAGCGAATATCAGATCAATAGATATTAAATGCTATAGAGCAATGGTGAACGTAGACAAAGGGAAGAAGGGAAATTAGAAAAATTGCGTCTGTCGACGGAGAAAAAGCCGCGCGTGTCGTGCATTAATTAGCAACACACGCTGACGAGTCGTAAATAGAATGTTGTATAGTTCTGAATGATATGATGCGACAAGTGGGGGGACAACATAACATTAATAGACGCGCGATGCATCGTACACGTTGCAACGCCTGTCGTGGCTCTATAGACAACGCGCTTCTAAAACTACTTTACACTGTAATGTACTATTTTAACCATCGGTAGCTATGACACGAGCTATTACGTAACATACAACTAATAATTCTTGCGGCTTCGTTTGCTAAAATAAGATGTTATATTAATTCGGCTCATCCAAACCTCTCTAACTTCACGTATATATAATAAGCGGTTCATTCAATCTCCCCCGTGTGTATGATGTCTTCGGAACTTAATTACAAATTCATTCAACCGCCCCGAAGAATCCATATAATCTCCATTGAAAAGCTGCACGGGCCAAAAAAAAACCGGCGATAATCCACGTATTAAGTCATTAAGCTACATTATACCTTACCCTCCCTCTACCAACCTCGGCGATGATGATGATCGTCATCACCTCCCGCACGGATCCCCCTCGACTTCGACTTCACTATACTCCGCGAATAAATCCCCGACAATAATTTTCCCCTTCGATAAATCGAACCTTGCGCGCAACCTCGGCCTCACTCTCTCTCTCCCTCTTTCGGTTCAACGATTCATCCGGCGCGATTACGTCGATTTCGGGCCCTTATTCTCTTCTCTCGGTCCAGCAGCAGCAGCAGCAGCGACGAAGGAGAGAGTAAGAGAGAGGAAGGCAAAAAAGGGTCTGTCTTTTTTGTGTCTCGGGGCCCGTCGCCGGCCCGCCGCCGCCGGACGGCGCGAGCGAGAGAGAGAGAGGCGGAGCACCGTGGCGCCATGTCGCGGGGGGTCTGCCTTGCGGCGCGAGCAGCGAGCGAACGCTCACACAAGGAAGACGCGCAGGTGTGTGTGTGTAGGTACTGTACGTGTACTCTTCCTTTCTTCGCAGTCGGGCTTGGGATCCTCGCGCAGCTCTCTCATGCGGCGTGGTGTGGAAGGTATATACATATGTATACGTATAAGTGGCTCGAGAGTCGTTGGTTACGTGGCGCGTTTGTAATATGTATTATAAGTTGTTAAATTGTTCTTTTCAATAAAAGGATGCGTATGCGTTGAATTTTTGTACAAGTATAACAGTCATAATCATTTGAAAGACACGCAATCAGACAAGTATTGAATGTATACTTGTGTTCAATTTTTCCAAAAGGTTAATTAATTTTTGCATATCGACGTTAACAAAACAAAAGCCAGATTTGTCCCTTTCTTCAATTACCAAAAAAACTATAGATACGCGCACGCACACGCAACTATATATAATAATAATCGTGAACGACATTTAAGAACAAGAACAATTTATATTCAGCTCTTCCTGGCAGCACCGCATGCATACATATGCGCGCAGGCTCGTTAGTTTTTCAGCTCTCAATTTTCTTCCTCTCCCTTCTCTCCCTCGCGCTCAACAAGCCGGCGCGCTCGGCTTATACACATCCCATACGCGGTTATTAACACGCCACGTCCATGTAGTACAAACACTCGCTCCTCCACTCTCACACATACACGTACACATCCTCGAAGGTGGTGCCGAAGCATGAGCGCGAGCGGGGCAGCCCGAGAGAGATTTGTGATTTAGATGAGCCGGGCCGCGCGCGCCACGGACGATCGGAGAGAGAGAGCTCCTTTGTTTTAAAAAAGCGAGACGCGTTGTACGGCCTTCTCTCTCTCTCTCACTGTATATAAGGGGCGAGGAGAGAGAGAGCCGGACGGACGACGCCGGTTAACTGGGGCTTCTCGCGTGTGCTGGTATATAGATATATATACATGTATGCATGCATGCGAGATCGCGAGGATTCCTTCGTCGCGGCGTATATACTCTTTTTTTTGCGGAGGTGCGGAGGAGGGAAAAAATCACGGGTTGCCGCGCGCGTGGAGGAGCGGTAATGGCGAGGGGGGGAGGAAGTCGCGGGACGTTCGCGGCGGAAGTGTATGCGTGTTGCGGAGAGCGGCGCACCTGATGCCATGCGAATATTACGTGTGAAAAGTGTTGGCTGATCGATGGGATGGTTCAGTTTCTTTTTTTATCCCTTTAATTGGAGGGAAGTACTCTTGTGCTCTTTAATGTAATTATGTCTTATAATCTTACGAATTACATCTTATTCGAATGCATAATTGTTAACAAAAATATATCGACGTTTTCACTGAACTCTATCGTATAAATAAATTAATAGAATCTAAAAAGTAATTAAAATTTTGCTCCGAAACGAAGGACACGATGGCCACGAGGAACTGGTATATAGATATATATTAACGAGTCGCCCGCCGATAAAACTGAAGAGAGACCGCGCGCACACATTCCTGGGCCCGATGGATTCCCAGGCACATTTTTGTCCATCGCCGTGCGGCCGAAAAAGAGAGCCGCGCCGTATATCTATACTCGCACCTACCGCAGAACGACGATTTTCCATATTATCTCTCGCACGCGAGGCCGTGTGATGTGTATACCTTCGAGCGAAGGGCTACCGCGTGTATATAACGCGCCCGGGAGCGATAACCGCATCACCGGGTGCACTTTACAACGTGCTGTATGTGTGTGGCGATAATGTACGGGAAGGAGGTAGCTGGCGAGTATCGTTATCGGTGAAACATTTTAAATTTGATTTTTGGAATTTGTGAAAAACAAAAATTTACTTTAGCTTCAAGAAGAATTTTTACAATAATTTTTAACGACAAATAAAAACTTTTACAGACGCGTACTGTCAGTGTTTATTCACGTTTTCGCACGTAACAAAAATCCTTAAATTAATCATCATTCACCGCGGCGTTTGTTTATTTCACCACCAACGAATCGCATTATCAATCACTCGATCGCATCATAAGCGAAATAATTAACGTTCTCACCTCGTGCCCTGCGTCATAAGCCGTACTCCCTCGATAACCCAAGTCGTAAACGCACGCACATTAAAAAAAAGCGCTGCCGAAAAATGGTGAAACAATCGTAAAACTGAGCGCGGCGGTCGCTATATCGATTTAATCGGTAGCCGCCACGGCGGCGCGCATATATAAATAAGATCTACTCAGCGGCGCGCGCGGCGAGAGGGAACACGGGAATCCTTTAGGCCGTTCTAGATAAAGAGCGAGGCCGCCGCGGTAGTGGACACCTCACGCAAGCGCGCGCACGTATATATAAAGAGCCTTTCATCGCACCGCGCGCGAGATAAAGTCAAAGCTCTTTGGCTACTACTTTTCCCCCGGAGCTGGAGGCTGCGGGGAGAGTTAATCTCGGAATTCTTTTTGACGTTACACACCTTATTTTCGGACACTTTCTGCGCGCGTGAGAAGGGACGTGAAGAGAGGTGCTTTGAGACCGTGGAAGGACTTTTTTTCTTGCTTCTTGTATATATATATATATTTTTTTTTTTTTGTAAAAAAGTTTAGAATTTTTTAATACTCAAAAGAGGAAATGTAATTATTATGAGTACAAGTAGCTAGCAGATATTAATTTCTGTCGTGTAAACAAAAGTAAAAATACTTTTTGGACAACAAACCATTAACCGTGCGGGCTACTTCGTCTCCAAATTGAAATGAGCTCTTTATGTATGTATAAAAACCAGTATGGACGCGAAGTTTGTCTAAAAATAATATATGATCCAACTTTAAAAACATTTACTGCAGTTGATTAAATTATAAAAATTTAAAATTCAAATGATCACCTTATCATACACCGGTCTATGATATTCCGGTAGCAAGTATATACTATCGGCGACATTCTAATCGTAGATTAGAATTTCAATTAAGAGAGAAACTTCAAAGAAAGTGTCCAGTCAAATAGTAGCCGCGCGGTCGTAAATTCCAATGGAAAACTATTTGGGACTGCTTGATGTTTACCGTTCTCTATATACGTAAAATGTTTCGAAAAAAAATGAAGAATTCAAGGATTTCCACTAATTTGGTAATTTTCTTTCTAAAATTGAAATCCAGATTAAGTATCCAAAAATTGTAATGCCCCACCTTCGTTAATGCATTTCCGGTAACTAGCGTACAAGTCCTAATTTCAAAGATTACAATCTTCTTGCAAATTATAAAATATCTGTTGTTCCTATAAATACAGATGGACTCACATAAGAATCACGTAATGCATTCACGATATATTTATTGAAACTGTTCACATTGATATTACTTTTATGCATGCATGAATAAACTGCACGCCACACACAGCCACGATTCTTTATAAAATCCGCAAGCATCGAAAAAGAACGTATAATGCACATATATAACCACCGACTCTCCATCAAAGTCTCAAAAAGTCCCAATCCCAAACAACTCGATACATCATCGGCTCGGAAATCTCGCAAAAACCCAGCTCACACACGTACATGTACGAGTATACACGGTGCGAAAAAGCCAAGGAGAGAGAGAGAGATAGACAGAGTGGGGGGCACCGAGGTGCACTCGCCGCTCATATACTCGCTCGTGCCAGACAAGGACGCACACGGCGGCGACTGCGCGCGAGCGAGAGAAGAAGCGTTTCGCGATGGGTGGCACACGATCTCTCGCTTTCTCTCTCTCTCTGGCTCTCCTGCTCATGCGCAGGAGCTCGCCCGCGCGAGCGCGTGGGAAACGGCGAGCGGCGGCTCCCGCGCCCGCGGAGTCGTGACGAGCCCCGCGTATATACGTATCTCTCAGCGCGCGCGTGAGTGTGCGTGAGCCCAGGATAACGCGCGCAAAGGCAGAGAGAATCGGATTTATGAATGGAGAGAGAGGTGGAGGCTGAGGGTGGGTGAGTGAGAGAGAGAGAGAGAGTTGAGGCTCGTTGAGCAGCGCGGAATTTCAATGGACGGGATAGAGTTATTTTCTGGGGGAGTGAGAGAAGGTAGTTCTCGCTCGCTCGGTCGTCTATACCGGGAAAAGTAGTTTGGAAATGGCGAGAGGTGCTGGTTGGGAAAGTTGCCGGCTGCTGCGCGAGAGCTGCCTGAGTAATGCATTGTTTCCTTCGATCCTTCCGTATATATATACACGTCGCATCGATAATATCCCCGTTTCTTATATATCGTGTCATTTTCGGAATTACAAAACGTTCTTTTCCTCGGTACCTTCTTTTAACACTATAGCTGTTACTTCGAAACAGTAAGCACTTGGACCCCGGAAAAAATCAGTAGTAACAGCTACTCGTAACAGACGTACGCAAACCATCCACTTATCTCTCTCTAGTGCGCTCTGAACCTATCCATCGCCATTTCTCAGTGACGCAAAATATATATGTACTTATAGGCCCCCTCGACGCCACACAAGCCACTCGCAAAAACGAAAGAGCGAACTCCATACTCTCGGAGAGTGAGAGAGAGAGAGAGCCTAGAATCCGAGGAATGTGTCAGGCGCATAAACCGGAGGTTAACGAAAGCGCGAGCTTGGGTAGAAAAAAGTCGCGTCCATGAGAAAACTCTCTCGGCACGCGCTCAGCCTGTAATTATATAATAATTCATAAATGCCAAGCTCTATACGGGCGCGCGAGAGCGCAAAACGTTTTACGAATCCGCGCAAGAGGATATATACGTTTTTCTCCTCCTCGTTCCCTCTTTCTCCGTGTGTTATATATATATGTATGTCTGTGTCGTGATGGCTGCCACTACTCCTCCTCTCTCTCTCGAGGCTGTAGGTAATCCTATTATCGGGGTCATTATGCCCGGGCGTATTACCATAACGACTCGTTACGAGGCATCGTGAAAGTATATATATACGCCTCGTTCTTTTTTCTCCCTTTCTCTCGCCACGGCCTTCTCTCTCTCTCTCTCCCTCTCGGCGATTTTTTTGCCACCACCGCAAATTCTCGCGTGCTCTCTTAAAAAAGTTAAATGTGTCATTCGCACGAGAGCTGCTGTTGCGCACGGGTGGTAGTTGTCCGTTCGTTTCGCTCTCGGGATCCGCAACCTGTGATTAGCTGTATTATACATACATGTGTGTGTGTACTTTGAAACATTGTCGGCGTTAAGTGCGCCAAGGGGATTTCCACGAACCTCTTGGCATTTTTGCCTTCGACCGATATATTTTCAAAGTGTCACTGAAAAAAAAAATGGAGCAGGCACGATATATATATATTGTGTGTCATGAGCATCGAAATTCTTATATATATGATATCTCGCAAACTTGAGACTGTTACGTACATACAGATACATATCTATAAGATAAGCGTCGCAGAAAAATATCTATATACAGTTGCGAAAAAAAGTCCGCAGCGAACCTCGACCTTTATACACACACATATATATGTTGCGGCATATTATTCTGCAATTATTTACCGTAACGAAAGCCAACTGTAACCCGCATTACAATGGTATCCGCGTCACGCGCTCGCGCTGCTCTATAGAAGTATACGTTTCGTGTTCTCCATCTCTCAATCCGATAAATCGATACGCGACTCGCCCTTTCCCTCGTGTATCTCCCAATCTCTCTCTACCCTTTTCCTACTCGCTTCGCTGCGCAATCCCCTCGGAAAAGCGCGTTTCCTCACGCGCGCGGTCAAATCTCAGCGGCAGCGGCTCTCTCTCTCTCACCCTCGACATGTAGCTAGGTAGGTATATATATCTCGGATCGGGGATCTCGTAGCCGCGTATTATTATCGGTCGCTGCGCGCGCGTAATCCTCTCGCGGGTATATAGTCGACGAGTTTTTAACCCCCTCGTGAACGCTGGACGAGATTGAGATGGGGACGACGCGTACGAGGATCGCAGATGGAGGGAGACTGTTTTTTGAGAATAGGGTTGGGACAGGTCAAGGACCGAAAATGTTGTATGTTTTTCAGATTAAATTTAAAGAAACGTATATACACTACAATAATATAATATTCGTCAAATTATAATTATTTGAAAATAACGGAACGTGGTTTTTCTCGAACGATGTAATAGAAACATATTTAGTTCCTAGTTTCTCCTGCACGCGCGGAACTCAATCACCGGGTGCTACAGCAAGAAAACTCCAGAAAACAACAATCATCCTTCGCAATTACAGACGGACTTTCCACACAATACCTCTCTCCCTTGCACGCGCGCAACTTTGGAAAAATTTCTCCTCCTCAACGAAGTAAGAGCTCTCCGCGCGTGCGCACGCTGGCTCGCTCGCGAGGAGAGAAAGCCTGCAGCGTGGAAAAAAAAGAAGCAGATCGGAAAGCGAGCACGGGAGTGTATCGCACGAGTCGATCGACGCCTGTGTCGTTGCTAAGACCACCGCACACCGTTCGCTACTTACAGAGATATTGCCCGGAGATATTATTTATAGCGCGCTTTCTCGAGAGCGCGCGACCCCTGGGTGTATTTTTTGGATGGTTATTGACCGAAAATTCGTGATGGAGAGTGGCTGAAGTGAGGGAGAGATTTTCTAGGACGATAGGGTTGGTATTGGGCATTGGTTTTTTTAGGTAATGAAAAATTTGGTATCGAATTTTTCATTTGAAGCGCAATAAATACTCTTTACTATGAAAATTTCATAATAGTCGATCATTTCAATTTTTAGAATTCTTTTAATACGTCAGTCTTTAAAAAATCATTTCTCGTTGAATTATCAATCAAAAGCCTTATTATTGCCACGAGCAATCAAAACATATTCCCATACACAACACATCAAAACACAATTAGACATACCCGAACCTAATAACCCTCCGCGTTCGGGAAACGACGAGCGACTCGTGAACCTCCTTCACGTGCGTCCAGACAACGCTACAGTGGCGACGAGAAAACGCGCGCGCGACTGGCGCCGCGTAAATTGCGAACGGGCCCTTATACTTTCATGAATGGGCAGGTGGGTCCCGGGGAGAAACGGGTTCGGCCCCGAATAACCGGCGATTTCCCATAAAATTAATGACTCCCTGGGGCCTGCCCGGACCGAGATTATGAATGGGAATCCTCCTCTTCCTCCTCCGTCTTCTTCTTCTTCTTCTCCGGCGCGCGACGAAAAACGCGATCTTCAAGAGTGAGAGAGAGAGAGAGAGCAGAGTCTTCCCGTTTTTTTCCCGTGCGCTACGTAGGTTTTTTACCTGAGAGGATTTTTCCTATCTCGGATCTAAACGTAAATTAGCCGAGGCGACGCAGCGCGCGCCTCACGGCTGACGTCGTAATTGCAGGTTCGATGTGTTTTTGTGTGTTTTAGGACACGCTGAGAACGTATATATATATAAAACATACTTTTTTCTCCCCCACTTCTCGACGTATACATATCGCGTATAGTAAATTTGATGAATGGCGGAGGAAAATCGTTATGACACATTGTCTAAGTGATTTTCACTCTGCTCCTGATCTCACAGAGTTAATTCGTTGGTAATTACAGCCCGCCACGCTTGTCAATGTTTTCCGCAGCTTTATGGCTTATTACCGTAAACGGCGAATAATTAACTCGGCGCGCTGCTCCGGCAATTCATAAAAATAAAGAGCGCGCGTATATATATACCTAATTAAGTTTATGATATTATTGTGTCGGCTATACTAGCTCGCGCGCGCGGTGACGACCGCGAGGTCTCGCTCCCTCCCCGAGGTATGCCGTTGGAAATGAATTTCCATGTTTATGGGATCTTTTAGTGCGTATTATTGTAACTCTCGCTCGCTCTCGTGCTTTATTTAAAACATCGTTAAAGCCGTACTGCGCTTGGAATTATGCAGCGCTATGAAGTGTACGTGTATATGTGCGCATGAGGCTTTAGCGGTATACTTTTTTTTTGTAGCTCTGTAGGTTTATTCAGTGTCTACGTGTGGATTTTTTTTTTGGTTGCGCAAAAGTATGTTTTAAAAAAGATTAACGTTACTTTAAATGCCGCGTTCGTTTAATTTACTAGACTGTTCAAAAGACTGCTACAATTTTTTTCTAATAAAGATTTACGTATAATTTAAAAAATCTATATCACTTGAATAATTCAGCACGCAAAAATCACCAAAGAAACCTTCACCAACGTACCTCACCACTTCCAATTTTCATCTCCGCGAAATCAGCGTCAAAAATCCCAGCACACATCCACGTCCGCACTTTATATATACGCTTCGCGAAGTACGCTCGTTATGCGCGAGCTCAAAGCAACGCGCGCGGCTGGATATCTTCGCGCTTTTCCCTTTTCCCCGCACGCGCGAAACGTCAAACGAGAGCGCGTTATATCGATCAACGTGAAGAACCGAGGAAAACGCGAGCATTACAGGCCTCAAAGGAAATATTTCAAGTACAGGCGGTTTAAGAGCTTTTAATCAGTTGCGGCATATACTCGGATGGGTGGGTAGTTTTTATGATTTTCGACGCGTGATTAATACGTCGATAGCCTTGAAAATATTATATACATGCTGGCGTTCGTAGTTGCATAAAACGCAGAGTTTATGAAACCATTCTGGACAGCGACGTGTAGTTTCTCGTGCAGTGTGAATCGACTGTGAAAGTGGAAACCCAGATTTTTAATTAAACCTCGATGTTTTCTTTTTCCGCCTCTTTAACTCGTCATTACCGCCCACCGATGTAATCAGAAAAATGTATGACACCCGTGATACAACAATTTTCCACGTGCGTTCACGGTTAACGCGCGAACAGCGTTTTTCAGTTTATTATCGCGGCCCCCCATCAATGATATACTCGTGCGGACAATTCGAAATAATTATAGTGCTTCCCATTTTTTTCTTTCTCCCTCTTATCGTCTTGAAATCACGCAACAACGTTTTAACGCTGCTCCTCGCGACCACGAGAGAGGGAATATTACACGTATAGTTGTAACGTTTCACACTCGGCTGCTTGTCCATCACGCTATCCGATCGCGTCGGTCAGTTTTTCACTCTCTCGGCGAATCTATCGCTCGTGTTATCGTATAAGCTGCTCTAATCGCGCTAATGTAAATAAAATCGGCGAACGTGTAATATAATGATTACGCGCGGAAAGCCCATTCAATTTTATATCGTTTACATGGCAGCATTGCCCGATAATTACACACATGCCCGTGCTATACGCATCAAAATACAGTATCAATCACAGTACCGCGGGAGTAG
This sequence comes from Torymus auratus, assembly GCA_900474315.1. Lineage (NCBI taxonomy): Eukaryota > Metazoa > Arthropoda > Insecta > Hymenoptera > Torymidae > Torymus > Torymus auratus. Next base: position 49,402 of record UXGD01000020.1, read on the forward strand.
TGGGCTATTAATCAAAACCGATGCCCGTAATTATACACGGCCACGCGCGCGAATTCTCTAATCGCGCAATGTATACCTATATTCCCACTATACAACTCGTCGTTCTCTCTCTCTAACGCTCATCGTTCAAAAGAAGGAACACCAATATAGCGTCGATATTACATCGTGCCTCGTTAATTACTCAACTCTCCGTATAAACCACGTCTGCCATTCCACGCGCCTACGCGACGAAAGCGAACAACGAGCGGAGTAGAAAAGCGAGGAACTCGTGCTATATACTCCAGGGCGTCGGTAATAACCGAGTCTCCCTCTCTCTTTCTCATTCAGTTCGAGGAATCGTCATCGGACCTTTTTGCCTCGCTCTCGCTCGCGCCCGTGTATCATCCGGCAAATCGGTCTCATCCTGTGCGCCCCCGGACATCCAGTCCGCCTTCTTCCTGTGCGCGCGATCGCGCGGGAGTAGTGAAGAGAGCGTAGTATAGTGGAGTGTCCCCTAACGAGGCTGCGGTTTTCGATGGTAGGAATTTTAGAGGCGATTTCTTTCGCTGGGATACGGGACAGGAGGGAAGCGAGGATTAGGGAAGTGTGATTGCCCGAGGGGAAATTGGCTCTTTCGATGGCTTTTTTTTCGGGGACGCGACGAACGGTAGTTGAAAGCTGACTCGGTAAATGGGTTCTAGTTAGGTGGTAGCGGGGGAACGAGGATTGCCTTACGAACTGTCATAATGAAAATAATGATTTTTGTGATGGTAAACATCGGGGTCTCTGTATACTATCTCATGTTAAAATATCTAAGTTTATGGATTGTTTCAAAAATTTAATATAACAAGTACACGAGTTTGCGATGTACGATACATTCGTAAACCGGATGCGATTTTTTAAGTATCGGAGCACCGTATTTTTATTCTCCGACTCTCGGATGAAATATGGGGAATTATATGGCGGAGTGACGAAAACGAGATGATTTGGTGCTAACGAGCGTCCAGTTAGTTTTGATGGCCCCGAGGCTGAAACGTTTTTTCTTTCTCATCCTTTCTTTTTAGAAATTATATGGCTCCGGAGAGTTGGATTCCTTCGGCGCGGAGAGTCCGCAGCACCTGCAGAAACTCCAATTCGGGCTCTTTTTAAAAATCGATTTCGAATATACACGCCGGTGGTGCCGGAATTCTTAACACTTCCTAATGGTTTTACAATTTTCGAGGATTCTTTAATAGCCCCGTGTTTCTCCCTGAAATTAATTTTTAATAGATATCTTCCAAGATTTCGTCATTCCACAAAAACAGTTTCAATAAAATATAATGGCTCGAAACAGTATACCTACGCCTCTGCCCAGTCACCACACAGGTATAATATGATAAACTTATCATATTCGTTGTCGATTACAGAGCCACCGATCCAATTCAACTTCGATAAGTGTCTTACTTCCACGTCACCCCTATGCGCTTGAGAAACTATACGACTAAACTGCATGCGGAATAACAACGTTCACGGATCGACCGCAAAACTAGCCAGTTCCTCAACTTTTTTTTCCCCACCCACGATTAGTCCTTGATACACCGAAACGAAGCGAATCGCGTCGCCGCGACGAAGGAAAGTATACCTAATGCTCGAGCAGAAAATTAGAAACCTCGCGTACGGGGCCACACGTCGTCGCGTGCAGTAGTGTGTTTCGCAAAAGAACAATTTCGCTATATACCTAGCCTTGCCTCCCCCTCCTTCTCTTCTTCCACCTCTTCTCCCCGCGTGAGAGAGAGAGACGAGGACACGCGCGCACTAGCTAGCGCGAAAGCCCGTGATTTCGCGAGGCGGAGGAAAATCAGCGCGCGGAAAAAAAGGAGGAGAGGAGTAGCAGCAGCAGCATAATGGAGAAATGCGCGACTCCGCAACGTGTGGTTAGCCCGAGTAGCGAGTATAGCGTTTTAGTGCGCGCGAGCCACTTGGCGTGCGGTGGGTATATGGCAGCGTTGCGGTGGTCTATGCTGCTGCGCCTCGCGCGCACGATGCGCAATTCGCGTGGAGAGCGCGCGCGAGGTTGGAGAAAAAATTGGTTTCCATTTTTCTGGGTAATTCTTTGTCTTCCTTTTTTTCCCACTCGCTCGTTTGATGGCTTTCTGCACGATGCTTTTTTTTGCTATGTGCGTGTGGAGTAGGCCGCGAGTTTTTAGAATAAAAAGTCTGGAGAATTTGTGTTTTAATTTTATACACGTGAAAATAGTTGTTGTTATATTTTTGCGTAAGAAATTAATAGTAGCTGGAAATATATCTTTTCAATTATTTGTATACATATAGTTGGAGATGGGAAATTATAGATTTCATATGAAATCTCTGCTTCTCTAATTCTTGGCTAATCAATCGAAGGCTCAATAACGAGGACACAAAGGGTTGTAAATAGTAATTGCGTATCGAGAAGAGTTTCTCAAGAATTTAATTTTTCTCTATTTATTTCACCAATCGGAGCAAAGCTTATTTCTCTCGATAAAAATCAGATTTTTCTCTTTCTTTGAATTTCAATAACAGTTTCTAATCCTCATAACTATACTGTTTAAGAAGAAAAGCATAATATTTTCTTAATTTTTTTTCATCTTAACGAACGGCTCACGTACCAACATTATTGGCATAGTTTTTTTTTAAACAATCCAATGCACACAAAAACGACTCTTTATAAACTCTCATTTAAAATATACACCTCAAACCAATAGAAAAAACAAACCTCTCAATTTCGAACCCCCACAGTCACGTCCCCAAAATTCTAAAACTATCGCTTTCAGTGCCCCGAGAGACAACACGAGAATCCCATATAACCAGAAAATTAAAACTCCATCTCCGTTCCGTCTACCTACACGAGATCCTCCGAAATTCCCGTCACCGCGCACTATACGGCGGCAGCAGCGGGGATTATCAAAGGCTCTCTCTCTCGGTTGCGTCACGGGGCGGGGCACGACGCTATACGGAGGACGTGTCGCGATTTCGAGATGTCGCGCCGACTTAGAGAGCTCTCGCGCGCGAGGATCGAGCGTGTCGGGCTCACGCTTCGCCGGCCGCGTCGCGACTCTATGCGCACGCGCGTCTCTTTGGTATTTTTCTATCGGTGGTGAGAGCGTCGATATATACGCGGCGGTTCGTTTATTTCTCTCTGTCCGTCTGTCTATCTTTTTCGTTTTCGACGGAGGATCAGACGTTGCATGTAGTCGGGACTTTTTGGCGGGGTCGCGCCTTGTTTGCAGGGTGTGGTTGGCTATAGGGTTCCGAAGGACGTATAGGTTTGATACTGACGAGGACTAGAAGATGTTTTTTCTTTCGCGTTTAATACAATTAAATGAACATTCTTTTTTTAAATTACGATAAACTCGTAATCAACAACCATCTAATCACCAACCAAATAAAAGACACTCTAAAAGTCAGCGACCACAAACTCTCGTCATCGTGAATTTCCAGCCGGAACCCCGATTTGCCGACACGAACGGCAACAACCCCCCCGGACAACGCCGATAAAGACAAATCGATCGATGGGTCCGAGCGCACGGGCAACAAACAAACCCATCGGCGCGCCGGTCAGCTCCACACTACAGCTATCCGCGGCGGTAATTAATCGGCCGCTAATCTCCGCTCCCTCCTATCCTCTTACTCACTCACTCGCTTTGTGCAAAACCGGAAGGTGTGAGACCTAGACTATCTCGCGAAATGTGTTTATTCGCGTTAACACCGCGCCCGTTCTCGCCAAAAGCCAAAACGCGCGTATGTGCACGCGCGTGTGTAGAGGGGCCTGTAGAGGGAACGAAATGAACAGAGAGAGAGAGAGAGAGGCAGTGGGAGGGGGTGGTGGAGGTGCACACGCGCTAATTAATATTTACCCTCCGACAACATCGCACCAGCCCGGGTGTGCGCTAAACTAGCAGTTGGTGCAAGCGAGCGTCGATCCACGCCCACGCGAGACTGATTCTCTCTCTCTCTCTCTCTCCCTCTTTTAGCTGTTCGCCCCCTGGCGCTATATATAGCAAGGGTGTCTGCGTATATAATGTTATTGTTGTGTCGTTGTTGCGGGAGTGGCGCAGGCTAATCTATAATTTGCTGCATTTCGGTGTAAGGAATTCCGTATGATTTTTCAGTAGAGATTTTTATTATATGAGTAACTGACTAAAATATATTTTTTACCGATAAATTTTGTGATCATGAAAGAAGTCGAGTAACAATATGGCATGATTTTTGTTCAACTAAAAAAGGAACGAGTGGATAAACGAAAACTATATCGTTATCTATATGTATTGGTTGTGGATATCGATATTTTAATAAAAATAAAATTTCCTTCCGCGGAATATATTAAAATTAAGCACTTGGAATACGTTTTATTCAACTCACCCTCGCTTTTAATTCGCTACCACTGATTATCGGAAATTTCGGCTGAATAACGAGAGAGCGTCAGAGGGAAAGCTGTACACACAATGTACACACACGCGCGAACCGGATCCACCGTGAGCGCTAAATTAAATTGACGCTCGAGCCGAGTTCTGGACGACTATACAGCCCCTACTAAATTAAAATAAAAATAATACGGCGATTAACGTGCTCTGAAAACATCTTTTTCAAGAGAATTCAATCGCGATCTCGTATAGAAGTAAAAAGTGGCTTTTCCAGTTTGCGATGGAATAATTTCGGAAACGTTTTTGAGTTTAATCTAGTGATGATGCAGAGTAATTATAAGCGGAGGTGATGCGGAGTTTCAAGTATTATTTGTAAATGCAGAAATTCAAATTTGAATATTTTTGTTAATAGCAGTTTTGCGATACTCCAATTGATAAACTTTAAAATTATTTATGAATGGAGATTCAAACCTGTATTATCAGTAATCTGTCTACTTCGTGAGAAATCCAGTTATATATTTGAAAATACTAGAATATAATAAAGTAGTCAATTAACATGTTGAGTAATATAAATAAATATATAAATGCTGCTAAGTTTCAACAGAACAAGAACCTTTCTCCATAACACAAAAATAATCAAAATTAATAAAACCATCAAACTTTACGTACACAGTATATATATTTACAAACATATTCAATTGGACTTTTATCACTGACCAATCCATCCTCAAAAAAACAACTCCCTTAAAACTCATCGAAGCAAAAACCTCCCTACAACCGAATCCCTGTAAGCGACAAAAAAAAAAAAAAATCTCCGAGAACCTGAAATCGCAAAAGAACAATCCCCCAGCAGTATCAGCCTCTCCCTCACCTCTATATACTACAATCCACACACATACTTACACACACACAACCTCGAACTCGCCTGCTGCAGCAGCAGCGCTGCCGGCGCCGATCTTCCCCCACTTCGTCGCAGCAGCCGCGCGCTGCCCCCTCGCCTTCGCGCGCATTTTCTCAGGGGCCGAGGTGGGGATGACACGACCGCCTCTAGGAACGCCCTTTCGCTCGCGCTCGCTGCGAAGGGGCGAGAGCGCGCGAGAGCGAGACAGAGAACACGAGCGAGCGCAGAAAAAATAAAGTGCAAAGATGGGCGAGGTGGAGTAGGGGAAGCGGGCGAGAGCGAGAGAGAGAGAGAAAGACAGAGAAGAGCTGGCGGTGACACACGGCGAAAATGTGCAGCGAGCGAGTTGAAGCGGAGATGTGCTGCTGCTGGGTTGGGTTGGATTGAAGCCGTGGTAATTATCTCGCTGGTGTGCTGTGTAGATCGTCTCCTGGGAAGGATGGCTTTTCAGGAGAAATTGGAAGAGATTGTTGGTGGTGGTGGAGAATATATTTGGATTGGAGCAGGTGGCGCACAGTGTTTTTACAAAATGTAACAGAGCTTACTTTGAGTGAAGAGTTACAAAAACATTTGTAAAATAAAAGTTTGAAGATAAAAGGATGGGAGCTTTATTTTCAAGGCAAACGCAACCAAATATATCTCTACAACTCCAAGAAAACCAGCTGAAACAAAAACTTGGCAAACTTTTAATTGAGCACCGCAGGACAAACAAGGAAGCGCGCATATCAATGCACCTCGAACGAGTTCAAACATCGCAAGTTGAACAACCCGTAAGAGCGAGAGACTTGAAAAAACTATACGGACCAATTTTTCATACACAGGGCGTTAATCCAACCACCACCACCATTAACCCTCTCTCCTTCTTTACCCCACTCTCCCTCCCTTCATTCTGCAACAGCGCACGTACGTGTATTCCCATCGTATGTACACTATACACACGAGCGCAAACACACGCGCGCGAGAGAGAGATGCACGTGCAGATGCATTAATGAGCAGGCGATGCGCGCGTGCGTGCGGGGGAGTGTATAATACGCGAGATAGACGACGGCAACGAGGAGTCGACTTTTTCCCTTTCGTACATAGTAGTTGGGCGTCGATGCCACCTATGAGAGAGAGAGAGAGACAAGTCCCCCCCATGTAGAAAGAAAATGTGTGATACGTTCATGCGGTGAGACACAGAAACGTGTACACAGAAGGGATTGGAAAACGTGATTGGTTTGGTTGAGAGTTAGGCTCTGATGTGGTTGGAGAGAGAGAGAGAGAGTGAATGGAAAAGTAGCGTTGAGAATCGTATGACATCTGCTTGACGTCCCGGGAATAATAATCGATGCATTGTGTCGTTAGACAGAAAGCTAATAAGTTTAGATAGGTTCTCATGGCCGCGCCGCATCGGAATGCGTTTGTGTGTCGACGAAGGTTACAGTATATTGTATGGCCGCGGTACATAAATTATCTATACTCGACGCGTAAACTATTCCTTGCTTGTACTATACTTATACTCTCGACTCTTGTAAAATTGTGTATAATATAACATCAGCCGTATACATAGCTATTTTCTCGGCGCTCGAAATTTTCCGGCAATCCGCATCGCCCAAGAAGAGAACATGGCGTCCTTCTGTCCACATATATATACACATGGGGAGCTAAGAAATAACGTACGGAAGAATCTCTCTCTCTCTCACTCTCTTTCTCCGCGGAAGAAAGAACTCTGCCGACCCCTCGATAAAAGTGGCCGAATAAAGACGAAAAGAGGGAGAGAGAGAGAAATGTAGCTTTGTTTATGCTCCTCGGGGCCTATGCGCGGAGTTTGCCGAAGGGCGAGCAGGAGCAGCAGCATACAAAAGCCCCGAGCGCGTGCGTGTCTTGCCCGCGAAAGTAATGCGTTCGCGTGGTTATTGGTAATTATTCCATAGTCGTGACTAATGTACGCGCGCGATGCGTTAAACTTTCGTATAATTGTCGAGAGGTTTTCGCTAAGTTGTGTTATGAAATCAAATTATAACAGAACGATGGCATCCCAGAATTTCGGAGGTGATTCGGTTATTTATAACGTACAAATATAGGTTACAATCACGTCTATATTTTTGAGATCAGCGCAAACAAAATGATCTGAAACAAATTTTATAACAAATCATTCCCCGTATTTTACAAACTCAGATCCTCATTCTCGCTCTAATTACCCCTGCTGCAACAACAACGAGGCGACATATCCTCCCTCCCAACACCGCACACACCAAACAGCGCGAAACAGAAAACAGAGGGGTAGGACTGACTACTATATCCGCCACTCGCTCGCTCGCGTTCGCGCAAACTGATCGCCGGTCCTCCCGCTTGTTTATGGACATGTCAGGCGGGGCGGTGGCGACTGCGGGGAGAAAGGGGATGGATGTCGGATCCGACGGGGTGAGCTGTACACACACACACATGCGCGAGCCCCGAAAGAGACGGATCGTCGGGGATCGCTTTACCGCACACGCGCTGTTCGATTCTATTAAGCCGATGTGTCGTTCTACTTTCCTCGCGAGCCCTTGCTTCGTCCCATCCCCCTCGTCGGTTCGTCGGTTTTCCGCGCCCTCGACCTCGTTCCTCTCGTCTAATGCTCCGGCTCGCTCGTTCGCTCCCCCCCGTCGACGTTCCCCTCTCTCGGCTTTTATCTCGACGCTGCTGCTCGACGAGTTTTATGCGTTCGCGATTTCGTCGGGATGTGTGCGTGAGCGTGTATGTGTGTGGTGGAATTGAATTGGTTTTGGGGTATGTAGTGTGGTTTTATTTCTTAATTTTGGGATGATGATTTGGTAGGGCTGCACGAGAGCGAGACAATACAATATTTCTGTAATTATTGTCTCGCTCTTGGAAATTCTTGAAAATTCCGTTCTTGTCTTGGTTTTTTCAGTCAATATGAAAAGTATTATTGTCTTGTCTTTAAATTCTTGATCATATTAGAGTTACGCAGACGTGCGACAAAAAGCAAGTCAATTGTTTTTCGCAGACGTAAAATAGTACGTTTTTGAAATATTTAACTTCTTCAATGTAGAACAGTTTTCTTTTTTTGCGAGGGCCTCGCGCACCCCCAGATATTTGAGTTTTAGATCTTTTTGAATGTCCTTTAATTTAAGAAACTTTCAAGTTACAAATTTACTGAATTTTAAAGATAATGTAACTGAACGTAATTTAATATACAGATACAGTAGGTTTAATACAAAAACAATAAAATTTCGGTACAAGTGTATATAAAAGCCAAATTTGAAATTGGATTTTTTCCTTTATCACTCAAAGTCTCAAACATCTCGTTAGTAGATAATCGTCAGCAACTACCGAAGTTTATTGAATTATGATTATTTCCATAAATTATTTGGATTAGAAACTGTTAAGTTATTTTCAAGACAAGACAAGATTCTTTACATTCTTGACATCACAATCTTGATATTGTATCGAAAGCTGTATATAAATATTGTATTGATTATTGTCTTGAATGTTGAGGCAAGACATCAAGATCATTCTTGCTAGATTGTACAGCCCTATGATTTGGAGTGAGGATACTTTTTCTGTTCTTACTATTCTCGTTGTTTTTAGAATGAGTTTTCTACAGTTACGGTTTACTATTTACATCGAACTATAGGTTTTATAGAAAATATTTTTAATCCAGGCCCGGATATATAGTACAATATTTGAAAAAGCTGCAATTCCTCTTAGCTCGAAACCCGAAAAGCATAGCCACCCTCTCCCTCTCTCATCTCATCTAGAAGATAAAGATCCCGAAAGTCTTGGGGGAAGCGAGCAAAGCGGAAGAGAGTGTATAGCCGCGATCGCGCGAGGGGGAAGCGAGGAAATGGTGGCGCGGCCGATAAGAAAGCCGAACTCGGACCCCGAACCGTCCATTTCACGTAAGCGCTTTCTCTTTGTCCGAGGCGAATGCATCGGGGAAAAAATATAATTAAGTTTTTTTCTCTCGTACTCACTAGAAAGTAAATATTTTCTGTAAACAAAATACACCGATAGACATAGTTTGGGTTTGTTATTCGGAAAATAATTCTTTTTTCTCCGATCCAGAAATCCTATTAAGAAAGCATAAATAAACAAATGCAAAACCTAATTGACGTCGCGAAACCAGCATAATTATCCTCGAAACCCAGCAGCATCTCCAATCAACCGCTAAACAATCCCCATAAAACCGCACACCGATCAATTTTCCTCCTCCTCGTCGACGGAAGAAAGAAAGAAGAGGAAAAAAAATCCTTTCCCACGCGCTGGCTCCACCATTTTGGCGAAATTTCACAGAGAAAGAACCAACGCTCGCAAAAAAACAGCGCTACTACAACGACGGAGCGGCGGTGGCCTCACCCACGCGCGCTCGCGCGACGCGCCTCTAATAGCCTTATGACGAAATCGCGTGCGGTCGGCAGCTCTGTGTATGTGTATGTGTGTACATAGCGCGGTGTAGTGCCCTCGCGCTCCCGGCGGTGGCCATTTTGCTGAGATTATGTGCCCCCGGAGAGAGAGAGAGAAAGAGAGGAGGCGAGCGCACCTACATTCTGGAGAGGTATATGAAGTTGTGTGTGTACATGAGGTGTATGCAGTGTACTGTGGTGAAGAAAATTTCACGGATTACGTAGAAATTTTTTATGCCGCATACTGTTTTAGGTATATTTAATCACAATGGGTTATTAAAAGAGTTTCATAGTTTTTTTTTGTCTATCAACAAATAGATGTTTTAAAAATGTATTAATATTTATGATTGTGTGAAGGTAGAGATTCTTATTTTTTGAAACAAACAAATAACAACATCTACATTAAGAACTTCCGCATATTGTAATAGGCAAAATATATCGATAAATGTAGTTTTCGAGGAGTGTAAGTTTTTATACTTTGACCGATGTATAGACAAAAAACGGGTTTCGCTCAAAATTAAGAGATTCGTGAAAGAGAGAATTTTTTTTACAGCCTATTCCCGGCCCGCGTCAGCAGCTGACTATATTAGGCGCGTCAAATTTCATCACTGAATAATTTGGTGGCCCCAGAAGACATGGTTGCCGCGTGATTTATAACATCGAGTGATTTTAATTACATGAATGATAATGAGCGTGATTAGGCATGTTTTGGAGATCTCGGGCATAAATTAGAATATTTGTGGAAAAATTGTGCGTCGGCGCGGTGGGGACTTCTTATATATTGATTTTCTATTCAATTAGAAAACAGTCTAACAATATTAAATAATTTTCGTTCACATTTCCTACACAAAAACCAAAAATCACAACGTGTTCCCTCTTTATCATTTATGTACAAAGAATTAAATTATCTCCTCACACGCAAACGAAACCCTCACATTTCTCTAAAAAGAAACGAACGCGACTAAAAAAAAAAAAAAAAAAAAATTCGTGTCACGGAAATCGCAACAAGAGGGGCGCGCAGACCAACCGCACGGACGAGCATCGGCGAATTACGTTAAAACGGCCGCGATTGTCACACGCGTGTACGCGGCCAGCCGCAAATACCCAAATATTTGCAGTCGAGACTCTTCAGCTCGCGTCGAGAGCCGCACGCGCGTGCGCGGGGCCGTATTAATGGAAATGAGAGTTTCGCCCCGATGTTGAATAAACAGTCGTTATTTTGAGAGGTAATTTTGATACGTGGCCTTGTGTATTGTTATTTAATGTTGCTTTATTATTATTATTACTTCAAACGAGCAATTTTACGATTATACGTTATATACACGCGATATTCGTTTTTGTTTTAATTTTATAATGTCAATTGCCATGTATTTTTACGAATGATTAAAAATACATTATTGCTGGTGTCGTTAAAAATTACATATGATTTGTAAATCAGATAACGCTATTGTATAAATTCAAGAGTTGTAATTTTATATTAATATGTCGTATTATTACGTAATTTCATAATTTTACTAATCGCTCCACTGCCTTTAATTTTCATTTATAACGTATACTTAGTAGGAGGAAATTTTGTAAAATCATGGATCACAAGAGCCATCGATAATAAAATCAAACGTGGCGGAATTCAAATTACAGCTCAAATCAGGCGTGTAAATCCCACGCGTCGCGACAATCGCGTACACCCGCCCATCATCATGCATATTATAATAATGCGCGCATCTATAACTTAAACAGAGGCGGTGGTCGCGCCTACATATACATATATCGATGCAATAAACGGGGATATAATGACATAAAGGAAAGAGCCTCGCGCGCACGCTAACGTCATAATTACCAGGCGCGGATAACGAGCGACGACGACAGTGTGCTTCCGCTGCCGCGCGGAGCGATTTTTCAAAGTACGCGCGTGCTTATATGCGACGTGTGCGGCACGGAGAGGACTCTGCGCGTTGGGTAATAATAATCGATGGGGAATTTTCCTTTTCCAGTCGTATTTTCATCGAGTTAATTAAATGTATATACACGCGGCTATCTCGGCGTGATTAAGGAGAAGAGTTTATTTTAAAGATTCTGTCAGCGACGATTTCCAGGCGACCAGTTGGATGAAAAATATCGTCTAATTAAGGTGCTTCCATAAATTTAGCTAACTTAACGCGCGTGTGGCAACGACGCGTTTCTTGATCAATAATTTATACCCGATATATATAATGTTTTACACGATGCGTCGTGGGAACCCGTTTAGTGATTTCGTTTTTCGTGGGCTTATACGGTATGCTATAAGTAACTGATATAAGTACACTGATGCAATGGAACATAATATATATATAGATTTATGTATTCATATATAGTCAAGGATTTCAAATGACTTTGGTGACGAAAGGGATTATCCTAAAACGTGGCAAAATTATTTTTACGAAATCATTTAAGTAAATATACGTATATATAACGCACGACATTTTCTTTGAAAAAATAAAAAAAAAATACGTAAACTACGTTTCTATTTCTTAACGCTTTATTCGATCAGTAGCTAAAAGTAATTCCATTCCTTTTACTGTAATATACTTTCCTTCAGCAGCTACTAGCTATATACCTTTTTCCTTCCCGAACCACTTTAACCGTGATTAATTCCATCGCTCTGTGTATATATACCTACGCAACACCTATCTCTTATCTCCCTAATCGCCGCTCATAAACGCCTGATTAATGCAGAAGAAAGACGATCGCCGCGTTCGCCGTGTGCGCGAGATCGTGAGAGCCGCTAATCGGAAGCGCACGCTCACTCCTCCGTATATATACACGCACACCACACACGCGCGTTTCCGTGCGGCTCGGATTTTGAGGAATTTTAATGGCGCATTGTCGAAAGTTCGGCGCGAGCGATGAGAATCGCCCGGATAATTAAACGCGCGCGAGCGCGGGGGAGTAACGGGGCGCGTTTTACACGCGCACGCGCACGTGGAGCTTAGAATGACGTATTGTTCGTGTTGTCGGCGTTTTTGCGGCTGTTTGTCTTCTTCTTTTTTTACGCGCAGTTGTGCTTGTTTTACTTTGTAAATGCGGAACGAAGAAATTTTTGCGAACGACGGAAGATATGTTTAATTAGGAGCAATTAATCGTATAGATACGCGAAGTGTAAGGCTGCAATTTTTGCATCATCTTTTTCCTAGTATCATAATGTGACGGGTATAAATATGCAGATGGTTATTAATAAGCGGTTTACTGCTGCTTTTTATTTGAAAACCAATGAATAATATAAGCAATAATGATTTTATGCGAGAAAATGTGTATTTAGTTTGAGAATATAACGTGCGTGGCTATTTAAAATCGTGATTATATGGTTTCGTTACTTGGAGTAAGGAAAATCCTATTAGCGAAGTGATTGACATGTGCCGGTATACATACGGATTATACCCGGCATATCTTGATCGCGAATCACCCAATTCATCACGTATTTATGTTTTTTTAATAACTTTCTTCGTTATAAAAACACGGTATATAAATACATTAATTCGTATTTAATTTTGATCGGATTAAAAAGCATTATGTACTTTCTCAATAAAATATAATTTTATTTCTATAGTTCTATATAATAAAAAGCTCTCTGACATCGACACACAAGTTAAACCGGACCAAATATTTTTTTTACTCAAAATCCCATAAGAATGTTTCACCTCGTTCCATATCGTCGGCCATACCAAACGCAGGAATCAAAGCTACTACCAATCGGTGCTCGAAAAACGTTTCAATCAGAGTCCGCGCGCGATGAAAGCACTTTTCACTCGGCCATCAGAGCGCCGATACAAGTCAAATTAGCGCTGCGCATGGTACGGCTCGGTGCTTCACGGTAGACCGGTGCTGACAGTCGTCGCTCGCCTCGCGGATTAATTACATTCGCGCGCGCACTGCGCGATAATGAATTTCATAGAGCCACGGGGGCAGTGGTGCATGCGACGCGCCAGCTCACACAGTGTATGTATACGAGTAAGAGCCAGCCGAGCTCGATAATGATTTAGCGCGGTTGCTGAATTTGTTTACCTTTAGGGCAGAGGATTCGTTTTCAAAGAATTCGCTTAATTTATACCGTTATATACTTATGGCCTTCAAGATTGAATCTCTTAATTAAAATTGAAAAATTTCCTTCGATCAAAACATTTTTATATAGAATAGAATTTTTTTTATAACTGCTGCATAGTTTAATTTATATGTGAATTAAGACGCGTGGAGATTAGCAGAAACGTTAGAAAGTATCATACTATACTAAAAAAAATTTAATATTGCGAGTTCGCAATTCGCCACTTTCACGCCATTAAATTTCCGCGCTCAAACGCGGACGCAATGGTCATTGCTTTTGCATGTGCGCGCTATAAGTACATATAGCGTTTTTTTCCCTCGTGTAAAATATATATATACGTAAACTTATGCATTATGCATTTTGTTTGTTTCGAGGCGGTTTCAACTGATACACCGGCGCAACGAAAGGCTGTGCTATAAGTTTCTCTTTCTCCCGCGTAATCAATTCAATCTAAACAGACGCGTTGAAATGAGGATTATAACGTATTTATTTATATGTAGAGAGATGATATAAAAGTGCGCCGCTGTTTTCATTACATATCGCTGGTAATTGTAAGTGATTATTAAATGCTGTGAGATTTCGCATGTACGCAATCTCCAGCATTTACATTTGTATATACTGCTAGATGGATGGTTTTCTAGCTCCTCGATAGAAAAAAGTGTGCGAAAGCAATTAAAACAATCCTGCGGTCAATGTCTATATATCTATTATAATATTTTACCTCACGAATAATTATTTCTTAGTAATAAAAGAAAAAAAAATGACATTATACCATAATTAAACCTATATAAGAAGTGAGCATATAACAAATCTAATCGAGTAGAATATCAATCAATTTATTTCATTACGATAACACTCCAGAGAACAAATCACCTGCGCTTATCTGAAAATTTTCAAGCCCGACGTTTCACCAAAGAAATCTACTTTACACCACCCGATAAACCTATCACCTATTATCTGACTATAGAAAAACTTCATATCTAGCCACGCACAGCAACGTCAACGACAAGCTCGTCGCACCGCGACACAAAATTGTCGCGCGCTCACGTATATAACATACATCGTATAGCCTCTGATTGCGTAAACAAAGGCCGCCGGTACACGTCGCGTGAGCTCACGCGACGTATATATACGCGCTCGCGCATAATTCAAAGCGCCGGTGTATAACTCGATCGTGCTAACGAACCAAAAATTACGATTCCATCGCGCTCGCGCGCGCGCGTCAGGCGACGCTGTACTACACATACGAGCGTGCGCGCGTGTACGCCTTTTTTTTACGAGCGGCCGCGTTATCTAAGAAACGGAAAATAGCGTGCGAGCGTGCGCGGGCTTCCGGAGTGCCGCGGCCGAGGTGTTTTATGAGCTTCTGTCTCTCTTTCCTTTTGCGTTTTATTTTGTTTTTATTACACGCGCGCATATATATGATGTGAATTGTTGCGTCGCGTTTCGGGGGACGCGCTGATTTTTTTTACGGCGGTGCGGCCGAGTCGTCACGATGCTGCCTGCGTCTTTATTTTTGTTATCGATGCGACGCTATGTTTGGGAACGAAGTGTGACGATGGATTTTTCTTCTTGTCAGAGTGCGCAAGAAAAGTATATAATATGAGCAGTATAAGTAATGAAGTTATTATGAATTTTAGCATGATGTATTCGTATACTAGGAACGGGTTTGACGGTTCCGTACCCCAAATAATAGGTCCATTACGCAGCGAGTAGAATTTGTTAAGTCGAGAAATTAGCTCGTAATTAACCTGACACTCTCCTGACAGCGAGTTCCTCGCTGAGCGCGCGGTGATCGCAGATAAGGGAGAATGAGGAGCGAAAAAAATGTAAAAGATCCCGTCACGATCGCTAAGCACATTTAAACTCATTTTAAGGCGATATAATACGCTCACACGAGCGCTGCTTATTAGCTAACGTTTGCGCAATTTTTTCATTAGATGGTAAATTTTAATTTCGTTGGGCTTATAAGCCTGCTTTAGGTATTATAATTAGATTCGTATCTAATTGAGAGATCGGATAGCATATGTAGGCAAATTTGTGTATCATTAAAAGTGTATTATTTGCTTAAACTTTTCATTGTTTTGAATTTCGCAACTAATCTTGCTCTTATAACTTATACGCGAATGTTAAAATCGTTTTTATACGTTCGAAATTAAAGTAAATTATAGACTTTTATTCGATTTATAAAATATTGTAAACGGAAACGTATTTCTTATAAAAATTTCAACACCCTTTCAATAATTACAATTGAAATAAAACTTGAATAGCCCTTGGAATAGACTTTTTTAATTGTAGATAATTATAGAAATAAGATATTTAAAAAACGCGATACAGCAAATAACGACAATTTCTATAAATTCCGCAACATAATCATGACCGGCCATCATCATCAGGTCACGGCAATTTTCGGCCCGAAAAAACTTCAAAAGCCCACTCTGTGGTGTAAGCGATATCCCTCCGCACTATAACGACCGCCTAACCTCGGGAATGCCGGAAAAACGGCCAGGAAAAACCGTATACACATATATATACTCGGGCACAATGAAGTCGTCCCTCCGGCACGACAGCTGCTCTCACCGCGGGCGCCTATAGCGCACTTTCCTCCTGTCGCCGCGCACCTTTTGTCTCCCTCTGCGATCATCGTCGCGATAACGCGGCGTTTTTCCCCCGCCGCGGCAAATGAGCTTATATAGCCACCGCCGCCGCAACTTGGGGCCTCTCTCTTTTTGTCACCTTTTTTTCGTGGCGCTCTAGCTTTCGTTTTTAAGGCTTATCTGATGGAGGCTAGAGGTTGAATTACGAGCCGATTTGAGGGCTCAGGGGCGTTTTTCTAATTTGACTTCTGGGCATTATATTGTATGCAGTGCCTAGTGGCGATGACTGCGTGCCACGTGGGTTTTTGGTGGAAAAGAGGCAGATTAGAGCAAGATTAATGGCGGCCGTTCAAGTGGGTATGAATTTGCTTAATTTAATTGTGAGAAGTGGTTATTAGCTGTTTAAATCCAGTGATATCTGCGTTTATCTATCTAGCGCTCTGCAACTGATATATTATTTAATGTAGAAGAAAATCAAAGAAGATATTGAACGCACAAAATTTATCTAGAATTTTACGTAAAAAATTATCTCACAGAAACTACGCTAATCAATTCAACTATATTAACACTCAAATTACGAAACAAAAACTTGGCTTCTACCAACAAACGACCACTCACAGCTAAAGTCGAAAAAACAGCCACTAATCCCCCGGCAGCTCACCTCTCATTTGCGCGGAAACCTCGAAAACCGCGCAGCTTTTGAACCGAGAAACTGGCGTCGGCGGCGGCGCGGAAAAAGCGAGATAAGCGAATTTCCCGGGCTCTCAAGCTCCTCGCGCGCGGAAAATCTCGCGGCTGCGGCGGTATATATAGTGGCGGCGGAAGCAGCAGCAGCAGCAGCGCGACGACAACAAAGGGCTTTTCCCTCTCGACGCCGCGGGCGCCGCGCGCTTTTGCGCCTTAATCGAATCTCCGGCGCGTCGTTGAGGCGAGCGCCTTCGCCTCCGTCTTCCCCGGGGCTCGAAACTTCTCGTGGTTAAGGTGGTGTGGAATTTTCTCGAGGAAAGAAGGGTGGGTGCAAAGAGAGGGAGTGAAGCTGGAGTGCGGCGCCGGGCGATCTTCAAGATTCGTGGGTTATTAGAGTTGCCAAGAGAGTTTTGGAGCAAACGCATTTCGAAACGTTGTAATGAAAATGTACTTTTTTGGGGTTTGTAAATGTCAAACGAAATGGAAATTCAGGTAAACACAGTGTTTAATAGCATATAATTACAAGTACATCCCTACCTTACATATATATAATATATATAATCCCAATTATAAACCCCAGTAGTTTAGCCCCGGTAATTTCATCTCTGTACACCTGAAGAAGAAGAAGAAAAAAAAACACGCGACCGAGTATACATTATACACGCATGCGCAGTGCGGCGCAAGTAGCCCATACTATATATACACTCTTTCTCTTTCACAAGAGACGCGCGCGCGCGCGCATTGTAAACCACGACGGCGGCGGCCTTTCCGTCCGCTTTTGAAAGGAGCCGGTCTTGCAACGCTGCCGCCGCTGCTGCTGCTGCTGCCACTGGACCGGTAAAGGGGCGACGCATGCGTGCCTATCGTTTTTTTTTTTTGCTCCTCTGGCTCTCCTCTTTCTCTTCTTCGGTGCTGCATCCGTATATATATAACCCCTTCCCGCGTGGCCAGGTGAAAACGCGCTTATTAGCCCGAAGGGGCGCTCAACCGAACGATATACAGAGAGCCGCGTGTGTGTGTATAAGTATATGTGAGTATGTAGGGTAACAGCCGCGGATAGATCGGATGTGCTACCGGGGCCACTTAGAAGAGAGAGAGAGAGAGTGAAAGAGCCGAAAGAATCCTTTGCGGCAAGTGGCCCGGCAAACGCGCGCGCTACTCTCTTTCTACTCTCCGCAATCCTTTATTTTTCTTTCTGTCGCCGCTGCCGCGGCTTTGTTGCTGGGTCAAAGATATACACGCTAGAGAGAAGGGAGCGCAAATATGGGATATTGTTTTCGGACGCGAGAGTCTACCACTGTCGGCTGACGTATAGCATATATACACGCTGCATATCTCAGGCACGCTCCGCGATATAGAAGGGCTGAGATGTACGCGGACAGATTGGCCGAGCTAATGCGCTCGCGAATGAATGCGAGAATATCGCGGTTTGTTGCAGATTGCCAGATGGATATTTTGCACAGGTAGCTACTCTCACTCTCTCTCTTAGTCGGTACGTTTTTGAAGGTATATAAAGTGCTGCATGTTCGCAAGTAGCATAGTAGGCATGCCTACTGGTATATATTAAGAGCCATTTGCGTAAACGGGAGCACGTGTGTGCGTGTGTGGCATTGTATTATACAACGGGTATCAATGATTAATTAAATTGTCGGATCCACAAACGGCTTGGAATTAGCTGTGTTGTAGGCGGACAATAGCAGCCCTACCCCTCACACACGCGCACACATATATACCCGTACTCAATCTTCTAAACCTCTAAGGAGTGACTAATATAGACACTCAGAGCGAGCTCGTGCGCAAAGCGGCTTGAAGAACGAAGTTTAGCTAGCACACGCGCGTGTAACTTCAAAGAGAAATGGCAAAACGATGGTAGCTGCTGCAGTGGTGCTTGACAAAAAAAAAAAAAAAAAAATACTTCCCCTCGTTGTACAGAACGCGCGACTCCCCGCGAATTTCGGCAAAAATTACTGCCTGCGTGCCGATGTGGGTGAAGAATTGGCATCAACCAGCAATTCTCCCCCATCCCGATTCTCTCTTGCTTACATTTTTATCGCCGCGGAAGCTGCTTCACGGCAGCAGTGCCGAAAGTATTTAAAAGAGCCTCCGAAAAAGAGGAAGAAAAAAAACTACCCGGCAGCGGAGAGAAGAGAGAGAGAGAGAAAGAAAGCCTCGGCAACAAAAGCGTGGGTCGAAATACGCGCAGCGGCGACGACGGCAGCAGCAGCCATTGACATCGGGGGTCGAGTAAGAAGGACTAGATTTCACGAGCCAGCGATGTAGGATCCTTCAAAAGGCGCCGCGCTGCGCGCCGCAAAAAGGATTCGCACGGGGAAAAAGAGAGACAGAAAGGTATATATCTATATAGGCTAGAACGAGGGTAGAAGTGAGTATGAGAGAGAGGGAAACAGCTTTCATCGGTCGTCGAAGGTAGGGGAAGCAAGAGAGAAAGATTCAAAAGAGATGATGGAGAAGATGGAGGCCGGCGCGCGCGTGAGCGCTCGAGCTAATAGCTCGACTGTGCTACCTACTTGACGACAAAATCCCCAACCGCGATAACTTAATCCCGGATTATTTGGTGTCGGGAGTCTCCTCTCCTTTAAATCCGATATGTATACCCGTGAGCGCCTCGCGCCCGGCACTTCCTTCCTTTCTCCTCTATTATATACATGCTGTGTGTGTGTGTGTGTGTGTGTGTGTGTGTGTGTGTGTGTGTGTGAGTGCGAGTGTTTAGCCAGGTGAGGCGCGCAGACAGTTCGTTGCCTCTAATGGCCCTAACGGAGCATAGAGAGAGATTCTGTCGCAGGGATGCTGCTGCTGCTGCCTACTTTGATCCGCTC
This sequence comes from Torymus auratus, assembly GCA_900474315.1. Lineage (NCBI taxonomy): Eukaryota > Metazoa > Arthropoda > Insecta > Hymenoptera > Torymidae > Torymus > Torymus auratus. The sequence goes on from UXGD01000020.1 coordinate 69,245, forward strand.
GCTAGCGGCCGGAAATGTCAAGGGTGTAAGCGATACGATTGTTGTTAAGTGGCCGCGGTGTTGATGTTGAGTGTGCGACTCGATCTTGGTTTAATTGATTGGTCGATTTGTAGAAACGGGGCTGAGATTTCAATTTCGAGTTGGTATTTATTTTTTGGTAAAATCAATAATGTTTTTTCTTTCACAAATTGTATTATTATTAATTGTATAAGGGTCTGTATCCTTAGTCTCAATAAATCAATATCAATAAAATAGATTGATTTATAAAAAGGGTAGCGCATAATAGACCTGTAAATAATTATGATTATCATGCAACATAGAAATGCTTTTACAGATAAATATAAGAGAACGAACCAAGTTTTAATTATAATCTTGTATCAAAGTTAGTGAAAAGCCCGAACCCCGTGGTATAAATCGGGCAAAAAAACAGCAGGGAAAAGCGCAAAAGGAAAGAAGTAAAAAGAATAATAATAATAATCATAATAACAACGCACGCGATAATGTGAATGAACTTAGGAGCTAGTAAGTAAGTAAATGTTTGGCTTGCGTTACGTACAGTACTTACAAAGCCGTGCTTGTCGCTGATGTTGTTCGTGAGCTTGAGCTTGTGGAAGCTTACGACTTTCTGCATCCACTGCTCGCCGCTGCTCGGCGAATCCGGATGTATGTACATCCTCTTCGGCATTTCCGGATCCGCTTTGCCCGCCACCATCCACCTGCTGCTCCGGCAAAGGAAGAAGGCAAAAGTTAATGACGCTAATTAGCCCGCTAGATGCGCGCGCTTCGCGTTTGACGCGAGAGGCAACTGTTGCTCTTTGTTTTGCAAACTTATATATATGCTCGCGCTTTGGCATCTTTTCAATGTCTACCGCGGGTTCAGCCTATTTTTCAAATAAACAATAGAAAGCTATTCTATAAGAATATTTTTAGCAAGAAATGTCTTTATAAAGGAAAAAATGAAACGTATATTACGCCGCAACTTATAACGATTAACATTCAGAAATATTTAAATTGATTTTGATCGTTTGAATTTTTCTCACAGTGTATAATAATAATAATATTAACAAGCGAAAGTATATGTGCAAAATAAAAGACAATTGATCAGCTTAACCGAATTATAAAACTCGTCGTTCTAAATATATATTCACAACGGGCCGGACTCGATTATTATTCGCAGTTTACCGCAATTCACCCGTCAGAGCGAAAGACTTTCGAAAGAGAGAGATGGCTACCCTGTATTAACGATATTAATCGCCGGCAATGGCTGCTATGGGCCACAATGGCCAGCGCCAAAACAATCTTTCCATTAAATATCAAATGAGGCGTAATTTTCGAATTAAATTCAGGCGGAGGCCCCTCCTTAACGAGCGCTTATGACCTTAAAAATTTCTCGTACCCATCAGCTTCCCCACTTCCATCCCGGATTAGCATAATATAATCAATTATTTTCGACGCGCGCGACGACGAAGAGACAGAGGAGAGTAGAGAGAAAGAGCCCCGGTGACTTTCTCTCTATCTCTCTCTAATAGCGAGATTGATTCAATTGAGGGTTTCCCTTCGAACCCCTTTCGCTCGGTGCCATCTCTCTCTCGGTTTCATTTTGCGGTCGAACAAACATGCCATGGGTGCGGTGGCAGGCGGGAGGCATTGGAGCTTTTGACAGATTATAATCCTCCGCAAGAGTTCAAATTGCAAAATATTCTACTGCATAAGTAAAAGCTAATGCTATAACCTCTTCAAAACCCATTAGAGCTACTGTATTCTATTTGCTTCTAAATATCTTTATTGTGAGGGAAAATTACGTTTAAAATAATCATACAAATTTAGAACCTTGTTATCAGAAAGTGTAAAGAATTGTTCGCAGCGCATGCTTTACTCAATGCAACTATTTAATAAAAAAAAGCAAGAATGGACATCGCTGTTGAAAAAAAAAATTAGATATAAGTGAAGACGATTATCGAATTGACGTCTAAGGGGAATTGATAAATATATGTGACTGTATGATCAGCCATCATAATCGACCAATTCTACCTATCAACTTTTCATCTTCGACACTCTGCCTTTATATTTTTTTTAAATGCAAAGCAATATGTACGCACGATAAGAATATAATTAACATTCGCGAGCGATGCAAATAATCACCTGTTGTGAAACTTATATCGGTAATCGTCTGATGCCACGATGTCCAATAGCAGTACGTACTTCGCTTGTTCGTTTAATCCAGACACCCTCACTTTAAACTGGGGAAACATGCGTCTGCGAACAATTTGCAATTGCAAAAGCGACACCCACGAAATTAATATATACGTCCAGCTCAACAATTTACAAAAGGGGTTAATTTATGCTCCTTTTTATATTCATTATTATGTTGTATGAAAATATTTGGACTGCACCGCTGCCACCGCATTGCCTAAACTTATGAACTATGTAAAGGTGTAATTTGTTCTGATTGATCATTATGACAAAATCGGATTGCTACTTTTTTGCTTCTCTCAAGTATAAGAATACCCTTTTTATTTCCATGATAAATTTTAATATGAAATCAAGACAACGGATGTGTGCCAGTCGATTTTGTCAATGAAATTCTCAAAACAAATTGCAATATACGTCCTAGTTGGCTTCTGGGAATCCAGCTGACGTCTCTGTACCTGTTGTGAAATTTGTATCTGTAGTCGTCGGCCGCCACGATGTCCAACAACAGGATATATTTGGCTTTGGCATCCAACCCCGACACTCGGAATTTCATCTGCGGGAACATCTGCCTGAATATTCCATTAAAAAAATAACATTAGACATCGTATTTCAAAGAAACAAACATTTTATTAGTAATATAACAATTTGTAGTTTACACATTATATGAAAGTGTAGGAAAGATTTGTACTCTCTATCTTTTTACCCGAGGTTGTAACAATGCGTAATAAAATATGTAACAAGAATGAAACGAGGTTCAATCGATATTCTATAGCTTGATACAAGATCTCGTAAAAGATAGACAGCACAAATCACTGCTGAATATTTTATGGAAGAATTTTAATAGGTTATCATAATAATTTGATATCAAATCGTTTTCATTGGCACATTTTGACAGACTTTTTTTTTAACTCAACGAAGTACACTTAAAAAATGACTTAGAACGCTTCAATTTCATCATGATTAAATTACACAAATTATACCCCGCCTCGTCACCATCCTTCCCGCTTCATTATTCCCTGCCATTACCTCTCAACAATGATTTATCGAAGTTATTGTAAATGACCAAGCTGCATGAGCAGGCACCGCATTATCACAGCCTTACATAACGCGCTATATAGTTCGCATTACCAATGAGAATATCGTCGCGTTGTTCATCCCAACCCAATCAGCCGAGCGATGCCTTCAAGACCTTTTTTTTCGTCCCTCGGGACAATACCTCCTCCTTCTTCTTCAAGCCTTAATTTGGACAATGCATCCAAGATGGCGCTAAGGTCGCAATTAGGCGAGCACACGCGCGTTACGTAACTCCATCTCCCTCCTCCGCTTCTCTCCCTCTTCAATCGGCGATCGCGCGCATTAGGTAACGACGAAATACGCTATGTACTAGGTATATGCAGGCGCGAGGGAAAACAACGAGCCGCGCGCAAGTAGCGCTGAGAGAGGGCGAGCGCGTAAAAAACAACGGGGGGAAAATCAATATACGCGCGCTCGCGAGCATGAGCTGCCCGGACGCACAGCCTTAAGACGGTGTATGTGTGTATATATATATATATAGTGTGGCGGGTGGGTGGGCGCCCCCCGCGAGAGTCGATAAAAATTCTGCGGCGCCCGCAAGCCCGCCCGCCCGCGCAGAAATTACTCTCTCTCTCTTGAGCGTGCGCGGTTTTTCGCGAGAAAGAGGGCGGCGAGAGAGGGAGTATACATCACGCTTAGATGACTTTCGCGCGGGCAATCAGTCGAGAATGCTTGTAAAATCGCGAGAAACGCTCTCCTCTTATAGACGACGGAGGAGACGGAAGCGTGATGGGGTATATTATACTTATATTGAGGCGAGGAGGAGGAAAAGAAAGATAGACATAGCCGCGGTGAATTTCTGCATACTTAATGGCGTTTTGCTGGTTTGGCTGCAGAGCTGAGAAATGCAGCGTTGCGTTCGTGATTTTAATTTTGATCCGCACGCTTTATTTAATTTATTTACTGGAATATAGGATGATTTGAACGGGAGGGAAAGGAGAAAATAATGGAATTTCATATTGATGGACTACTGTTTTAACTGGGACTAAAAATATTGTTTTTTATGTATGCCTAAAGTTGCAGTTTTAAAAACGGTTTTGATTTACAAAAATTTCGCTGAAACTGAAACGTATAAGATTTCAATATTTTCATAACCTAGAATACATCAGACTTTGTGCTTGAACAATATATACAGAACTCAATTTGTTTTAAAAACAATTTATACATTGCTGATTTTCATGAGCTTCTTCCTGGAGTTCAATATATTTAAATTAAATAAAGCTCATCTAAAATCTATTGAATATATAGAAATATTATGTGTATTATTATTGAAATTTACATCTAATATTAAGACTCAAATCCAATACAAAGCATGAATTAAAAAATTTAACGTTGAAAACTTTAGTTCCGCATTAATTTTTCATTAAATTCAATTTTCAAGTAGAAACAAATGACAGTATATGAAAGAGGTTAGGTTACTCAATCAAGCTCTAACTTATATTATAGTAACAAGTAATCTGCTTCGTTATAATTTATTATTTTTTAAATATTTTGTCAATTTTTATTAATAATTTTCCAATGTTAAAATAAAGTTATAGAATAAAATTCTTAAAATACTATAAATTAAAACTCTATTTCCCAACATTTACTAAATAACTTATTTATTGGAGCAGCGACCGACTCGACTCCCTTAAATTTTCCTAATTAAAGACACATGCATTTCGCATAATTCCAAAAATCCATAAACCAACCTAAAAAATAAAAGTGAAGAAATCGCGAAAAAAGACGCTTCCGCGTTCGTCTGCGCATCATCATCAGCCGGTCGGCAGCAAGCTGCTTTCGGCGTGCGCGCGCGCAGTAGGTAAGTGTACCCATACGTGCATGCATGCATGTGCAGCATGCATACGTGGACAAAAAAAAGCCTCGAACCTCGTGGCCCTCGCGCACTGTGCGGCCATCTTGCGCCGGTTATCGAGCAGCCCAGGCGTATGTGTGCAGCCACGGGCACACTGCAACTTTGTCGCTGTCTCCCTTTTACGAGATTAAAGTACCCCCTCCTTCGCGAGCAAGCGAGCACGCCAGTGCATAACCTAACCTTAAAAGTCATCGGTGACTTTTAATGATTTTTGCGTGGCTCGATTGAGAATATTTCGCCTGCAGGGCGTGCAATGAGGCGAGAGCAATTTAGTATGAGTGATGCAAAAATTTCGGAAAATTTGTTGTAGCTTATAATTTAGCTGGAATGGAATATTGAGGGAATACGGTTATTTTTTGCCACGGCATTTAGTTGCAATGAACTTTGAGCATATTATTAAAAAAAAACAAAAAAACAAAAAAATGATTTAAACAAATTTCAGATGTCATTACGAAACACAAAGTAGAAAGTTCTACAATTAATTCGAACAGTTATAAACTAATGCTTCAATTTGAGTGTTCAATTCATATTCTATTAGTCGTAAAATGTACTTTCTCTTATGATTTCCGTAAAATGGTGTAATAATGTGCACGTTTATGCATATATAAATCACCAACATTCTGAGAAATATTTCTAACTTGTAAATGTAAGCTATAATAAAATATAATGTTTTTCCTTCCTGTTCAGACTTTCTTATATTGATTTGTAACTTAAAAACTACTTAAATATAGTAAATCTAATTTTTTCAAACTACAAGAAGAACGTTAAGAACTGTCCAATATAAATAATTATATTATAGTAGACCAAGCTGAGAAAACAAGTTTCTATAATATATTATAATCGTAAATAAATGCATTCTTCGAAAACCCACACGGAAATTAGACTATCTTAATTAACCCCAACTCAATTATTCACCTTCTAGTGTCAAAAATAGCCTACGAAGGCTGAATAAAACAATTCGACCAACTACCGCGAAGTTTATATTTATACATTATTGAATTCCGCAAATTCCTTATTCATCAATTAAATCATCATCCTGCCGGGCTATATACCCTCGCGTTCACACCCGAATCAACGAGGCAAAAAGCAGTGTCGAACCCACCGCGAACCGTCGATGTCTCATCACCGCGTCCAAACGAGATTAGAGCGCGTTCACACATACACACGTGTATCGTTGACGAGGTTCAAATGCACTTGACATTGATTCCCACACCGAGCTGGACCACCCAGCGGGGGCCGAATCAGCGCGAGCGAGACTCGCTTTCCTTCTCAATAATGCCACTTAATGAGGGACTAAAGGATGCCGCCGCGGCAGATGCATATATATCGTATCCCCATGTGAGTGTGTGTGTCTCTGCTATATTGCGGTTCTCCGAAGACCGCGCGAGGACGACACCCTTTTTTTAAAACTCGTCGTATATATCGTCAATTGAGAGAGAGAGAGAGTGAGAGGGCAACCACCACGCTGGCCGAAAGTTCGGCGCGTTGCGTAACGTCGTTGCTGAGCTTGCTGCTGTAGAATTTTTTTTTTACCAGGCGATGAATTTTTATAAGGGACAAGTTGAGACCGAGCGTGTCTGAATCTGAATAGATGAAATTAGGTGGTGCTTATTAATTATCAAGTAAAATATTTAAAAAAAAATTTTTTTAAGACTTTAAAAATTTTTGAGTTTAGAAGGATAAAAAGTAGGATTACCGTTTCACCGATTTCTTCTCAAACACGTATACATATACACACCAATTAGAAATGTCGAAGCACCACTTGACACAAAAACTCCTTGAGCCATATTTCTCGAAATCGCGGAGAAAAAAAAATGCGACGAGTCACTTTGGCCAATTTTTTCAAAAATTCACGCGTGTGTGCGATATACTTCCGAGCGAAGTTCGAAGGCGTGGAAAGGCAGTCTTCTCTCTCACTCTCTCTCTCTCTCGGTCAATATTTTCCCAGGTAAAAACTACGCGTATACATATACATAGAGTACGAAATATCCCTGCGCTTAGGCGCGGCGGACTCTCGAGTGCTATTAGGCGAACGCGGCACTCACGCGACAAGTGTGTAGGTATACAACTATTTTCAAACTTTTTTTTCCTCCTTTCCGTATATACTTTCCTCGAGAAACGTCGAGGTGTTGTGCTCGCGTGTACTGGCCGCGTATCGTGGATTTTTCTTAAGTGTCGCTCGACAAAAGTGCAAATAGAAATTTTTGCGTCGTATATTTGGGCTCGCTCCTAGACCGTGTCTCTTAAAAACGCGCGTGTATTGTGTTAACACACTTTTTAGGACCGTGTATACACATTTTTTTCCTCCCAACGAGACGGCGCGTGGAATGGTTATCGCAAAAATGTGTCCATAATAGGTATATTTTTTTTACAGCGCTCTCTCGCTCGTCTATAAGATATAACTTCACTCTCCTCCGACGCTTCGTTCATCGTTTTCTGCTAATTATATTGACTGATGCCCGGCGTGGAACCGCATTTTCGAAATACTACTCGCACCCGAGAGCCATAATGAAAAACGAGAGGCGGTCGCTGCGTTCATAAATCTGCCAGGGTGAGGCAGCTCGTAAAGAAAGAAAGGACTGCCGTTTCTGGACGCGATGCCAATCAGCTAAATTAGCCAAAATCAACATCTTTGAAAATTTCCTCGAAACCCTATATATATAATATATATGCGGTGTATAGATTCTACTTGAGAGATACGCGCGTGAGCGGATATTATACTCTTAGCGGATCGGCAGAAATGCAGAAACAAGAGAGATGGAGAGAGAGAGAGAGAGAGAAAAAAAGTGGAAAGCTAAATGGCAAGTGCGTAACGAGACTTGAGGGAGAGAAAGTTGTGCGCAGACGCGAAGCCATAAAAATCACAACGGAGAAAGAATAGAGCGTGTTCCGGGCTCGAAGGAATGACCAAAGTATACGTTTGTGTATATGACAGTGGAACTCCAAACTCAAACGTTCCATGAAATTCCTTTTCCTTTTTTGAAAAATATCTTACCTATTCTAGACAGTAATTTAGCACTATACAAATACCCAACCCGTTCTTACACACAGACTCCAAAAAACCAACCAAGACGAGCAGCAAACTATCAATCGCCTTCGCCAGCCCGACCCCCAAGCATTTCCCACACACTCTATACGCAAACAAAACCCCGCGTACGCACATACATACATACATACAGCGTCGCCAGCCGAAATCGGCATCAGGCATGCTAATGGGCCGGTCATTGCGAGCCGAGAAACCGACTCCGTCTCTCTCCTGCGTCTCAGGCCAATTACGGTAATTAGACGGCCGTAAACGCGGCGCACGCGCGCTCTCGCACACAACAATGGGCAGAGGGAGCTTAGGTATACACTGCGAAGAGAGGGAGACAGAGCTGGCGGTCTCCCGGGGCCCGATAATGGGATTTTCGGAATTCCGTTGGGGGCGCGAGCATCGGCTGTATATATATACAAGAGGACGCCCCCGTGTCCATTATTTTTCCATTACGCCCGGTGACAATGACCGTGAAACGGAGAAGGGCCTGTGCGAAAGCTTCCGATTTTCGGGCCGAGGTAACGGAGAAGGGACGACCAAGTTCCCTGGCGCCTGCGTGCGCAGGTATATACAAGAGAGAAGCGCGTTGCGCAACGCGCGGCGATGAGACAGGACTTTTGGAAGAGAGGTATATATGGGAGGAGTCGGCTGAAGGCTCGTTTATTTATTTGCGGCGAGGTGGAATTTATTAGTTTGCTACTCTCGAGATTCAATAGGATCAGTGTTTGCTTTAATACAGGTGGCCCTTTTTCGGACCAATTATATCAACACGCGTGTCCAATCCTTTCTTGTATATTAACCTCTCTATTTGTAATTCTATACTATGGATCACAGTATATTAATAGAGAAAAAAACGCGCTGAATTGGTGACGTTTCAACTACCCCGAATATATACGCGTTCAATCCGCTACTTCCGCCGACTAATCCTCGCCCCCTATTCGCAAAGGAAAAAAAAACAGACACGGTACCGCCGTTCCTATTCATTTCCCCGATCCTCGCGTAGTATACAAACACTCGCGCATCAAACAGACGAAAATCCTCCCCGACACACAAAACACACCCCTCTGCCCCCACACACACCTCGGGAATCGGGAGAAAAATCGCCGAATAAAAGGGCGCGAAATAAAAAGCGACCGATTTATCGGGGAGAGAGGGAGGGGACAGGACATAGCCCATCTGCCTACTGTGCGACAGTGCGATCATCGTCAAAGCGATACTCGGAATCCCGAGGTGAATCCGGCGCGCTAGCTCGTCCGTGGGGAGTGAAAGACAGCCGAGGGCCGCGCGCAGAGGAAATCAGCATTCGCGCGGCATAAATGACGAGACGAGAGCCTTGATCTCTACTCTCCTCTGTTGGCTTTATCTCCCTTTTACACGTCGCAGCGTGATAGCGTTTAGGTGCGTATACTTTGTCGTGGGCTTTATATTGTACTCCCTTTTAGATTTTTATAAATTCTACATTTTTTATAAGCTAACTAAATACAAATTATTGTTACTAATTTTTGATTGTTAAAATCAACGTTTTATTTAATTAGACTTTTCGAACATTCGTTCATGTAAAAAATCTACGATCCATCAGCCGCATTATGTACACGCACGTGTGCGCTGGGCGTGTGAAGGAAGAGGAGCAAAAATTTGACGGCTTTCAAAGAGCCTCAACGAGGTGTCCATTATACACACACACACACCGTCGGGTACTCCGATCGCGCGCGCGTAAGCCGGATTATCTGTAGGTGCGGAAAACGAGAGATCCCCGATATATATATACAGACTCGTCCGGCTGCTGCTGGGAGAGAGAAGAGGAAGCCGACAAAAAAGCGAGCACGAGAGTACGAGGCAGAGCGAAATTCGTGTCACGAGAGAGAGAGGGAGAGAGAGAAAAGAGTCGATGACCCGATGATGATGGCGGGTATAGCTTCCTGCTTTTTCGGCGAGCTCGCAAAGTAATTGTTTTACGATTATTGCGGCGCGTCGAGATGCCGCGGGAGTTCGAAGGAGTTTTGTGCAGGGATTGTTTGGATGTTTTTTTCCTCTTGCGTCGTGTTTTTGGAGAGGAGAAACACACTTGTAGTGCGTAAATTACGTCTGTTTTTTTTTGTAATCGAGGATGCAAGAAACGAGTGATGGAACGAGCTTGAACTTGATACCTTAACTCTCTTTCTGGTAAGTGTGTGTAGGACTGGTTTTGCGCTCATTATTAATGAATTAATAAAATTGAATAAGTTTTGCGCTTTTAACTGCGACTTCGTGGAAGGTCGTCCAGTCCGTTTTAACACACCCAGCGGCGTCGTAAATTCAACGATCATATCAAACCTCAAAAAAGCATCTCATTCTAATTAAATCAAACGCCCGGACCACGGAAAAACTCGTCGCAACCGACGCAAAACTTCTCCTCATAGCCGTAGCGTCTTATATATCCTTCGCGCGAATATAAATCCTCGCAGCCGTCGGCGTCATACACTCTCGCGAAAAAGCAGGCGCGACAGTAAATAACGCATGCACGCGCGCGACGGCAAAAATCGTTTTTATTGAAGGTACGCGCTGGACAATTTATAGTCGCTCGCGTCCATCGGCGATCCTTCAACGCGATACCGCGTGTAACAGCGCGGGATTAACGTTAAGTAGCCGTATTTATGTGCGAGCGCACAAAGAAGGGAGTAGTAGTTGCTCGGACGTGCATAATTTCAATGTATGATCACGGCTGTGTATATATATACGTATGTGTAAGGAGAGGGAGAGAGAGAGAGGGAAGTAAAAATGGCGGATATAGATCTACGTGCATGTGTTACCGGGTGGAAAAAGCTGCGCAGGAAGTAGCGAAGGATGCTGCGAGAGAGAGCTTGTATAATGCGTGTGTGGGCTTGAGGAAAGAGAGAGATAGACGCAGATGCGTTCGTTTTAGTTTTGCGATTTGCATTGCGAGTGTTTAGCGTTCGGAACAACGGGTTTAAAGAGATAAAAAATTATTCCGAGTCTCTAGCTTGTACGTCTTATATTCTTATTCTTTGTACAAAAATTTCAAACCCCTAGTTATTTTATTTATTAGTTTAAAATGAAACCAAATTAAACACTTACATCTTTCTTCGATTTCAGTATATATTTTGAGTACCATTAATTCAAAATTCTTGTGCACCGATTTACAACTAAACTCATATAAAAGAAGAATAAAGCTCAAATCTGAATGCAAATGACATTTAATTTTATGAATTCTAAAATACCAGTATATTATATATACGTTCACTCACTTTCAAAACTTTTACTTTTGCAGCTCGTCGAATAAACCTGCAGCTTCGAAACCCCATTCAAAATTCCACTTATATATATACAGAGCCTGTACCTTTACAACAATCAGAACCACGAAACTATAACCGTCGAGGTCTCGCAAAGGGTTAATAAAAACATCAGACATCGATGTTCATTCTCTCTCGGCAGCCGTAAATATAAATCCTCTCCCCTCTCACTCTCTCCCTCTCCACCAACCGCCGAACATCCGCCTCTCCGTCGACTCCGCGCGTATTTACGACGCACGGTAGCCGCGCTTAATTTATCTCGGCGATGATTTGCCGAGCACACCGCGCACGCTCAATTAATTCTAACGATGCTGCGAGCGCGCGCCCCGCGGAAAGCCGTAAAGGCGCTCGGTGTGTCGTCGTCGGGAAGAAAATTTTCTCCGTTTTACGATTGAGATATTTTCATTTTTTTTTTGTTCCTTCTCCTTCTTCTTACAAATGACGAGTTGTGTCACGGGTGAACGAGTATACAAGCAGCGCGCGGGCGTCCGAGGGAGGTGATTTATCGGCGTTTTTGCGCGCACGCTGCATGTATATGTATATATAAAACGAGTTAATGAGGTGCGCGTGCGCGGATTTTTGCGGCCGGCGGCGGCAGGTAATTAAATCTCGCTAATGGTCTTGATTATTCAAATTATCGCGTTAACGAGTTATGACTCTAGCGCGAAGATTAATTATTATCGTATACGGAGGAGAGCCGCAGCGTGGCGCTTTTCTTCTGTGAAACTGACTTAATTTAGGCATATATTAATTATAAGGAAAGTGCATCGCTCGTTCATCAGCGATCAGGCGCGCATGCATGTGTATAACCCGTTGTGGTTCATAAGAAAAGGTATATATCATTCTTTCTCACACGTAAAAAAGTCGTGTATGCGTATTTTATTTATATGCCCCGTAGCGGGAAATGTATGCGTCTATATTGCCATGAAGTTGAATTTGTAGTTATAGTCATTAGGCAGCGTTCAACGACCATTTGTTTTGATTATGATTGATAGAGCAACTGCGGTGCCAATTTTTTCCCCCATAACACCGAAGAATAACGATGATTGGATCTGGCAGCTTTTCTAACTTTCTGCGTGTATCAAACGTCAGTGTTTTTACACTTTGTGAGTAAACACTATCTAAAAAGCACATCACATGTCTATTAAAGAACCTCGTATACCGAAAATATTAAAACTTCCCAAAGAGATAAAGCGGAACTTCCTATACGACATCATCTTTAATCTCGACCCGCGCCGCGTCGATCCTCCATAAAACTTCTAAGCCGCACCGCCGCGGCGAATTTCAAAATTGAATCGCACACGCCGCTCTTTCAATCATTAAGATACTCCCAGCACGCGCGTCTCTATATCAATAAACAATAATCAATATTTACAAAGTACCTATACGCAGAGCAACTGCGATAAGCACACAAATATATATACACATGTATAGAGACGCGCGTGTCCGCGAAATTTACGCCGGCGGACGGATTATCGGCTCTCTCTCCTCGACAAACCGACTCTTTATGGCGGCGGACGCGCGCAAAAGGCGTCCCTATCGCAACGCGATATCTCCCGCGCATGCAGTAGCAGCCGCCGCCGCCACGTCTTTTACGAGCTGCCGCGCGAAATATATATCGCTCGGGAGAGTCTTGACTGCCGCATGTATGCGTATTGGTTTTGTTGGATTCGGTAGTCCGCGATAAATTGTATCGAGCGCGCAAGCTCGTAAATAATTAACTAATGTTCCGAGGGGAAAGAGAGGAGGAGGAGGCAGAGATAAGAGTCCAAGTCGTTGAGTTTAATTGGGGAAATTATGCAAGAAGCGGCGGATGTAGATCGACAGTTTGTGAGGAGTAAAAAGGATATTTTTAGTGTAAAATGTCGTACGTTATCTATCATGATGCTTTGTAAAAAGATAACGGTATGTGTGTGTGCTGTGAAGTGAATTAAAAATTAGACGGAAAAGTTTATACATAATAAATCTTGAATGGTACAATGAAAAATTAACATTCGGGAATATTCAGCCCTCTGAAAAGAGTTTCGTATACCTACACTATACGTATATATATATATATTTATTCACGTGCAATGCGTATACCGCATTCCTTTTATTCAAGATACCAGGAGAAACCATTTTTACGATTTTAATTAGGCGTATATGTATTTCGAAATTACTCGCAAGGACAAATACTTGAGCTATACGAAAAGTATGCAGAGTCAATAGAGCGGCTGCGCTTTTACAAATCGTGCGAGTGTGTGTGTGTGTGTGTATGTATGTGTATGTGTGCGCACGGGCGGCTCAGATGTATGGAGCGATACAGAAACCCGACATTGAGTCGAGCCTTTCTCTGAATTCGATCCTCTCGCTCCGGTATACGCGAACGCGCGAGACAAATGGACCGCGAATGTTTCACTTTGCATTACCCGGAGAAAACGATTTTTATCTAACTGGCGTATTTACATTACGCTTGTCTATATCCATTGGACTGTCGCGTGGCGGCACGTACGCACGCCGCCGTCTTTTTCGAAATGGGTGGAAGTGATGGATTTACAAACAATGTTGAACATTTTTTAAGCAATTTTTTCGAATTAATTTGAACTATATACACAATTCAAATTTTAATCGTTAATTAAACTTGGAGTAATTCACAATTCATATTTGAGAATCGTGAATTAAACTTCGATTAATTCAAAATTGATATTTGAATCGTGTATTTGGTTGAAAATTGATTCAAACATTTTCAACACGGTTTGAAAGGGAATATCGGAGCCTATATCTGTGGTCGTATGGAGAACGAGCAGATGTCATTTCAAAAAGTTTTCGAGATATCTGATGTTTTATACTACATCAAGCATTTCAAAGTGGACTTTTGAAATTAACTTTCCTTTATAAAAAAACTTAGATTTTCAAAAAAATTTTATTATAGAAATTTATGCCTCAGTTATCATATAGAACACAAAAATAGTATTAACTCATTTTGTCAAAAAAAAGGACATGTGTCCCTTTTTCCGTATGACCACATATATAACATCCCACAGTTACCGACATTTTAGTATTTTATATTATTCTTTTTCAGTTCTTGATTTTTGACAATTCTGTGAGTCATCCTGCACTATTTCCTAATTCACTGCAAACAGTGGATGACTGGAATTTTTTTGAAAAATTTAAACAATGTAAAATTTGGTGTAGGAATCACACTTAGCGCCGACATCCCCTTGTGGCGAAATGTCAACGAAAATAAAAATTTTGCAAAGGCTAAGAAGAGGCTTCATTTTCATTAATAGCTTCCTCTGATCGCATAACCCTTACCTTACAAAAAATTACATTTGTTTCATAGTTGAATCGTGAATTAAACTACAACTTATTCACGATTCATATTTGAATAAACTTTGAATCCTGAGTTACTCAAAATTCACTTGACTGCGTTAAACTTTGAATCGTAGGTTACTCGAAGTTCACTTGACGGTTAAAATTTGAATGGTGAAGTAAAGGAAGTTTACGTCACTATATTTAAATTTGTTTTTTGAATTAGAATTTTACTAATTTAAATTCAAGCAACCCTGTTTTGAAAAGAATGAATTTGATTGCTTTTATTAGATTTTAAGGTGAGAAATCCAGTTGTGTGCTTATTCTAATATTGTAGTCGAACCGAAAATACGTCAATATCTATTTGTAAATCTTACCATAAAAAAGTTATCTTTATTTGTTATTTTCCTGATGTAAAAGTCATTAAAAATTTATAAATGAACCTCATCAGTCCTACTGACTAAATATTCTTTTATAACTTTTAAGCTATAAATTTAAGACCGATTATTATACAACATCACATTTTGAAATATTAAACTATTCTTTAATAAATCTCCAACCTCACATCGTCCACGATTCAAACTCTTTAGGCATGTTCGACTGTTAAACGTTTCCCCCCTACAGTCACCTTAAAAATTGTCACTTTCTCCCCTACACACGGCGAACACAAGCGAAAACTACACCGGGCGCATGCAGATCCGCGGCTCAGTCGAAGAAAAGAAAAAAGCGCCAACCTTTCCTCCTCCTCCTTTTCCTCCTTCTCTCCTTCGAGAGAGACATAAAAGACACGTATATATACACGTGCACGCGCGCCTATACGCGATCGTCGCGCTCTCGGTTCTCCCGAGAGCGAGGCAACCGCTCGGCCGCTCTTGTCGAACAAATCGGTACAAACGATCGTCGTAAAGCAGTTACGGGGGCCCCCAAGGGCCTTATAATGCCGCTCGCGCGCACGCCCGCCTCGAGAGCCCCGAAAGCCAAGATGAGGAGGCGCGATAACCGATCTTTCTCTCTCTCTCTCTCCTCTCTCTCCTCTTCCTTCGCTCTCGGACCCCCGCAGCGAGAGAAGCGCGCGCGGGGACTTTAACCGGCGGAGTGCGGAATCTCAAAGTCCCTCTCTCGCTCTCTGGCACTGGCTTCGTTTGTTTCAGCCAGAAAGAGCGAGAGAGAGAAAGATAATTTAGCCGAGAGCATTATATATATATACACGTGTGTGCTGCTGGTGTGTATCCTAGTTTTAGGCTGAATTTATAGTAGGCGAGAGATGAAATCTCGAGAGGTAATGCGGTATACGGCTGCGCACGCGCGCGCGCCCCGATCTATGATTCGGTTTCGCGCTGTTTTTGTTTTTAGAGCTGTATCTATACGTATGTGTATCTATATACGGGTGGAAGGTTTTGTGGGAACCGTGTGGCGGTGAGAGTTACGTGATGCCGTTATAAGAATGGTGGCTGATACTAAAAATTGGACTTCTCGTGAACCGATCGTCGAGGACAGAACATTTTGACGTCTATTCGAATACATCAAGTCAGCCAGCAATCGTGCAATTAGAAGAATCCTGTGAGACTTAACTTGACTTTAATGTAAGCATATACTCAGGGGTTTCTAAAATCACTGTACTTTAAACGATTCTATATAAAAGCACACGAGACTGGATTCACCTGCCCATACACATTTACATATATTTCGTGGTGTGTCCCTCCTTCTTGGCGCTTCGCTCACGGAATTGTTTTTCTTTCTTGTCCTTGTCAGCCTCGGAACGGGAGTCGACTTCTCTTTGTCTCTCGCTGGGATGAGAAACGATTCAATCTAACGACGAGGCGCGCGCACGCGCAGCTCGATATACACGTGGCCCGTGCGACGAAAGAAAGACAGTTCGGTGTGTGAGTGGATCGTTCCTCTCTCGGATCGATCGTTCGATCGATATTGCGCCTCTTTGAATCTGGATACCTGTTTCGTTTAATTAACGCGGACGTTTGGTCTTGATACCTTCCTTCTTTTTTTTCTCCTTCTTCGCCTTCGCAGAAGATGTCAAAGTGTGTTTTGTTCTATCAGAAATTCCCGAGTCATGATAGAGCGGGAATTTAATAAAAAGATTGTTAATTAAAAAATCTGACATAAAAAGTGCGAGATAGAGATAGATTTTTTCATGGCATTATCTCGAAAGGCAATATGTACAAATGGTTCAATCGATATGAGTGTACATCATCGAGCAACTTTTCTCAAACCCACGAGAATCCGTCGAGATTCGAATGGTCGAGAAAAAACTCAAGGGTATATACGCATGCACATGTATACATTGTATTTAAATTCGATCGTGCGCACGCGCCTGCGTTCCCGGGGAATCCAAAAATAACGAAATCGCCCGAAGGAGAGAGTCGAGATTAGATCGCCGATTAGATAATTCGCAAAAGGGGAAACACTGAAAAAAATGGCCGCGATTGGCGTATGTAATACATATTTCAAGAGCGCGGGTATATATATACGTGAACCGAAATAAGAAACGGAGTCTTCGAGGCGCCGCGGTGGACATTTGAAATTCGGATATATCCCGCGTGCGCACGTGATTTTCACGTGGGCGCTCCGGTCAGCCTTGATTTTCGGTGCCCGTTGATAAAGTGCTCGCGTATACGCTATCGCCATTTTTGCTTGAGCGAGCGAGCGAGCGGGTGAATGGATGACTTATACATAGTACGAGTAAATAAATATATCAGGAGGCGATTGAAGTACTTTCGGCAGAGATTTAGTGATTCGATCCTCGCGAAGTCTTCATCTTAGGGTTGCATTGAACGGAGTTAGATGTAATGCTGTTTTGCTATTGTAATTTCGTGTTTGGAAGTGTTATATAAATAGATCGCGCGTTAGGATTGAGAAATAATGGAAAGTGGACCATTTGGTTTGTATGAGATACTTATATAGGATGAAACTTTTCTGGGCTCACGGAATCATTTTATTATTGGTGATACTTAAAAATTACTGTCTTTATCAAATCACTATTCCAAACTATATTTATCTTATAGCTTTAGGTTTTTATAAACGATTCATTGTTTCTGATACATCAGATAAAGTTAATTATAGAGTCAAGGTTAAGCACCACTGTATCCAGATAATACTGAATGATCAATCCCATTTTATACATGCACATTTTATTGCTACGGTTTAAATGTATTAAAATTTTTTGTTCCGAGCTTTCCTCAATATTTATAACTATTCTATTTTACCATTCTAAAATAGTACTTTGCTACATGGCAGCGGAAGTAGTCTATTTACCTCATGTGACGTGTTTCTCTTGAGCAAAGCGAGAGCGAAAAGTCACAGGAGATACTTACATACTAGTCTCGAACCGTATTTTATATACCTGCACGAGCGCCGAAAAATCATATCAATGTTGTGATTTTCATGTTAACGTTTGTCAATCTTTGAAGAAACTATCAAATAAAAATGATAAAAAATTTCCAAAATGCTAATGATCCCAAAAAGGTCTTAGAGAAGTTTCACGAGCGGTCACAGCACATAGTTGCCAAAGCCACAGTAGAAACTCGAGAAAAAAAAGAACGAGAGAGAGAGAGAAGAACTCCCAGCGAGCAATTTTCGAATATACCCATAACTCGAGTTTAAAAAACATAACGAGGCCCTGGGAACGGGTGGGCACGAGAAAGAAGGAGAAAAAAGAAATAAGCAACGACGACGAGGAGCGCCGCTTGGAACCGCTACTCGCGCGCGCCGCAAATGACTTTCCGACATTTCGGCAATCAATTTCCAGGGCCAAAAAACACACAGAGGCTCAGCAAGATCCCGAGACGCTATATATGCGAGCGCCGCGCACGAACGCTAATTCACCGGCGCCTCGTCCAATCAGCAAAAATATCCATCCGCGAGTAAGAGAGACAGAGAGGGAAGCAGAGAGAAGCCGATAATTCGAGGAAGCGTGGAGAGGGAAAGAGAAAAGCGCAAAATCGTTGCGGTCAGGTGGCATCGCTTATTCGCGTTTGCATAATTGAAAAGAGAATAAAAACGCGCGGGCGCTTATCGCGCGCGCACGAGCGCAATTTCGCGGCTGGCGCCACTCGTTATTTATGCCGGAATGGGCCGCTCGTGAGCTGCACGCAGCGGGGAAAGAGGGGCGACGAAATATTAAGGTAGGAATATGGTATGGCTTTCGGACGTTCTTTTTCACGAGAGGGGGGGCATGAAATTTATAAGTTCCCGTCTCGAATTTGTTTTCGGCTGTAATTTTCACCAGGGGTTTTACTTATGAAAGAGCGGCGTGCTGCGACGGCTGTATATATAAACGAACGTTCGATTATTATAATACTTTTGACGTTACGGCTGGTGTTTTACGCGTTAATGAATTAATTACGACAATTTTAACGGTGAAGTAGTAGTTTTTCTGACTATAATTTCGATATCTACAGTCCTTGAAAGGCTCGCACATATATATAACATAGTACACACCTGTGCAACACCTGATCAACGTGCTTCCACGCATTACACATTCACACTTTTTTCCCGTTCCTCATGCCCTACCCTCTTCTATATCAATAAATAACCAACTTCCACTGCTAATCTGAAAATCGCGCTCCACGCCCTTGCCTCGAAAAAGTCGTCCGAAACTCAGCAGCAGAAGCAGCAGTTTGACCCTGCTGTAATTTAGGCGTTTACGGCTCTGTCTCTCTCTCTCGCTCTCTCGCCCGAAGACAGGAAGAGATGATAATTTAGTGGGCGTCGACGCGCACGCTCGGCCGAGAGCTTCGAGTCCCTCGGTTCGTTCTTCCTTTTTTTTAACGCGCAGGTTACGTCAATTTAAATGCGATAGTTTTTCGAATTGCCGTTTGGGCTTAGAATATTATTAGGTAGTTGGAATTCACTTTAAGTGTTGTTAAAATTGTAGCTTTAAAAGCGTATAATTATTTAACATATAAATGGTCTGTAAATCGTAGCACTACATAAAAATAATTGAATTTCATTTTTATGATGTACGCAGATACAACCATTTTTATCAAAAATTGGTCGAAAATCCAACTATCATACCAAAAGAAAAGACGGTAAGAGAAAACAAAGTTACATACACGCATAATAAAGGAATCGAAAACTTCTTGACAAGACGCGCAGATCTATTATCAGCAGCTGATGAAAAATACAGGTCTCCGCGAACACGAGGCGGTGGGGCTATACACGCAGAGCCTTTCCGTAAAGCGAAATTCCCCGCAACTTTCTCACTCCTCCGTCTCTCGAAGGCAAAAGAAAGAAGAAGCCGAGACGAAAGGAAAAGAAGCGGAAAGCCAGTTACCCGGTAAGCGTCGACGACGACTGCAGCAGCAGCAGCAGCGCGCATCGTCGCCCGCTTTGAATTATTCTTCACGCCTGCAAATAATGAAGACGTGTCGGTGGCGCGTAAACCCCGAGCGAGCGCCTAAAAAAAAGGAGGGAAGAAGTAACTCCGTCGCGGAAAAGTCAAATACCCAGTGCGGAGGTAGGCGCGGGGCAATGAATGAATCTCATCTCTCGCGAAAGAAGCGCGCGACGACGATTCCCCTGAATGAGGCGTTGGAATAGCCGCGCGCGCACACATACAAGCGAGTAGCTCGATGAATGTGTACGTGTGCTCTCTCGCACCCCGCGCGTAACAGCTTTCTATTTGCATACCACCCCCGCCGGGCTTTTCGCTCGGCCATCATCGCCTCTTTCTGCGCGCGGACGGACGGGCGGGGAGAGTTGCCCGACACCGCGAGTATTTGCATTGAGAAATTGGCCGCGTGTGCAGCGCGAGCTCTCAGGTAGCTCCGGCTCTCTTTCTATAGCCGGGGCTTATTCGCGCGCTCTCGATTTTAATGTCCCGGTATACGATGAGTGTGTGGATGTGGGTTATTATTTTTGATAAAGTGCTGACCTGTTATAGAGAACGATGAATTAATCAAGTCCGTGTCCTTATTATTATGTATACAAGTTGATTGAATAAAGTATATATGAGGAAATCTACACTTGGAGGCTTTAAAAAATAAAAAAGCATAGCTCTGTAATTAATTTTTTCTCGATCCTTACGTCATACAATAGATAACAATTATTTCCTACACTCCAAGACGGTCTTGTGACACAGTTTTAACCATACATTCATTTCGCTTATGGAAATTTAATTTTGTTAAGTGATGGTCAACCATTGTTAAGCTCAGACAGGAGCAAACACAATTTTCTTAAAGAAAAAACTTCAAGTACAAGAAACGAGCTTTAATTTAAGCTAAGAAGCGTTAAAATCGAACGATTCTGTGCAAAGTTACGTGCATTTAAACATCGTGCAAACTGATCAAAAATTTATGCTATTTTTCCAGTATTTACGTAATTCTTAAGATTATCGTGTCACCAGACCGTTTTCAAGTATTGGAAATTTTTCTCATCTGTTGTATGACCTAATAAGAACACAAACAATTTATTACAGAGCCGTGTACCTTCAATTTATTTATTTTAATTCTTTTGAGGAAAGTGATATAAAAGATCCAAACACTTTGTTCATCTTGATAATAAACGGTATAGCTGAAAAATTAATAAAGCTTTACAATCACGCGAGAAATATTTTTCGACGTAGTTTTCACATTATAGCTATATCTACAAAATCCTACAAAACTCATCATAATAGCCGATATAAAATAACCCTCCCGCGTAATAAAAATCTCTCTTCTCTCGCGCTCACGCGGGTGCTTAAAAACTTTTTGCGCGTCGCCCCCGTCGAAAACACCTTCCCGCACGCTCGCGCGCAATTACTCTCTCTCTCTCTCTCTCTCTCTCTCTCTCTCTCTCTCTCTCTCTCTCTCTCTCACTCCTCACCTCGCCTCACCTCGGCTCTCGCTGCTGCCGCTTTTTTTCCTTGTATTATACGCTCGTTCGCACGCACACACGCGACTACATCGCAGCGCTCGGTTCTCGCGCTCGCACTTTCCGCACCCAAGGCCAGACGAACCAAATTTAGCAAGTACAATCGCCCAGCGACTGTTTGCCTATGTATCTCTCTCTCCCGAGTCGTGCGGGGGACACATGGACGGACGAGCGACATTGTGCTTACTTGATACGCCTGCGGTGTTCACGACCTAGTTGTATATGTGCGTAAGCGAGCGATCAAGCGCCGATTAAATGATCCTCATTCATGGCCCGGGCTTCTGATCTCTACGAAACGAAAAGCGTTATATATGCGGATGAGCGGATATGTACGTATGTGATTTCACGTCTACCCCTGAATCTTTGTTGAGCGTTGAAGGTTACAGTGATATGAAAGTTTTGTTCCGTTCGATTCCAATCGGATATGCAAACCGAAGTATATATCAACGATTTGATCGGACACAAGTATAACACTTGAGTTCTCTAATCGTAAGACAACAAAAAATTTCCAGCACAAAAACTTAATAAACGTTGTGCCCGAAAAATACACGGAGAGCTTGCAAGCGCGATCGCACCGCGACTTTTTTTTGTCTTTGCCGTGGCTGCTGCGAAAACACACGCCGAGCCGAGAGAACTGCCGAGAGAAAGAGAGCGAGAGTAGCGCGGGAGTATTGACGCCACGGTGAGTGCGCGCACTCGCGAGCACTGCAGACGCCCGAAACCCAAGAGAGTATAAGGTGGAAGTGACGCTGAATTTCGTACATATACGTGTGTGGAAAGACGGGTGAGAGAAAGAGAGGAAAAAGCATACATGCAGCATCGAATGAAAGATTGCATCACAGTTTTATCATTAGCCGCAGCTTTTCTTTTCATACCTGCGAATTGAATTATACGCGCAACAATACTCTAAATTGTCGAGAACAACAAAAAAAGAAAGCCCCAAGAGCCAATTTACGCATTTAGCCGATAATCTGCGAACGAGGAGCACAGAGGCGCTCTATAAGTGCTTTCGCAAAGTTCGTATATATACGAAGGCTGGGAAACGCCTCGGCTCGTGCTGCTGCTGCTGCGCGAATTACGCGCGCCGCCGCTTTTCCACGCTTTTTTTGTGCGGTTAACCGGCGCGCATGCGCTAGCTTGCGAAAAAGGCCCCGCAGTCGATTATTAAAACTATCGCTGGGATTATAATTTTTCGAAGAGAGAGAGAGAGAGAGAACTCGCGAAAGTTCCCCGGCTGCAGCATAATGTCGTTGCTCAAACGGCCGCGTTGCGTAATCTATACGCGCGCGAGCATATTTCAATCTTGCCGTGTGAACGTTAACAAAGAAAATCTTCTTTTTTATAGAGCAATACTTTCTAATATCTCAGTGTATGTGATTCAACGTATATACGACCGGATGACCGCACCCTGAAAGAACCAGTAATACTTCTGATGTGGAGTGTATTGAGGAAAAAAACAAATCAAACCAATTAACGCAGCAGCTTCGCTGGGATCAAAGAGCCTCGCCGCTTAATCATCGCGGATTCCTTAATGCTCAGTGCGAACGTCACGTAGTTATAGGTGTATATATACACACCGACTCATTGAATTTCGCGCACGGCCAGGATTCCCTCGGGGGAAGGGGGGGAAACCGGCCTAAGTAAACCACCGTCGAGCCGGCCGATTACGCGT
Organism: Torymus auratus; assembly: GCA_900474315.1. Classification (NCBI taxonomy): domain Eukaryota; kingdom Metazoa; phylum Arthropoda; class Insecta; order Hymenoptera; family Torymidae; genus Torymus; species Torymus auratus. The sequence goes on from UXGD01000020.1 coordinate 92,521, forward strand.
GTATATATATATATACGTGCCTCGCGCGATTATTGCGAGGTTTAATGAAATAAAATGGCTTTTGGATTTGGGAATCTGCAGAAGCTCATCCGTGATTTCCGATTGATTTTTTTTCTTTTTTAATGGGTTTAGGGAAACAAGCTGGCTGCGGTCATCAATGGGCTGGGCGTAAAATACAGGTAATCGAATTAATTTTTTCCTTTCGAGAGAAGCAAGGCTTTGGAATACTGTTATTACGTGAAAATTGAATATTAAGTGTACAGTTCGCGGCGCGCTCTTGATCTCTGAATAAATATTTAATTAATCGATACGCGTGTATTATTTACGAGTAGCATGCGATAAAATTACACGCAATAATTTTTCGCCGCAGAATATAAGAAAATATTAATTCCAATAATATTTCATATACAATACAGGCACATACATATTGTATAATAGAAAACAGACGCATTACCAAAAATGCAAAAAATCTGTCCACCCGCACCCTCGTCGAAAGTGCCGTGGCGCGCGCGCTCCGCTATATACTCGCCCTCCGAAAGGCATCGAGAGACGCGAAAAAAGGGTCTGCCCGTGCGCGATAAAGAAGGAGAAAGAGAGAGAGAGAGAGAGAGTAGGCAAGAAGCTGCTGCGCGTTCGCGGGGGGAAGAAAGAAAAAAGCCAGCGAGCCGCACTGACACATGTGCACACATACACACACAGACACATACATGCGCGCAACCCTTCTCCATCGTATATACGTGTACAATACACCACATACGCGTAAGTGGCCAAGGCGCTCAATAGCGACCGCGTCACGCGCACGCTCTTGCTCTCGGCCGGGTAGGTGTATAAGGTAGAGCGAGCGCTAAACGCGCGCGCCTATATTAGCCCAATCGTTTTTCATTATATGCCCCCGCACGAAGTTCCTCTCTCGTGGCGCCGTATATATTATATATAGAGGTGAGAGAGAGTGAGACGCGCCGTGAGGATGATCCGTGACTTTGAGTAATGGATTTTCGGAGGAAGATAGGCTTTTCGTGCGGGAGGTTGGGTTAAGCTAGCGTTTTTTTTTTCTCGAGGTGTAATTAATTAGGGTATACGGTGATACTTTTTGGTAAATTGAAAGTGGGTGGTGGGTAATGTTGTTACTTGTAATATAGGAGTTTGTTTTACAATATTTTCATTTGATTGAATTTAAATATTTGTTATATCTGCATAAGATTGTTATCAGTAGTTGAGCAAAAAGTATTGAGAACCAGTCGAAGAAACTATACTTTTGTTTTTCCACGAACGTGCATTTTATCTTAATTTCTTTTGTCGAGTCATCAAACCCTCGTCATCCGACCGAAAACAATCCCAGCTGACAGAACTGCATATAGGTACACACACGAACTACCTACTTCTAAACAGGCCAGACGATCTGTAAGCCACACCTGAAAAATGAAGCCATAAATCGTCGGTTGAAAACGGTAACAGATTTCGTGAATTAAGCGCTGCAACCCGCACGATCGATTAATCATTATTAATCATCGTCCCAGCTCGCGCGATCGTCCGGCGACGATTAGAGCGCGAGGATTTACAAGGCAAATGACGCGAGAGGCTAATAAATTCGCGCGACACCGAGAGAGAGAGAGAGAGAGAAAGTGGGGGAGAGCTATGAGAGGAAGAGAGGATTGTTGATGCTTTATCGTTGCGGTCTTTCGTGCTCGATTATAATACCCGATTGCTTATGTTCATGTCTTGACTATGCAAGTGTTTGGTGTAATTGATTTGATGATGTATTTTTTTTTTTTTTTTGCATCCCCTATAAACAATTTCTCATTATGACATTTTAATCTAGCGAAATTAATTAATCATCGTAATATAACGTTGGGAGTGACCGCTCGGTGTTTCCATTATATTTAACGTAAAATAATTACACGCCAAGTCTATATAATTCCTTATAATTATACAAAATTACAATTTAGAAGAGAGATAGTCAATTTCCTAAAGTTGATCTAATACGCGTAGAAATTAAAAAATTGTCTTATCAGATCATCTGAAACTCATCAGCCAAAGAGATCTCTATATACGAACCTATATAACTAAAACAATCTTCGTGAGAGAGTCCACATTACACACGAACAATTTTCTACTCAGCTTAATTTCACGTTTCGATATCAAGATTAAATGGTCTTTTCGAGGGAAAAGTGTCAAAGCAACGCCGCGGCCATTAGTCAAACGAAAAAACGCGCCCGAGCTTATCGCGATACAGCTATAATAGTGTATGTGTGTTTGTGTAGGTATATAACGAGATTAATGTGGGTCGGCGGGTCAAACGTCAGTCACGTAACGGGTCAGTTCGTCCGAAGAGTGGCTCGTTTAATTTGGCAGAGGCGGAGGGTGTGGGGGAGAGGGTAATTTTTTTCCGGGTGACTAAATGGTGCGTTTGATGGATAATTTGTTAGTGTAATGGGATATTTGTCACTTTTTTTCAGTCGAGTGAGCTGGAGCGTTAGAACAGTTCTGGGTATATACATCTAAATAATCTTTTCACTCTTTTTTGCTCCATTCGAAACTCTCGTTATAAAATTTTTACGTATATTAATATTTTTCGTCGCCCTCATGGTTATTCATTGAAAAATATCCATACTAATGGGTTTAAGTATATTGTCATTATTTTTAACGCCGGTTTAAACAATATATTTATTTATCTTGAGAAAAATTCTTTCGCCACCTCAAAGCTATAATTTGTACGCATTTTAAGATCGTAATTGCTAAAATTACACTTATCTCACACCGTACTTAACAAACCATGACCATCGCGCTTTATTTCAATATAAGCGAGAGACTACGCTTCACATCTAAATTCATTATCGCACGATTAATATGAATCTAGAGAATATACTCCGTGAAAAAGGTAAATAAACCTGAAATATACTATCTACGAAACTTAACATATATTTAATATTTACGTCAACTATATATGTAAATTTCAGAAAATTATTTGACTGCGATCGTTCAAGCGATTATACGGTATACATTACTTAACGCTTATTTACCTTATTTTCTCTAACAAAAAAGAAAAAAAAACTATTCTTCGACACTCGTAATACACGAAAACTCCAAAACAAAAACCTTCATGCCCATCCCCCGCAACGACTCAATCCTCTGCCTCTGCAGCCAGACAATCGCTTGCACCCGCAGTTCGCAGCGTGAATTAAAAAAAAAGCAGCAGCATTCGCACAATGCCCGCGAGGCGATAAGAAAAGCCGAGGCGCGTGTGCGCCTGCGCGCACGCGAAAGAGACACCTTGAGGTGCGCGCTCGGGGCGTCAAGAAAACACGTTTTCCCGCTCTGCACTTGTTAGCGCTATCGTCTCGTGCCATCGTCTCTCTCTCTTTCTCTCTTGCTCGCGCGAGTATACTTACTCGGCGCGGGTATATGTGTGCGCATGCGCTGCTCCGATTAATTACCCCTCCGCGTATGTGTATGTATGTGTGTATGAAGGTATACGCGCGCGCACCGCCTGCGATATAATTATAGCGCCTCGCGCCTCCTCGTCCTTATCTGCTAGTGTATGTATATATATGTATGTATGCGTGCTCCGAGGTGCCGACGCCGCCGCCGGTAGTGCGATCCTCGATTGCTCGCGTGTTTGTTGGTTTTGAAGTGCCGTGGCGAAGAGAATTGAAAGGAATTGTTTATTTCTTAATTGTTTCGTAGGATTACTTAATTCCTCGAATTAAACGTTAAAACAATATTTCTTTTTATCGTTTTTCTTAAATAACTATAAAGATGTATTTTCTAGAATAGCAATAGTTGTTTATGCGACTGAATAATTTAAACTTTCCTGGTTTGAGAAATATGTGTTCATATAGTAAAGCTCCGGATAAATAAACCTTACAATACAAGTTCAACACAATGAATTCAAGCATCTCTGCACGAATGCAATACACGTATCTATACTCATGTTGTTCTCCTTCATTAGAATAAAAAAGCACTTACAACTTTAATCACAACCTATATTTTAATTTAATAAATGCAATTCAACACTGCCTCATGCGCATCACCTCCCGTACCAGGACCGAACAGCAATCTCGGTAATTAATATTTTTTCCGCGCATCCAAACTGCATCGCGCGCACCGACATTTCTTCAAGTTATATATAAATTGAAAACCTACGTTTCCTCGCACTCCACGACGCGTTTCTCATATATTTCACGATGTATTTAATTATCTTCTCTCACCTGTGCACCGATGACAGTCTCGTTATAACGCTCGGGGCCGCGTAACTTGGCGGCCGGCGCTGTGCATTATGCGCGAGCACATGTCCGCGCCGCACTCGCGATGTACTTTTACCGGCATTTGTGTGTGTGTTTACTTACATCGCGATCGAGTAAGTAATATATCTACTCTCCGGCGCATCCTTTCGATTTCGCGGCAAGAGGGCGCGGCAAAAACAAACACGCGCGCTGAGTGCTGTTTCCTATTCGAGTGTATAGGAGCAATTAAAGCTAGAATCGACGCACCGTTAATTGAGAGCTACTCTCTCGTATTACACACATATAGATAGCTGCTGTTATATGTAGCCTATCCGCGAAACGATATTTTCCGTTATAATTAGACCGACACACACACATACACACGGTTGCTTCTCGTCCATCCCTCGTCACTTTCGATAATTCCTGTAGCCCGAGACGTGCAATTTCGAGAAGACGAGTCTTCGTCGCGTGCGAGCCGCAGAAGTGTGTATGTGTATATATATACATACGAGCTCATTTGCATATACGCGCGCGAAACTTCGTTTTCTTCAGCATCATCTCCGTGTCTGCACGCAGAAGTGTGAGAATAAAAAAGTCGAGGGAGCCGGGAGGAAGAAGAAAAAAATATAAAGTGTCGGACGATTACGTGCTTGTAAATTATCTCGAAATTTTCTCACTTGTGAATCAATAATTACGCCTGCGCAGAGCCGTACACACACTTAATCATTTCGCATTTACATTTGAACGGTGAGAGTATATATCGCAGAGAAGAGAGCGTATATAAACGAGTTTAAAACCGAAAACCTCGCGCACGCGTTTATATACACGTGTATATTTAGCCTTGAAACAGGCTGACGAGTAGTACGCGGCTGTGGGAGAGATAAGAATTGCACGCCACGCCGAGTGAAAGAGAGAGCAAGCGAGAGACGGAAATAATAAGCCTGAGCGACGACGTCCCTTTTTACGCCCCGCGAGAACAATGACTCCTCGGCGCTCCCTGACGGGCAAAATCATTTTTCGCTTCGTTCGTGACGAACGCCGCTCTGTCTCTCTCTCTCTCTCGCCTGCGGATTTCTCGCGCCTCGTGAATTCCTTCGAGGAGAGGAGAGAAATGTACTTTTTAACGCGATGCGCTGGTAAAAAAAACACTGCTCGAGTATAACACTATACTCTGCCGGTCTTATTTTTCTCCTATTTAATGTGTAATATAAAATTCTTCGGCATCATTCCGTAATATTTTTATAGATCCATTAACATTACCGACAAAAAGTAATTATTATTTCATGCCAACTTTCCCTTAACCCAAAAAAACCCTTCCTAAAAAGCCATCTAATTTTCTTTGACGCAGACACCGCAGCCAACTCCTCCTAAGCAGCTTAATTAAAAGCCCGCACATAGCGCGTTATTATCGCATTAGAAAAGGAAAAATAAAAGCCCCCTTCTCTCCTGCTTGCGCGACAATTTCCTTCCCTCGCGCGTCTTAGGCGAGCGCCCGCGAACAAGAGCCGGGCCGAGATAAAGAAGTAAAGCGAGACGCAAAGTAGCTCGGCGACGGGGGATGGAGAAAAATAAAGGAGGGAAGACGCTGCTTCTGCTGCTGCTGCTGTTGCGGCGACGACCGAGGGCGAATTCCGAATTCCTTCTGTGCGCGAGCGCGGGTCGAGGTTAAAGCCGAGAGTGTGAGAGAGCTTGCGAGGTGGTGTGGTTTTGGCTGTAGTGTAGTAAAACATCGTGTTTTTTAAGGAAACCAGATGTTTTTTTTTAGATGTACTTTTTTTACTTATTTTTCATATAAGAAGGTTAAGTTAGATTGTAAAAATAGTTTTAAATAGATTATGCTTTTTATATATTTTGGTAAAAATGTGGTGCATGCAAGCGAATTTTCGGAGCTCTAAAAGCGCGTCATAACTTAAATAGAATAAAGAAACGTGACACGAAGACAAGAGAGTCGAAAATCGATGTACGCCGCGGAGTCTGTACAAAAATTTTAGTCTCGTGGCTGTGCTTTAGAGTCTAGCAAGAAGCAAATTAGAATACTCGAGAAGCTAAAAGAAACAAGAAGTTAGCATATAGCGACAAGAATAAGAATCGAAAGAATTTTCTGTGCTACATTGAAGTTAAAGTCGAACGTCAGTGAAGAAAGTTATACACGGGAGAGAGAAGTCATTTCGCGCATAGCACAGCTACCCAAACTTCTTACTTTTTCTTCAAATGCTATATTTAATATGAAAAATATGTTATCTATCCGTAAAGCATCTCATACGAGCTAAAAATATCCCAGGAATGCCACGAAGACGCGAAGAATCTTTTTATCATATGATGATACGCGAAAAAATTCTTGTAGTATACAGCGGGCCGTGCGAGTTATTTCTTAAACTCCCTAGAATAAATTTACACATTTGCCCAACAAAAGTTATACCACAGAGAAAAGCTACTCAACGAAAACAAAACCCCTATAGCACTCTTTTCGTACACGTCGCAAACCCGCGTGGCAGCGCGAGAAAAACGAAAAAAAAAAAAAAACATGTAGCTCCGCGAGAACCGCGCGTCGACAAACGCCTCACTACCCCCCACCCTCATCACCGGGGCGATTTTTCAGCCTCACTCACTCACACTCTCTTCCTGACTTTTTCACTGCGCACTGCCAGGGCTAATTACCGGGACCTGCACTATACCGCAGAGCGAGAGAATCAAGCCTGCAGGGGAGAGAGAGAGAGAGACTACGCGATTGCCCCAACGCGCAGGATACGCAGATAGGGAAAAAAAAGAAACGCGCGCGCGCGAGCGCGGGGGGAAAAGTGCGTGCGAGCGTGCGAGCGTCGCGTGAAAAGAAAAGGGTTGAAAGCGAAACGGCGTAAAGAGTCGTCGTCTCTCTCTCTCTCTCTCACTCTCTGGTGAAGGCGAAAGTGGAACAAAGTTCGACATACGCGCGGGCGTGCGCTGTATGATGAAGGATGTGAAAAATTAAATGATATTGACGTTGCGCGTATGTCGCGCGCTTCGGTATAGGTATGCGGGAAACAATTTAACGCGGCGGTGTGCATGTGTGACTGACTTTACAGTGTATTTTATAATGTACGTATATGTGCATATATAGTGTGTGCATTGTGACTTTAACTATAAGATTAATTCGTCCAGAAAACAATTGTGACTTTTCCATTCAAATCTTATACTTAGAATAAACTATTTATTTTGCAAAATGAAGAATATTATCGGCTATGTTGTGTCTCTGTCGATAGATGGATCAATCACAGAAATCGACATGAAATGAGAACCGATTCAAGAAAACCAACCGCGTATGTATATACGCGAACGCGAAGCTCATCGAATCTTAATACATAAGTCATCCGAGCCACAGCTACGTATATAGATGTACATGTTCCCTCTTACCCCCGTTGACTTAGTTAAGAAACTAAAGAAAAGCTCGCCGAGGAATGACTGCACACCCTTCTGCCCTCTTGTTCTCGATCAAGACACGACGACGGCCCTCGCGAGGGGGAGCATATATGCGACGAGGAAAGAGTGGATGAGAGCAAGTGCCAAGAATTACGAATATAAATGTTCGAGTGGGTAGATGCATCTATACGCCTTTCCCTGCTCGCTTCTTCACTCGCTACTGGCTCTGGTTTTTCTCGGCTTCGCTCAGTTGGGTTTCAAGTCGTGCTTTAGTTTTGTTGTTTTATACAAACTTTTTTCTTTTACTGTGCAGTGTTTCTTAAGAATAACTACGTAAATAATTGCACACTAACTTTTTCAAAATGTCCATCGAAATTTTGAATTTACGTAAATTCATTATACCACCGTAGCTTTCAATCCATCCACATAAATCATATAATTAAATTGACCAGCACCACGCGTTTGAATTAATTATAATCACTGTCGGCCGGAACAGCAAATTATCTCATTCTCTTTCATAATTGCCCCGTCGCCCTTTTATTCTATTATGACTAATGCACAATCGGTCCGTCATCATCGCGCGAGTGTAAAATTCAAACGCGCCGACCATAAAACATGAGCGCGCGGCTCGAGCTATCATCGCGTATAGGGGAGAGTCTCTATAGGCAAGAATTTTAAATTTTTAATACACCATATATACGTGCCTGCATGCTGCTCTCCCTCTCTTCGGGAAAACCATCTTCGCGAGCATTAATGATGCAGCTATGTGCGGCTGTTTTTGCCCTATAGAGCAAACCCCGCACACTCGGGGGGTAAGAAAAGAAACGATTTTAAGCTATTATGACCATTAGCGCGACTGTGCCGTGTATATATCCGCTTAGACGAAGCAGCGCCTGGTGTTCAATGAATCAGTGATTCGATTACCGTCTTATATACTTTGCGTATATGTACAGTGTGTAGCTCCGATGATAGGTGCGATTTGTGTCGAAAAAGAAAGAGAGAAGAACGCTTAAGAAGCTTGTGTTATGTAGTCCAGGCGAGTATAATCGCATTAGTAAGCGATGCCCAGCTTAGCAGCTGCGGCCGTTGAGTATACAGTAGCTTTCGGATTTTCGGTTTCTCGGACACAATCCTTTTTGTATCGCTTGAATACGTTCAAATGCATCGCCAAGTTGTACCGCTTATTTATAAAATTCAATATTTGTAAGTGAAACGTAAATCTTTATGGAATCTAAAAGACAATCGAATAAAAAAAAAAAAAGAAAAGAAAAACTTTATAACGAAAAATTCATTTTCTATATAAATAACTGGCGCATTAAATATTTCGCTCGGATTTCCAAAACAGAAGCCCAAATATCTCTATCCAGCATTCTTGACTCTCTCCCTCTCCTACTCTCTCTTTTCCCTCTTCCCTCGCGGAGTATATAGAGCCCGTCGAGTCGTCCCGCAGCCCGGTAATTTAAGTACCCGAGGCTGCGAGCACGGTCGCGACTGCCGTGGTAGTAGTAGTAGTAGGGGAAAGGAAGAGGGGGTTACGCTGCAATTTCGGGGCCCCGCGGGGCCCCCCTTTCTATATAACGTGTGTGGTATGGGGTTTCGCGCTGGCCGAGCTCTCGAGCGATGTGCTCTCTTCTCCTCTTCCTCTCGTCTCTCTCTTCCTCTGCGGCCGGTAATATCTCGTTTAGAAAGATTACAGGTTCGAAGAGGCTGCCAATGTATAAAACAAACATCGTTAACTCGGCCCCATACTTAAGGCCTCCTCTTTCCCTCGTCTTTTTTCGACTTCCTCCGTGGCCGCGCTCGCGTTCGCTCTGGCGCCTTACTCTCTCCCTCGCGTCGTTGCATTATTTACCCCCTCCTCCCTCCCCCGCCGCAGTGCGCAACCCCCGGCGATATCTCCCGCTTCTTCTGCATGTGCGTTATACGTGTGTGGGTGCGTGGATGAATGAACGAGCGAGTGTACGTGCACACCAGACTGCAGCGGCGGAGTGTACGAGGGTATCTGTGTGAGTGCAGTGCACAAGCTGAATGAGAGTCGGAGCGCGAGCAAGAACGAAGGAGGAAGAAAAAGAGCGAGCAGCGCCAGCAAGCCCGGCGATATTGAGACGTAGACCACACGACGACGGACGAGGATGGAAGAGAGAGAGAGAGAGAGAGAGAGAGAGAGAGAGAACGTGTACTCTCGCTCGCCTCGCTCGCGCGCGTAATTTCGAGCCGTGTAATTATCGACCACTGTTGTTATATGCTGCGAGAGATGGGCGATTTCTCTCTCTTTCTCTACTCCCTCTGTTTCTCTCTCGCGCTGCGGAGAGCCCACGGCGCTCGTCCCGGTTATGAGGAGCAGTCTCCGAGGCACCGGTTATATGCATGAGGAGGCGAGCATTCGCCCGGCGATTTACGGATGCGGATTGATTTAGAGCGATTTCCAAGAGAGGAGGTGGGGGGGATGCTCCGATTAAATATAAAACCTACTCTTGGATGCTCTTTGGATTTTCATTTTTCACGGTGCAGCCGTGTTTGTATGAGCTTGATTTATGCGAAAGTTCCGGCCTGATGATCGGTTCATTCGAGGTACGCAGGGGCCCATGAGGGTGTATTATTTCGGAATTATTATGTCGTCGTCGCAGGGTCTCGTGCTCCGGTATATATATACCTGCTGGCTTACCTTTTTGAGATATATTCAAATTTCGATGGATCTTTAATAAAGATTTTAATTATTTTCAAATGATTATGTCTCTTGACGAAAATTTCTCTTTTATATGGTAAAAAACAAGCCTATACTCGTGTGGGATAAAATCATACTTTGTGAAACTGTTATGACTACATTTTGGGTATCTTTCCGGAGCACGTAATCACCCGTTGAGAAGAATAAAATTACCATTCCGAGGTCCCGATATATCAACCGAGTATTATATACACTCAAAATTCAAATTTCCCCGTCCATCCATCCATCCAAAAAGTAATAATCCAGAGATACCTCGCGCGAACCTACAGCAACACGTAACAAATGCGCGCGCTGAACTCTCTGCGCCTGCGAGAGGGAGACCCACATTGAAAATCGCGATAAAAACTCGGGCCTTATTTTTTTAATCGACCATGGCGCTCGCTCCGAAGAAAAAACGGGCAAAATAATGCCCGCGGTCGCCGTAAATCAACGTTTTCATAATTTCGCAGCCATATATATACAGCGTCGACCGCCGTGAATGCAAAATCGGCCCGCATAAATAACCGCTCGCAAGAGAGACGAGCGCACATCAAAAGTGTCACGAGCAAGCCACACACGAGGGTGTGGTGAGCGCCCGCGTTTGTTTAATTGATGCACCGAAAAAAAAGAGGACGCGCTCGTGCATTGAGAGAGAAAGAGAGATGAAACGATGGGAAGAGAGATTCGAAGATCGGGTATTAATCAGTTTAATTTTTCGAATTGGGCTGTGCTGCAGCAGCGCGTTTTATTTTTTTCCCCCGGCGAGCAGAGACAGAGTAGATATGTTTGATAATTAACTGATTATTAAACGAGAGTGGCTTGATTTTATGAATTGTGCGTTGATTTAACCGTTGAAACTGTCAGCGCTGAATTTATGTTATTGTATGAATATAAGCGGACATTTCGCGCACGAATATTTTTTTTAACGTTGTCATTGCTTATTTACCGTTGAAAAATTAATACCAAACTGACGAATATTTCAACGTATGCGGTCCACTCCACATCTGAATTGATTGAATGTTTTGTTTTCCGACATATGAAATATTAAAATTAAAAATAACAAAGAGCATACGATTTAATTTATATAAGAAATATATTACATTATCTTCATTATTAAAGAACTTTTGTTGTTCGCTGCATTCGAAATAACATATATCATCGAATATAATCATTTGTAATAAATAAATACGCCCTTTATGTGCAAACATTCTTTCTCCGCCAATATACAACCTCTACGTTACAATCCATCGCGATGAACATAACGTCTCGCCGCGACGCGCACAGCCTCGTAAAGTATCCACATTACAAACACCTACCTCGCGAATTCACGAGGCCGCATATATGTATACGCACATCCCACATTAGATTCCCATAGTAAACACGCAGACGCGTTTTTTATGCCGCATATAATCCAACCGTATAGGTATATAACAGGCGCGCGGGCGCCGGCAAAACTACACGATAACCATCGCACGAACACGTATATCCCTTCGCTTTGGCCACTTTGAAATAGACACTTTGTTGGTTTACGACTGCAGGTGATTTCACTTCGGTTTATTGTCGTTTTTATATAATGCGCGTTAATACCGAGAAAAATATAAAATAATTTGCTATAGGTTTATGTATACAAATTTATAAATGTGAACTTAAAGGATATTGAAGAATTCATTCTACCAAAAATATTCATTTGAATCCTTATGACGAGCCGATACCAATCCCCTAAACAAACACAGCCCAGCGACAAAAATCCACTGCTCGCTAATGCTTACGCAACGACCACCACACAGAGCCTCTCTTCTATGTCCGACCGCGTGGGCATTATATTATAGCCACCTCGCTCCCATCACGCGCATGTACACGCGAGACTTATTCCGCGGAAAAAGTTTGATCGGCCGCACACGCAGCACACACGCGATGGGCATTAAATATGAAAGCAGCGCGAAAGGGTAGCTCTGTTTCCGATGCTCGAAGGGGTGTCTTTTTGCGGATAAATCATATTATGTCTGGGTATATATAGAGGCGAACGGAGAAAGTTTGCTCGCCTAAGAGTAAATGTTGTCGTCGATTGGTGTGCCTAGATATATATTGCGCGCATTTGCTTGCTATTGGTTTTTTAAAACGCTGTTATTATAATTTTGTTGCGTAAGAGAACAAATAGTAGGATTTTACTTATATACTGTAAGATATGTATAATATAAATTAAATTTAGAGTTACTATAAAATGGCAACTTACAAGAACGCACAAACTTTCGAGGCACGGCGCGCGGTTTTATCGGAAAAATTCAAATTTTCTTTATAGAGCGTAGAATTATATCGACAATTAAAATAACTCCCCGTTATAATTAGAAGAATATACTTTCGAGAAACAATTAAATACGTGAATAATATAACTTCTGTTCACTCCACAGCGTTGCATAAATATTTATGCAGCAATAAACTTTTATATCGCGCCGCGCGCGGTAGCCTTTATATATATATATGCACATATACAAAAGATACTCGCCGCCGCGTGCATCATATACGCACCGCGCACATTCTCGCATTTATTTCTATAGTTCTTTTTTTACCCGCGAGCTAAAAATGTTTATACCCTCCCCGATCTATTATTTATCAACGAGCTTTGCGGTATCGACGCGGCCGCGGGCTCTTGTATTCTCTTCTTCGAACTACTTGCGATCGCGTATTACGTTCTTTTTTGTGTGCAAAATATAAGGCACGTTTTATAATTCATGTAATGAAGCATTTAGGGAATGAATTATGAATGGTTTAAATCACGAAGGTGTGCGAGGCTTTAAGGTCAGATTTTTTGGATGAATATTATTATCAGCTTTTACGAGTTTTTGAGATTCGCATCTAATGGCATACCTCACGCAACGATTGTCCCAAACACGCTCGTATCTAGAAACACAGTTTTCTCTTCACTCCTTGGTGGCGAAAAACAGCGATACAACCGACAATTCGAGAATGTATAGCTCGCATAAAATGTTTCTTCAACCCAGTTACGAAAACCAAATCCGGATATATCCAGTCGCCTGGCACAAATAAAATTCACCGCAATATAAGCATTCCTAAACTGCACTTCAAATATATATCTATATATCAATCGACGAGTAAACAGCTATATTTTCTATACACACATACACACACAGAGTCTCGATTCAAAGCTCGGGCTCGTTCGTCATTCCAGGGCGCTTGTAGCGCATTATACGCTCTCGCGGTCGCGTTTTTCCACGTAAATACAAGCGGGACATTATATGCGCGCGCGTGCGGATACTTGTTATCGTCGCGTCGTCCCCGTGGTGGCGTCGACTTTGCATTGAATCGGCGACGTGTGCGTCCGCGCGCGGCGCGAGAAGTTCACAATTGAGTGAGACTTTCCTCGACGTCTATTGTAATGTATGGTAATTCGCGAAGGGAGGCGAGAGCCACACCGCGATCGACGACTCGATGTTCAAACCGGCGTATTATATAGTGTATCCGCAAAACGTGTGTTTGCGTGATTATGAGCAACATTTGACACGTATAAAAAAGTTTATATTCAAAATCCGTATACCTTATTTGTTAGTGAAATTGATAATATGTCTACTTCACGTACGCTCGGTTGTCAGCGACTAAAACATTTAAATTTCACACCTGAATTACAAAGCGAGGCGAAAAACGGATCCTTGACTCTTTCTTTATCTTCTACTTCATCGTCTGAAGTTGACACGTTGTAAGCAAGCGCTTGGCGTCTATGTACTCTTCTCGCCGCGGCTCTTTTGCCGTTACAAGCTCAGTGCTTCGCGCGCGTACTTACTTTGTGCCGCACGACGCGCTAAGTCTACGGGCCGCATCCTAGTGTACCGATCGTGAAAGCGCATGTCACACGGGTAGCCCGGGCCTTTGACTATCGGAGTACTTGGGCACGTAGTAGTACATGAAGAGTGCCCTTGTGCGACTCTGTGCCCCGCGCACGGAACTTTCCAGCGGGCTTCAGACGACGAGAAGCTCATGCCTTACAGAGGTGTAATGTTTAAGCTTTAAGGGTTTCGGCGCGTGTATCTTCGTGCTTCATCTGTTAACAAGGTTAATGCTTTGGCGGACAACTTGCTTTGGCAAAGTTTAGCTAAAATCAATTACTTGTGATAAATATTTACGAAATAATCCAAGAAATCAAAAATAAATAATTTGAAAACTCCCAAATAATATCCCGGAGATCTCCACTTCATGCATACATAGCCCTCCGTATCGAAAGAAAACGAGAAAAAATCACGCGCAACATACTCGTCCCCACCTCCGCGACGACACTCGCAGATTCGCGCGCGGAAAGCGCGAGCTCGGCAACGGCGCGGCTTATCGGCGAGGCCGTACTACACTATACATATACATACACGCATGCCAGCCGCGCGAGCGGGGGAGTGCCCTCATGTACATGTATGTGTACGTGCACTCGTCGATAGGAGGGAGGGATAAGGCGCGATATTCCGCGTGCGCGCCCTATCGACCGAACGAACGAGAGAGGCGAGGGGAGATTTTGATTTTAGAAATTTATGCTCGACGCGCGTGGCTCTTTCGATGTAACATGTGGATAATAGAGGTTGCAGGTGAAAATATCTGCGTTGGCGGTGCGGGTGAGAGAGGTATAAAGTTATTCCTTATAATAGCGAGCGGAATTCCAATTTGCTAATTTTATTTCTTTTTGTTTTTTAATCCAATGTCTCGGTTCGTTAAAGTTAATTGTAAGTGGGTAGGTCCGTTCTCATCGTAAATCCTCCATTAGAATGGCGAATTAATAACGTGGAAATTATAAGTTTATGTAGAAGCGGGCAGAGGGGAAAAAAAAACTTTCAATTATGTATATAGGCGCGCGTTGGATTATATAAAGGATTTCAAACAAATTGGTTAAAGATATATACCCCGGCCGAGCGCTACTGGCTTTCGCATGTTCGCGCAATCAACTGACCGTGTAAGACTTTGATGTGTTTCGTACATAACTTTTCATCAATGCAAGCGTGGATCGGCTTATAAGGAAATGTAATAATTTATTTGAATATATGTATAAAAGGATCGTTCGCGTTTCCTTATCTCTGTACCACACACACACTTTTACTATATATGGTGGTAGTAGAAGGATTTAGTCTTATATTTACAACTAATATTTTAAATATAAATACGCATAAGTTAGAAATTCCTTCTTCAAAATTCACGTGTTTCTACACACTTTCGATTACTGTTCTCTTCACATGAAAATACTTATACTCACTATATAAGAAACGTTTAATTATACTAAACAGAAGCTTCACATCACACATACACAGGCGCTTCTTACAGCGCATGCAATTTTAGAACCGCGCAGCTGAGACTCGCACACGTGGCGAGATGGCGAAGATTTTCCCGCCGAATTGACGTGAGCGCGTGCTGCACGCTGATAAAGATCGTCTACTGGGCTACGTGCGAAAATAGATTCGGGAAAAGTCTCTCGCACCCGTGGCGCGACGTTACGCTATGAATTAACGCTCGGCGCGTTCGCTTGGCGCGATTTGAGACCGCGATATCCGCTCCGCGCGCGAGGGAGAGCGATTATTTTCGAATACCGCGGCAGGCGTAGATTCGTGAATGCTGATCGTTGTGTGAGCGCACTAGACAGTAGACGTGGCGGTGTGAACCCCGATAAAGTTAGAAATAGCCACGGCCGCAAAGCGCGGATTAGTTCCGGTTGTGGATCCCGTCTTTTTCGCGGTCAATAAAATTCTTTGGATGGTGGAGGAATTGTTCGCAATTAATGTAAGAGAACTGTTTCGATACCCAAACAGTGCCCAGTACCCGACCAATTTGACTAATTTTCCTTTTAATCTGTAAATATATATTAGAGTTACTCGATTTTTTTTTTTTCGTTAATTTCCTTTCAAATTTTGATATTCATGATATCCTTATACAATCATTAATATTATCATACTATTTAAAAAATATATTCATATATTTTAATTCAATCGTATTCCGGTTTTTGAGACATGCCATAAATAAAATACACTGTACCGATACCCGCCGAACAGCAGATTGTGTATGCATATTGTACAGGTTACATGTGTTTTAGTTTTTATTTGACTCAAATAAAAACGTTGTTTTTTTTTCTGAGAGTATATCAATTACTTTCGCATTTATCAGTAATAATAAAAACATAAAAAGTTGAAAATAATTCATGTTTATTTATAAAACCTATTTTTTGCAAATGTTTGTTCGGTTACTATAAGACATAAAAAATGGAACAATTGGGACATAAACAAACTCGTGTTTTTGTCTTTATAATAAATAAATACTATTACGAAATAATCCTCATTACGAAATAATCTCATTTTGTGATTATTCGATTGCTAATATTATAATTTATCTATAAAATAAAAATTATTATTTGTTAAGCCGTTTTAATCAATTGCATCTGTCTATCTTTGAATGTCGATTCTTATATGTTCGGGTATTCGTCCCCTTATAAGTGCGGTTTCAGTTTTGAAACAGATGATTTATTTAAATTTGTAAATATTATTTGAAGTATTTTTATTAACATTATAGTCTTGCATGCAAAAACTTGAATGAAAGTATAGTGTATACTATAATTCTGTTGAAAATAAAATGATTTCTTAAATTTGGCAAGACAAAGTTAAGAATAATCATCCGACATAAATATTTGAAGAGGGCAACAAATTATCTGCCCCATCCAAATATAAACTTCACGACACTTCGGTTACCCAACAGCTCAATTTGCCACGCACTTGTCGACGTCAGTCATTTAAAATGTGCCAACGAAACGCGAACTTACATTCTAACTTTAAATAAACAGAATCAATCTAGCATGTGTATAATAAAAGTCATTCAAAAGCAGATAATTATTTCTGACTTTTGACACATATTCGACTGATTCTTTTATACATATTTAATTCTAATAACACACGCAAAAGAAATATCTGGTGAAAAATCACTAATTTTATTTTTTATAAAAATAAAGCAAAATAAGAAAAGTTTCACCAAACAATTCATCGCTAGCAGCTCTAATCGAGAACGAGACTCACCGGCCGCTCTTCGTGATGACCATCTCGGTGCCGAGCTTGTGAAACTTCTCCCAGAGCTCTTTGCCCTCGAGGGTGACCTTGGGGTCGTCGACGACCCCGTCCTCCTCAGGTGGCGGTGGCACGAGATGTGGATGTGGCCCCGCGAGCGGATGATGTCCCATGTGCGGAGACGGGGGCATCATACCCGGTGGCAGGGGCGGCCTCAGCTGCCTCATTCCACCGGGCACGCCGGCGGCTGCCGCTGCGGCGCCCTGGTGGTGGAGGGCCGCTGCCGCGGCGGCGGCCAGCACCGCGTGCGCCTCCTCTGTCGTCTGCGGTCCCAGGCCCAGTCCTGGTGGAAGAAAGACATGTTTTAGTTTTCGGAGAATATTCTTAGTGAATGTATAGTAGAATCAAGTTCATAAATGGGGCAATTATTATGTGAGAAAGTAATTTTTTAAGGTAGTTTTTTATTTTGAATTTTTTTAATTAATTTTTTAAATTAACAGTATAAAAATACTTTATTATTATTATTATTATATTATAAAAAATATAATTGAATTCTCGTTTCTACAAGAAAACACGCTATTTAATTTAACAAAACCTTTAGCATTTGTATAAAATATTTCCTTGCAACGAAACAAATTATTTACTTGCAGATTGTGATCAAACACTTTTTCATTCATCCCGAACTGCTATCGTTTAATTGCGGACCATCACACTTTCTTACCGAGACGGCAAACTTTATAAAAATGACTCTGAAATCCGATCTTCAATACTGATAACATTCTACAAATTTGCCAGCACTCGATCAGCTCTGATAAACGGCAAGAGGAAATGTAAAATTGGTAATGATAAGCTACCGCTATAAATTAATAGCTTTAAACATTGAAGCAGTTACGAACAGATTGAGCGCTCCACTTTATACTTGTACACGATTCCCATTGATTCTTAGGACACCAAAGCGAGTTAATAGGAGCGAACAGGTTTCACGTGTGGCTATACTTGAAAACTGTCGGATTAAAATTACAGTAATTAAATAGTAATGAATAGACCGTTACAGATGCATTAATTTAAAATCCCCAAGGTGCGCGCATGCGCGCTAATGATATGTGCTCTGAATAAATGGAAAAATATGCGCATCTCCTATAGCGCGCGAGAAGTGTACGGGAACTAGACGAGGAACACAAAGACGAGAAAGCGTTTGTTAAAAGTGTTTTTCCACCAGTAAGTTTAATATATGCGCAAAGATTTTTGCGAAAATTTTAAGTATCCTCAATGTAAATGATTACGTGTATACGTGGAGTACGTCACATATATAATATATAGAGTCGCGGTCGACAAAACTTCAAGCGCATACGCGATCGTCCCACAATAAAATAATCTTAGTTCACGCGCGGAATAACTTAACGTTTTAGAAGTAAATATGTATAAGCGCAACGAATGAAATTACCATTCCGGTGCTACCTGTCCCGATAAAACCAGATTTCATTCAGAAATACGAGCGTTTCTTTATATTTTTATTTATATACACCGGGAGCGCATTAAAATGCCACACGCAAAGCGAGCAACCGCGCATACGCACCGAGAGATCATCGCCGTCGATGTGACCCAAAAACCATCGTTAAATAACAGTACCTATTTTGATGCCTACTCATAACGACACTCTCAAAACAGAGAGAGAGAGAGAGATAGGAACTTGGTGATTCCGCACGCGCGCGATTTCATTCATGCGTCGGGGGCCCGAGAGTATATACACAAGACTCTCTATCTCTCGGCGGAAAGAAGACTCGTTTTTCGAGTCGCCGAAAAGGTGAATGAAGAAAAAAAATCTGGTTCTGCGGCCCAAGCATGAATGAAACCAGCGACTACTACTATAATTCATATTTTTAATTTCGTCCTCGTCCGGCCGGAAAGTGTCTCATCCGTGCTCTGACTCCGCAACCACGGAGCGCGTTTCTCCGCCGAAAAACCAATTTCAGCCTATGGCGAGCGCACGTACGACCCATCAAGATGCGTATCTAGCGTGCGCGTCTGCGAGAGATCCGCGAGCGCATGAGGAGAGCGAGAGAGAGAGAGAGAGAAAAAAACGCGGACGCGCGCGCGCAGAGAGAAGAAAGAGCCGGGCGCGCATGAATGAAACGTCGCGGCGAAAAATCTCCGCGCCGCTCTCGTCTCTCCCCCCCTTTTGTCGTTGTCTCGAAGGTAAATGCGCGGTTACCGGCGCTGGCGGCACGAATAAAGCGGATCAAACGAGAGGCGAAAGAATAATATGGCCGAGTGAATGAGAGAGAGAGAGCGGCGCGGAATATATCCAAAGTATACGAGAGGGATTTTTATATTGTTTTAAAAGACCGGGCGGGTGCGCGCGCGGATTTTCGGTGCAGCAGGAGAAAGGGAGAGAGAAAGAGTTATCTCGCGCGTTCTTTTGCCTCTGTTATGGTTGTTGCGATAAATGTAATAACTGTTTTTAAGGTCGTTTAAGAGGGTAACGAGGTGGTAAATGTATAGCGTTTAGAGTGTTTGATATAGGAGAGACAGGATATTATTATTTCTGTGAAATATGAAGTAATGATTGAAAAGGAAAACTTTCATGCCTTTGTATTGTCAATCGATTAAAAATAACAATGTAACGGAAAATCTTGTAGATTATCAGTATGCACTGCATATTGCGATCGAATTCAACCATCAAACTCTTCTAGATTCAACAAGTATATGATGTAAAGTATAGTTTGCATATGCATTTAATCAAACAATTAGATCAGCAATATCGCGTACACAAGTCGTGACTCGAGAATATATTGTGAAAGCCGCGACTCGTTATTTTTTCAAACACGCTGAATTCCACGATTATCTCAATACATCACTTAAACCACGCGCACCAAATCTTAAATCAATATATCCACTGTAAAAAGCCCCAATAAGAACACAGAGCAGATAATAATTTGATATAAATGCGACTGTGCAACAATAATGCACGAATATACTCACGGTTTGGCTAACTAAGGCACATCAGACGCAAGGTTCAGTAAAAATTAACGCGCAAGGGTATAATAACGTCGAGACGGCGGCCGTATGCTTTTCGTCCCTGAAATACAGTGAACCGCGCCGTGATCCCCATGCATAATACATGCGACGATAATACGAATGCCGCTAAAATTTCTGCCCGCCCGATACTAAATTTCATTATACGCAAATCGAGTCGTCTACCGCCGCTATAATATCGTGGACTTCAATGAAACGCAAGCGCGTGTTACATACACACGCGACGATTCCACACGCCGCCAAGACTTTGACCTTAAATACCGCGCGAGCTCCGACAATTGCTCGCCTCTCTTATATATATATACTTGACACAGATGTATGGCATGTGTCTAAATTTTTCGAAAAAAAAAGAAAGAAACTATGTGTACGCACAATCGTCGACGAGTAGTTCAAGTACGCGTACCCTATGCGAAAGGACAAAGGCGAGCCTAATTGCCAGGCGCGCACGCGCGCAATTACGAGCGGCGAGGTACGCGGCGGCGGCTTAAAAATAGAATTGACGCACTAGCCCGTGGGTCAATAGAGCAATCTATGACAGCAATTGTCTTCGGCGTAAGCCAGAAGCAGCAGCAGCAACAAACTATACTGTCGACAATTCAAATGGGATATCGTAAACCGCGCGTGCGCGAATAGATATATGGCGATATTGTTCGCGGGAATTGACAGTAGAGGATAAGTGTATGCGCGCACGCGTTAGTTTTGAAAGCGCGGAGGAGGAGGCTTATGATGGATCATGGGCTGTGGAGAGAGAAGACTTGTGGGAGATGCGATTATGAGTGCGTTACGGTGAAGAGGGAGCCGAGAGAAAGGGAAAGAAAAGAAGTGATATATATGTGGAGCTAGGGACGTGGTTTCTGTATATATAATATAGTTCTGAGTTATTTTTCTGCGTGCCACGCTGATTTCAAATATGTGCTATATTTCTTAATTTTACCTATTAAAATATAAATTAGTTTAACTACTTAGAGTTTTCACTCGAAGTTAATGATTAGAAAAGAATGCAAAAAAGTAGTGGAGTTTTCTGCTTCAAAGCAACTGTATTTTTTAACTTTTATACTAAATATAAGAGAACATAATAAGCGAAAAGTCAGTCTTGGCATTCCCCATAAGCCAGTTTGTATATATATGAAAAGATTGCAACACAATTGCCATCGTTAAAATCATAGTATTATGTTATACATCTTATTAGGAATTTCACCATTAAAATAAACGGTCGCTAATATATTTTGCCAAGCACATTTAAGCAAGATAAACCCAATTGATTTATAGAAAACTCCGACTATAAATCATTACGTAATCCACAACGCGAGCAGCTTATAAAATGTAACATTTCAGCTATACATAGCTCGACACTACAGTCTTTCCTATTATATACACTATCATCGCATCCCACACAAGCGAAGGAGAAAAAAATAATTAAAAGCCGCAACAAATCATCGACACAGGAAAATCCTTTGATCGCGTTCGTTAATTCACTCGGCTATCACGAAAAAATCCTGTCCCTTGATCGATGAATGAAAAGCACCGAGCGTATAATGTCGACACCTCACGTCTTATCGCCCCATCCTCTTATATATACAAAACCCACATGCACGCACACGCACACATGCACTCGCTTATATGACGCAGAAGGACGGCGGTAAAAAGCAAAGAAAAGTCGCGTATAACATTATAAAAGCTAGTTTTAATTAAGATCAATAGGCGCGCGCGCGCGCTCGCTCGGCTTATTAGCCGACCGGCTCTTAAACTGTGTCTGTGTGTGTGTGTGGGTATCTCGAGAGAGAGAGAGAGAAAAGCTAGTCGAGCAAAACGATCCGCGCGCACGATAATTTATAATTATCGCGTTAAAAAGACTTACCGCGCGGCGCGCGCTATAGGCGGCCCTCATTAGGAAAAGGCCGCGCGCGTGCTCACACGTATGTATATAATATACACACATGCACATATGTACACACACGTTTATTCCGTTAAGGAGCATATATATATATATACACACAGGAGAGAGAGAGAGGAGACAACTTTTCAGAGTCGTCGATAAAGTCGCACGAGAATGAGTAGCCCTATCTGATCTCTCTCTTTTTTTCTCGACTGTAAAGAGGCTCGAGCTTTTCTGGGTTATCTTTTGGCCCGGCGATTATCGCCCCGCCGGTGACATTTAAGCGGGCAATTAGCGGCTTTAATTGGTCCGGCAATACGCGCGGTAGGAGATATATATAGACAGTGTGAGTGTGATAAACGAAATTTTTGGGACGAGCGTAATGCATAATGAGACGGCAGAGGTGGGTAATACCTGGATTTATATGTGGGCACAAGCAGGCGTAGTTAGAAAGCGTGCGTACGGTCGATCGATGTGTTAATCCATGAATGGTTAAAAATCGACCAGCTGTATATACGTGTACTATGTCTTTCTCCTATTTGCAAGTGTTATGCTTTCTCGGTATGATCGTTAAATGTGAGAGTGATTTACGACTGCAGCGTGATATTTAATCAATTAGGTTGCAACAAAAAAATTGCATGTATTATAAATTAGCTTTGATTATATTCGCTAGATTTGCACGCTCGTGTTTATTGCGATTTCCCATTCTTTCGCACAAAAGAGTGCTCGAAGCAATTACAAGGTATATCAAAAGTAAGAGAAAAAAAAATTAATTATACTTGAATAAAAAGGGTCGAAATATATGTCTTTCACTTCTCACGTAAGGTCGAGAAATTTAGAAGTAGTATATATGTAATTAAAATTTTGAATGTAGCAAATGGATTAAAATGGAAGCGCGAAGTCGAGGCGGAAAGGCTATATAAAACTTGATCGTCACGCCGAAACAGACGGACTAATTATCGGATAATGAAACGGGCAAATGCGCGACGCAATATAGCCACATCGCCAGTCCCGGGCTATTAGTTATTATAGAAGCTGAAAGTTATAAATCACGCGCGGCTGATTTACCGCGGGATGTGTATAAACGAGCCGCGCGCATAAATAACGAGGTGGGCGAGCGATGATGATTTTCGACGGAAGCGCTTGACGCTTGGAAAACAAAATTGAAAAACCACGAGAGAGAGTGGGCATGAATTAGTAGATAACGCACAACCGATTGACGTATTCGCGTAGTGTGATGATGTCAAACGCGGACTATTCGAGGTGGAGCTCGCACGTGCGGTGGTGTAAATTTTTAAAACTTTTCCGCGAATATTAATTACTTGTTCGCCTTTCTACAAGTAGGTATACTAGAAGTTGTCGAATAACATGTTGACGCCTGTGAAAAAAAAGGCGAGAGAGATAAGGAAGTTCGGGTCGTTTGTATAAGGAAAGTTCAATTACATTATTCGCTTACATAAAATATAACGCCCGGAAATACCTCAGTTTACGAATTATTTTCAATAAAATTGCATATTATTGTCTATTTGAAATCGCCAATAGTTTCGAAAAGCATATAAATATTTATGCACGCCAAAATTTAACTTGTTTTCTCAGGTTTCTATAGAATTTTACGAGTTCACTGTGCAGTATACTTATATACTCATACTCGACTGATAAAACATTTTGCAAACTAAATACGCGAACGTGGCTAAACTAAATGCATAACCACCTAAGCATCATCCGCAGCCAAGTGCTTCGACGAGTTCTCTCGCAATCCAAACTAACTCGCGGAAAAGGATGAGCCTTCTCTCCCCCACCCCCATTTCTCTCTCTAACAAAAGAGCCTCGCGCACAGCCAATTAAGTCGTCAAAAGCGAGTAAGAAAATCGCAAAAAAAGGAGCTTCGCCGAACAGTAACGGTAGATTCGCGAAATTGCGTAATATCGGGGAAAAAGTCGACGAGGCAAAGCGTAGCTATATATACGTATGTACGCTTGCTCGCGCTCGAACGAGCGATATATTCGGCGATTGTTGTCTCGGCAAGCGTGACCTCGATGATCAGCAAGCGAGCAGCTTTTTTTTCAATGCTATTATTGTTTCACGCAAATACGAGCTCGTCGATGTTGGCCCGCGCGATGACGAGCCTGACGCGTCGTTTGAGAAATTTTACGTGGCAGAGTTTTTTTTAGCAAGACCACGTGCATGTGTACTGTTTCGGAGAATAGATGGAGTAGTAGGGGAATTCGGTATGATAATTTTCAGTGCGTTGAAAGTGTTTACCTATAGTTTTTTCGATTTGAGAAACATCGTATGGTTCTTGAGGGTTGTCTTTTTATTGAAGGTGAAACGTGAGAGGAAGCGAGAGCGTACATGTATGTACGCGTACAAGTTAATGCACTCTGTACATAACCTAAAAGAGTGGTGATCAATATGTATGCATACTGTACGTGCAGCAGCCTAACCTGAAATACACACACTAGCTGCTTTCTTACTTTTTATGTTTTATCAAATACATTTCTCACGAATTTGCAGGTTAATTATTTTTACTAGAAAAATATAGATTCTTAACGTCTTAATTAAAAAACTCGTATCATACAGTAAAGAAAATAGAAGTAACAATGTATATTCCAAGGAAATGAATGTAAAAAGGTGGAAAATATCGTGTAAAATTTATCGTACATCGCTTACAACTAGATTTATTTGTAGGTATACTTTACATCAAACGCGAATGAGTCAATTCTTCGTAACGTAAGAATTAACTATCGCATAAATTTCGCGTTGTCCCACTATCAAGTAAAGATTTATTGTTTAATTTAATTCTTTTTTTTTGCAATTGAAAAACTTCTTTATCCGCAACTTTATTTTACGTATACAAAAATATCACATATACATGTTTAAGATCGTTAGAAAACCTCGACGCGAGAGTCAACGAAAAAAAATGTGCCAGATCAATTTCCTGCATCGCCAACTACTGAACAATTATAAATCAGCACCGCGTTAATCTGCCATTTACACACGCTAATCAGGCAGAAAAAAGGCTAGCTAACAAGCGGCAGACTAGAGAGAGAAAAAAAGAGCGAGAGAGAGAGAGAGAGAGTGACGGAGAAAATTACAGCATCCGAGCTCGCGCGACGATACACTCGTCTCAGCGCGATAATAGAAGAGTGTTCGGAAGATTAATTCGCGCGTGAGGCCGATAAATAATCGGCATTATGAATCGAAAAATCGCGGTAATTTATACGCTCGCTCGCTCGCTCGCGCGCAAACTGACGCATCGGAATAAAATCGTGAGAGAGTGATTCATGCACGCGTATGTGTGTGTATAAGCGTGTGTTATAAGCGTATATGTGTGTGTGTATATAGTCGAAGCGCGCTCAGAGAATTTTAATCTCTCGCTCAGCCCTGTGCGAAAGAGAGAGTCCACCGATACAGTGACACACTTGTCAAAACTCTGGAATTTGCATAATACCGAGGACTCGGGAGATCCTTTTGATCGAAAGCCGCGTGCTCAGAGCATTACAAAACTATCGGCGACGATTAGGCCAGTTCGTATATGTTTTTCTGTCTGGCTATTTATGAAGAGTTATGAAAGTTGGAGTTGGAATTTTTAGTCTACATTCGAGTGAATCATAGCGTGGGAAATCCGAGAATTGAGAAAAATTTTGTAACGGTGCTGGTTTTAACTTGAATATAGCTTTGATGGCTCTTTCTATACATTCTCTAATTTTTATAAGCAATTTCAAACCACATTGTAGTACATAAAATAATGGTAAAAATTTAATGCACCAAATTTATTTTATTTATCGTATATTAAATGTACTAATTTACCCGAAATTCGTCAACAGCAATTGTTATCAATCCACTCGTGTAAGCGCACTACAAACAGTATAAAAATATTATTCTAGCTTTAACACAAACATAATCAGAGAATATCTCAAGAATTATTTCAACTTGGCAAAGTATGGATTTTATGAAGGGAACATCTAATTCTATATACACTAACCGATGAATAAGTAAAGAACAAATCAAATTCCAAAGACTATGTCCTCAGTTATCTTAGACCGGACGTTTGCTAAATTCAAGTACACTTCTAATTTTAATTCATCGCGAGTTTAAATTCTTCAATTAATATGTCTGATTATACTCAGAAATACTAAGAGCCCAAATGGCCAAACAATCGCACTCCAGAGCCTATACACATCCAAGTCTGCTCGCAGCTCAGCACGCCAGCGCGTGAAAATCGTCGCGCAAGATGCGGGCTTGCAATAGCCGCCGCTCTCATTCTCTCCCGCGAAATAAAGATTCAAAAGGACCATCAGAGTGCTGCAGTGTCGGCGTCGGCGGCATTCGCCGGTGAATAACAAATTAGGCGCGTGTCAGCCCGCCGCGAAGACTCTATATACGCGCGCGCCTCGCGCCACACGAGGAGGATTTTCAATCGAACGAGAGCCCTCGCGCTCGCGGTCCATTCTCTCCCGCAACTGTCTTCTTTTTCCTCCTTCTTCTCTCTCCTCTCACTCTGCCGCTGCCTCCGAGCGAGGAAATCGCTCGGCATTTCTGCCTCTCGATTGCCCCCCGCTCGATATTCACGCACGCGCGCGAGAAGAGAGACGGAGATAGCGCGCATACGTATATACATGTACGTTATATATACGGTGACGCGCGCTGCAATTGTGAGCGCGTGTGAGTGTGTGTGCAGCGCAATGCAGCGCTGGAATTGCGCGGTGCCTTATTCGTCGCGGCGATTTTTTTCTCTCGCTTTTGTTTATAGCGCTGCTCGCGCGCGCGTACGACGGCGACGCACACACAGGCGACCGCCGCCACTGCAGCGCTCTGCAAAGCGGAGAATTACGCACGCGGGAGCGCATTCCGAATGCAGCGCGCTCTTTCGCGAGTATGCGTGTGCGCTGCTGCTGCTGCTGCCCTTGGCAAGATTAATCACTGCGAGCTGCTGCTGCTGCTATACAGCCACGGCTGTCACGAGCGCGAACCGCGAGGATTTTCCATTTCTTCGGCTGATTTTTCGTGCGGAAATTTTTCGAGGTGGCGTTGTATATATAGGTGTACGCGGATTTTCAGGGCGGGGACTGGATGAAAGAGAGGCGAGGTTTCGTGCCGCGCTCGATTTCTCGCTTTTTTCGGGCTGGGTGATGGTTTGCGCGCGCGCACACACGCCGAACGAACTGTTCAAGTGCGAGGATTGGTCGAGTGGCTGCGCGAGAGCGAGATAAAAGGTATAGCGCTTTTATTTGCCGAGCTTCGGTGCCGTGAGCACTGTAGCTTTAAGGCATTAAAACGGAGTTTTTATTTCTGTTTTTTTTTCGCACTGCGGCGGCGAGTTATATCGCAGTTTTTCGACAGATTGGAAAAATGAAACGTGATGGATGAAAGTGTATCGAGTTACTTTATTTGGTCAATGCTTTAAAAAATCGCGAATGTAGCTGATTTGATGCGTAAAAGAAAATATGTTGTTTGTGTGCAGCTTTATGTATCTGTGCGTGTAGTAAAACTTTACATCTGTCGGAATGTAAAGGGAACAGCAAGGATCCCGGAGAAGAGGGAAAAGTCTTTAAGAATAAAATAATATTACGTTTTATGTGATTTGAAGATGTCTTGCTCTATCAAAGAAAAAAAAGAAATACTTTGACGTTCAAAATAAAATAAATAACAACACATACTGCATTTAAAATATATTTATGTATAAACATTATACACAAATATTTCTTTCATATTATGGGTATGATGTTTCCAATATTGCAGTGCGACGAAATAAAAAATATAATTCATTTTACTTCTCTTTTATACTAAATAATATTAATTTTTCGTCTAGATTTAGTGTTTTATGATATAAAATAATTTTATTACAAAGATTTAGATAAAATGTTTGTTTAATAACTTTAATCAATCGTAAAAATTATTTCTTTGCATTCCAATGCTGCAAACTTCAGACCCATTTTATATTGTACATTGTTTGGCTTGCAGTTCTGTGTTTTTGAAATTGAAATCATTCACCTTTTTATGGAGTATTATTTGAATAGGTTCAATGATTCATAAATGAAAATAGCAGTTTTATAGTGATAGAATGGAAATTTCAAAGCACTTTCATAAGTGGTTATCTAATAAAATGCAGCTTTACTATCAGCAATTATTTTTTAGACATCATGAATAAACATTTCTTTCTGATTTATGTGTTCTTTGAGGACATAATTTCTTGTACACAACAAATAAATCACTTTCGATCAATAAATTTATCTCATAACAAGATAGTATTTTTTGCTTCTTAATATTCAGAAAACTAGATACACTTATTTGACAGTCAAAACTATCTTATTTTAAGTGTGGCGTAGTTGATTAAAAACAAAAAAAAAATCGTAGGCACATGATATAAATAAAAGATACCGTCAAAGTAGAAAAAATATTTCCTGATATGTTTTACAAACATAATTTACTTTTTGTAAGGAAAAAAAGTATAGAAAATTTTTAATGGAAGCCCGTACTTCAAGATGAAGCCTGTATTCTATTCAAGATGCACTCAATTATTAATATATTACTCTTGTAAAGCGCAGACCTCAGCAAAAGACGGAGCATGTGCTTATCGCGCCTCTTTCGCCCCTCGCGCGTCGCAATTCACACGAATATAAATTTGGGAACTCGCGAAATATGTATTCACACGCGAGACCTGATTGGGGATTCCGGCGACACTACACCCTACCTGCCTCGCGATTCGTGCGTCGTGTTGCTTATTGAAATGTCCTGCACACGAGCGCAAATCGCCGGCATAAATTTCTACGAGCGCGAGGGTGTAGGAGAGACTCATGGAGGAGAGAAAGACAGAGATAGAGAGACATCGCCCAAAAGAGCGCGTGAACTGCTTAGAAATTTAAAAACCGAACATATGCAGCGCGCGAAGTGAAAAAGGAAGAAAGCGGCGAAATGTCCACTTCTAACGATTGCTCGATGGCGCGCGAGAGCGCGACAGAACAAACGGTAGCCGCTCGTCAAGCAGCATCGAGCTTCGTGCCTAGAATGGGTAAAAATTTCTAGATGGGATCCACGGGGAAAGAAAGAGAGAGAGAGAGAGAAAGGCAGAGAAATAAAGACGTAGCGGTAGTAAGCGAGCACGCTTGTATGGGCGAGTGTCGCACGCAGAACGCGAAAATAGCAGCACAGCACCCTAATGGCGATTTTTATGGCTTCGAAATTTGCGGATTGACTACGAAATGCCCCTCTAACTGAGAGGTATTTTTCAGCGTCCATTAGCTGCTTTTGGTGCTTTTATGACTCGTTAATTGGCTAGCGATTTATTGCTGTCAAACTTTCACTGGCGCGACTGCTTCGTTCAGAGAATTGTTCTATTGAACAACGCAAAAAATTTCTGACGTATAGACATTAAAAGAAATATCAGGCTTTCTTTTGACATCAAGTTACCGTAATTAAAAAGAGCTACTATTTTTCATGAAGCATTTGTTTGAGATTTCAATAATACTCTAATCTTTTCACAATATGTAAGATCTAACTACTTGTGTTGCGATGATCAAAGGAAATTCATTTTTTAACTTTTTCTCTATTTGTAGATCGCTTTATTCCAGCAAGAATATTCATTAATTTAAGCCATGTTAACATCGACATTAAATCACTACTTCACTTGACAATTGGCAAAGAAAAGAAAGGTTAATTGAATCGACGTCGTGCTCATATTTATAGAAAAACCTTTTATCGAACCTATCAGTTAACTCAAATAAAACACTTTTCGGTTGTCTAAGACTTACCTGGTGGACCGAGGCCTTGTGGATACTGCGGGTGATGGTGGGATCCTCCTAGTATGCCTTTGCTCTGCAGATGATGTACAGCGTTAGGGGATCCCGCGGGTGGCAAGTGTGCACCATGATTGTAGAAGCCAGCAGCCGCGAGGGCCGCAGCGCCGAAGTAGCTTGCCGCGGCCACGGACGCGGAGGACGGGTGCGGGGACATATCGCTAGCCTCGCGCCGGGGCGACGGTGATTCGGGTGCCGCGGCGGGGCTGCCCGGACCGCCGGGCGGTGGCGAGGCACTGCCCTGGGACGAGGAGCCACCCAATTGACTAGGGTGGCTGCTCCCTGCCGTCAGCAGCGTCGAGACGCTGAAGTCCGTGGGCCGGGGTGCCGCCGGTGCGGGTAGTCTCCCATTAGGATTGCTGCCCTGGCCGTTACTGCTGCCAGTGCTGCTGGTACTACCAGCGCTCGACGTCGTCGTCGAGGTCGTCGTGTTATTGCTGCTGCCGCCGGTCGTGCTTGTGCTGTTGCTGATGCCGGCGGCAGCGGCCGCGGTTGCCGAGGCGAAGGGCGAGTGCCTGTTGAGTGCCGCGGCCGGCGCTGGGTACGCCATCCCAGGCCCGCCCGACTCTGGCCTGCTGAGCACCGTCTTGACGGTGGCGTCGAGGGCGCCCAGCTCGCTGCCGTCCTGACCCTGTTGCCGCTTCTGCTGACTCGTCGCGGTCGCGGTGCCGTCAGCACCGCTGGCAGCGACGGCTGCGCTGGCAGCACCACTAGCGCCGTTCACTATGCTCGTGGTGGTAGTCGTTGTCGTGGCTGGTGCGGCGCCGTGGAGGCTCAGGTCCGCTGCCACAGCAGTGGCCAGCGACGTCGAGCGCTGTTTTTTGGCCGCGGGCGGTTCGACCTCGACTTCGGCAGCCGGGGGGGCGAGGGTGCCGTTGCTGGCGCTCTCCTTTCCGACGCTGTACGGAGCCAGTTCCGTATCGACGAGACGCGACGTAGGCTGCAGGAGGTTGTTGTTGTTGTGATGAGGATGGTGATTGTTCTGGCGATGATGGGGCGCCAATGTCGGAGGCGGTGGAGGCGGCTGGTGATGGCTCAGGTGGTGATGATGACTGAGGTGGTGATGGTGGAGGTGAGGGGCTAGGTGATGAGGCTGCTGCAGTGTAGCCGGTAGCGGAGTGCTGGCGCAGTGGGTACCCCTGCACGCCGTCTCTTGTTCGAATCTCATCGAGGATGGGTATGAGCTGCGCCCTGCGAGTCGCGCGAGATTTAACTCCACGAGTGACTCAATGCTAAAGGGCCCTAACACCTATGCCGTTACTGCTGCTCCGATACGTTCCTCTCTCCTCACGCTTCTAGTGCGAACGATGACCGTACACGCGCGCACTTGACACTTCTTTATCCTAATATCTCTCGTTTAATTGTTATATTTCTAGTTCTCACATCATACGTCCACGAGTCTGACACTTGTCATTGTCATTGCGACAACAGCCTTGACGAATTATCTCTCTTAATCAAACCCGAAACCCTATACAATACACTTTGCTGCTATTACGAGGACGATTATTGACACTACCTCCCTCGCGGCGACAACGACACTCCGTTCCAGTGCATCCCGACGTCGTCATCGTCCACCCGCGTGCACTATATATAATTATTCTTCTCTTATCGCACAACAATATTCCACTGTTTTCTCACTCGCTTATCTCTTAACAATAAAACTGTCACCAACGCGACGTCGTCGTACTTTGTTCACTGTGTATTTATATTGTACTGGCCGCTTAGGAATCTGGCTGCTGCAGGCTACAACGGTCGGGAGAGAGAGACGAAGAGAGCGCGGGTCCCCCTTTTTTACTCAGAGTAGCCGGAGCGCGCGCGACGCGGCGCCTTCACTGCTTCTGCTGCTGCTGCTGCTTGGCAACGCCGTGACGGCTTCCGACGGCCGGCGAGTAGCTTGCCGACGGTAGTCCGTCGTCGTTGTCGCAGCTCGTATGCTACGTATTCCTCTGTCACTACTAGTACTCATGCTCCTTTTTTGATGACACCACTGTGCGTCGCTGCTCCAACACCGACTGTCGACGTCATTCGACAGAGATGCATAATCACTCTCACCCCGGCGTTTTTTAGGTTATGAATTTATATTGTCACACGTACATTCGTTTGTATGCACACGCGAGGTAATACTACTGCTGTTACTGTTGCTGCTGATGTTGGCGTGAAAATCGACACTGCTTGGCGGGCTTCTCTCCGTTCTCTTCCTCCTCTGTTTCTTTTTTCCCTCCTCACGCATATGACGTGCACAGGCTGTTACGTATACGATGCACTCGCGGAGACAAAACACTGCGCGAGCCGAGAACGGGAGTGTGCACGCACGATAGTACGTTGTACGTGTACACGATAGTATGTGGCGCAGCGCCGGCAGCTCTGCGGACGACGACGCGCGAAGCGAAGGTGTTACTTGGGTGGTGCCGCGATGGTCACTGAGCAGCGCTAGGATTGACACCTTCTCCGAGGCTCACCCCCACACCTCCGCCGCTCCGAGCGAGCGAGCGAGCGAGAGCGAGAGAGACGGCGAGATCGACGACGACGCGCGCTGCCGCCGCCGCTGTACGAGAAGCGAGAAAGAGAGAGAGAGAGGTGTTGGCGTGCCCGAGCCCACGAGAGCGAGAGAGAGCGCAGAGCCGTTGGGCGACAGAACGCGGGAGAGCGACGAGGACGGTAAAACACTGTGCCGGGAGCGGGGCGTGCGCCGGCTCCCCTCCACTCGGCGCGATGAAGAAAGGGACGTACGCTGTGCCGTGGGAGGGAGCGAGACAACGCTAAAGTCGAGCTCTCCCCGCCGTCCCCTCTCTCCGGAGAGCAGTTATTATCTCCGTCTCGCTCGTGTGCGCGCCAGCCGTGAAGGCGAGAGCGCGGCGACGGCGACGGCGACGTTCACGCGACCGCGCGCCTGTATTAGTGTCCGCGTGCGTGAGAAACGGCGCGACGGTGGCGGCGCGCTCGGTGTGATAGCGACAGAGACGAGAGAGAGAGAAACAGAGAGGTAGGGAGCGCTGCGCCAGCTCGCGGGAGGCGTGAATGCTGGAGGCCAGCGACGCGAAGACTGCGTGCGAGAGACGGCTCTCGGCCGGCTGCGCTCCTCCCCGCCTCCCCTACCCCTCTCACCGAGTCGGGCGCCGCATCGCGCGCCCGACGCGCGGAGCGTTGTCTCGCTCGCGCGCTCTATCTGGCGCCCAACGTGCGGCCCGAGGAGTGGGGAGCTAGGTGCCGAACAGTGGTGGGGGCTGCCGCAGGCTACGGGAGCGAGCGGGATGGTGCTATACGGGCTACCGTGGGAGCGAGAGAGACGGGCAGAGTGGGTTCCCTCCACGCTGGGCGCGAGCGCGGGCGATAATGAGCGCTCGCCGTGCGGATTGGCGCCCAAACGCCAATCCGCGCGGCGTTGCTCGCGACGCCTTTCCCGACGCGCTCGCTCGCCCGCCGTCTCGCTCTAGCCCCCACCTAGAGAGCGAGAAAGAAAATCTCGCGGCGACGACGACAGCGGTGGCGCGTCGCGTTGCGAGGATTATTTCGCGTGGGCCTTTCCGTCTCTTTTGCTCGCACGCCGAGCAGTGCAGAGTATGGTCGCCTTGCTCTCTTTCGCTCTCTTTCTCTTTACGTTCCAGCTCGAGGGTGTTTAGCCGCGAGTACGCCCATTAACACCCCGCCCCTCCCCCCTTCGCCTTGCCTTACCGTAGCGACGATAGAGAGAAACTTGACTTTCTTGTTTTTGCCATCTCTGCCTCGCAGCCAGCTCCGCGCGCTGCATCCTTTACTTTCTCTTCTGTTCGCGCAATCACTTTCTGATGGTGAATTGAGAGAACGACAGAGACCGAAAAAGACAGACTAAGGAGAAAGGGATGGAAGTCAACACGCGTGCCGTCAAACTTTTGACGCGCTTGCGATTCCTCGGCAAAGTTTCTTGTTGAGGCTGTGTACATAAGCAAGCACGAGCGAAAAAGAGAAGCTAAAAAAGTACCGGAGTAGCGAAAGACGGGGAGAGAAGCTATGATAAACAAAGATGAAAGAAAGTTTCGCATCCTCAGCAGCCACGGCGTAGTGGCTAAGAGGATATTACAAGAAGCGAGTTTCTTAGCCGATTAGCCGTCACCGTCGCTGTTGTACTCTTGATGTGTTCTGAGCACACGCACTCTTTGGATACTCATTCACTCGTTTCTTTATTTTTTACTCGTAGCTACTAATTCTTATTATATTAAGTATTTCTCTGAGATTTTAAAAAAGCTTAATAAGTTAGATGCAAGTTTACTTCAAACACTTTTCTTTTTTCTTTTTTTTTTGTTAATTGATATTTTCGATAAAAGATTATTTTATATCTAGTTTAATTTTGTGACCTAATATAGAAATATTTCAATTTTATTCATTCTTTTTTCGATAAAAGATTATTTTAAATCTAGTTTAATTTTGTGACCTAATATAGAAATATTTCAATTTTATTCATTCTTTTTTCAAGACATTATGTAGAAATGATTTTAGATTTGTATTTATTGTAGGTACATTAATCCATTTGGTTCTTTAAAGTATTATGTCCAAAATGACTAAACATGGATTTAGCGAATCCCAATGTACATAAATATTTTTGTTTGTGATTACAACTAACTTTATTCCCATAAATATCAGCATTAATAATTAGGTTACTCAAATGTACATTCACTTTATTTTAGTTTAAACTATTTCAAAAAAATATTGAAAGAGTGAATAATTGTCGGAATTGTAAAATATCTAAAGATTATAAAATTATACAGTTCAAGTAGAAACATTTCTTCATTTTTTTGACAATATCACTGACAAACATAATAAACTTGTAATCACGATAGCTGAGTTCTTGAATATTACAAAATACAGATATCAACTAGAGTATCTGTCATGCTGCAAACATGTCATACTTATAAATTGTATGTATTACCAATGAAAACTTCATTATTTATGTACTACTTTTAAAAAATGTAAACCTCAAGTTTATGTATTTCTATATAAGCAGAGTAATAGTTATTTACTGAAGTATACTAATAATAGCTTTTATATAACTACAATTGATATTTCAAACAAGAGAAACGATAAAAAATATAGAATTTATTAAGTTAAAGAAAATAAATAAAAATTTTTTAACACTTGAAAAATTTTAACTGACATTTTTATAAAATGTCGATTATAAAATAAAATTAAACCCTCCATATATGAGAAATAATTATTGAAAAAGTATCAATTTACTTTATAACGAATATTTTTAGGAGAATAGTTAAATAATGCGTTACTAGTATTAAATAATACCAGGTACTTGATGATCTATAGCCAATCCGTTTACTTATATTGATCATATGAATTTGACAGATAATTACATAAAATGCAAGTAAATATTTCTTTAAATAAATAATAAATATTCAAAGAAATATTTACTTACGTATTTTATTACAGTAGTTAACATTTTAGTAGTCTTCTTGCTATTATCGAGCAATGTAAGCTTTAAATCTTCACAATATTTTCACAGACACAAGTATTTTCATACGAGAAAAATTCCATTAGAAATAATTAACACTTCTTCATAGCTTAATTCCAATGCTGGACTTGCTGCAATCATCAAAAATAAAACAAAATCGCATCATTAAAGGTGCGCACACATCAAAGCAATTGTAGGAAAAAACTTTAAATGAACGAAAACCTTGATAAAGCACGCTTCGCACGATATTTAATTACATGAGAAAACAGGAGGCAGAAAAAAGTGCGGCAGCGGTGCACGGCTCGCAGAAAATCCGTGCTATCTCTCGCGCTACACAACTCTTCGGCTCGCGAGAAAACGATCAGAGAGGCCAGCCGACTGCCTAGCTAGTTCAACTCTCCCTCTCTCTCTTTCTCTTTCCTTCTTCCTCTATCTCTCTCGCTCTCTTTATACAATATCGCTCGCGACTCTCAAGTTTCCATAGCAGGCGGCCTGCCACTGTGAAATTCACACGCGCGTCGCTCTCTTGGCCGTCGCTCGCCGACAGGACACGTTCGCTCGGCAGCGGCAGAAAGAGAGAAGCAGCGCGGTACAGCGCGATCCGCCGGCTATCTTTCGCAGCAACGAGGACAGAGCTAACATCAGTGTTTTGGTGGGGATGGGCCGTGCGAGGGGTAGGGGGAGTGTACGACTGACAGAAAGGAGAGGGGGGACCGCCCCGCCCGCCGCAGCACCGGACTTTCTCCCACCACGACGGTGTACTCCCCACTCCTGGGAAGGGGGCAGCAGCCACGCGGTTCTCCTCCCCCGACTCCGATCGCACACGGCTAAAGCCATATTTCGCGAGCCATCACCCTACGTCGTCGTCATCGTCCTCCTCTTCTTCTTCTTCTTCTTTTTCTTCTTCTTCTTCTTCTTCTTCTTCTCCCCTTCTCTTCTTCTTCTTCTTGGTTTCCTCCTTCACGTCCTTCGTACTTTGCTACTTTGTACTATTCCTTCGTACTATTGGACCACGATATCCTATCCTCCGTCATCGAGTACGAAGACACTGTGGTGGTGACAACAGTGAGGATAGACATGTTTGATGATTTTTTTTAAGTATAGGGATTGAAGAAGGGGACGAGTCAAAAATTTTCTATTCACTAAGATTACATGCGGTATAATGCAATTCTGGAAATTCCTCATCTGTTATATATCTTCACAGGCATGTATTTATATTAGAAGATGTGGAAACATTTTAGTAATCGGTTTTGCTTCTTCAGTGCTGTCTGGATATAAAAAGTATTATTTTTAGAGTACTTTATGCATCATAATAAACAAAATAGAATCGCGTGAAACTTAGAACCTAACAAGTTACATTTGCTTGCTTAATAATGTGAATTTATTTATTGCATACTATTTTTCAATTTTATACCTTAGTGTATGAATTCATATAGTTTAAGAATCTTTATTAATGTTGTGTAGGAGTAACAAGTTCTATTAATGTTCGTATATATTTTCAACTAAAAGATAACCTTCGAAATTGTATTACTCCTATTTATTTATCAAATTCAATATTTAAATTTTCTTTGCATGAATCCAAACATGAAATAGTGCAAAAATAATATGAACGACAGTAAACTATTGTAAATCAGCAAAATATGTTATTTCACTAAAGGAGCAAAAATTAATTTTTTATTGTAATAAAATATAAATACTTTATGATGTAATTTTGAAGTTGAATTTTAGGCAAATACGTAACAATGATATTTCATAATAAAAAGAATATGAACTTAAAGCTCATTAACAGAGCTTATAAAACCTGTATGTAAATGAATATAAAACTTTTCTACATTTTGCTTAAGCATATGTTTGACACTAAATGTAAAAAAATACTTTAAAAAATTGGCTTATAATTCATTCTAAAAATTTTTTCACGCTGTGCTTTAAGTGTTTGAAATGCTATTGAATTGTTGTTAAAAATAATTAGTTTATCAACTAATAACATTATATCAATTTTGTATTATATTTCTTAATTGTAAGGAAAAATTGTTGGATATAACAGATTAATTTAAGCATTTAAAGAGTACAAGACCAAACTTATTTACCGCAAATTTTTTCTATCACGTTGTCGTGTAATTACTGCTTTGATTCAATCAAATGAATTCAATCACACTCTTCTACATACTTTTATTTCTTACGATATTTAACATGGCCGTAAAAAGTTGTTAGTCTTTCATCTCAATAAGAACAATTACGCGTGTCCCCGTCTATAATTAACCTTGAGCGGTATAAGAGCAACAAACACGCATCCAGTATAAAGCCGCGTGTCGAGAATAAACTTTTCCACCCAGAACATTCCACGTATATACGTGTACACATTCACACACGAGCCATCCAAGCAAGAATAGAAGTATGTATACATACACATAGAGAAATGGACGATAGCCGTCTCTGCCGTATGCGTAGGGTGCAAAAGTTACGACTCTAGGCGAGGGAGAGAAAGAGAGAGGGTGAGCGCGCGCAGAGAGTCGAGAAACGAAGCGAACTGCGCGAGGGGTTAAAAAAGAGAAGTGCGCTCGTATATATAACACACACGCACGAGTCCAGAATATATATACGAAGAAAAAGAGCAAGGCAGCAAAGGCAGCAGGCGAGAGACTCGGGAGAGAAAAATCCCGAGGATCCTGCTCTCTCTCTCGCTCTCTCTCTCTTTCTCTCTCTCTCTCAATCTCTATCTCTCTCTTTCTCCCTCTTTTTCTCCCTCTCTCTCGCTCTTTCTCTCCCCGATCATAATCGCGCAGACCGTGTCATAATCTGCTATACGAAATACATTTGACGAGAGCGAACGAACGAGCGAGCGAGATAGACAGAGGCAGAGAAGAGAGAGAGAGAAAGAGAGAGAGAGAGAGCCTACGAGCAATAAAAGAAGAGGGAAAAAGCACTGGGGTACGGTGGGCGTGACCAGAACTAGACTCCGCCCACCTCGCCACTTCTCCTCTTCCACTCGCTAAGAGCACGACCCCGCTCCTCTCCCCACCCCTTCTATCCCTACTCCTGACACATCTCGGAGCACACGCGATACTCGCCGTCAGTGCGACGAAGTGGGGGCACGCTGGATATCTCTCGCGCGTGCACTACGTCTCTTTCTCACAGGGAAAGGCTAATAATCTCGCTCTACCGCGAGAACGAGGAAGAAAAAGAGTGAGATAGAGAGAGAGAGAGAGTGAGTGAGATGGGAATTAAGTCACACTGTCATAATCCTGTGTTTTTCTCGGCATTCGCGTTTCTCTCGGCGCGCTCGCGCCTTAATAACGATCATTTTGTAATTTTCGACCCGAGGCTGAAAAAACAAGCGAGACCGAGAGACAGTCGGCGAGAACGTTTAGCGCGCTCATGATGATTGTTTATTATCGGATTCTTCCGTCGCGACACCGGACTCTGCGGCCAGCTGATTGATCGCTCATTTCCGATTCGACCTGATGGCAGGATGCGCGCGAGCGCTCGCTCACTCACTTGCGATTATCGCTCGCGGCCTGATTTATGATTGGCTTTTAATGCTGCACGTCGATGGCACACACATACGGCTGATCGATGAATTGTTGACTGCTGCGATGTTTGGGAACAGTATAAGAAATGTCGCTGCGCGTGCATCGAAGAGAATTTTTTTTTACTTGGCTGCGATAAAACGCTGTGCTTTCTCTTTTTTCACTTGCTCCGTTTTCGCGGGAAAGTTCGAAAGAATGGGTTTACGTGAATTTGAAAAGAATAAAAAAGTAGACGGAGGGTTGATAATATGGTATTATCTGAAAGTAGTTGTAAAATTATATTAATGTTTCCACATTCCGCTATATAGACCGCGCCGGCAGAGAATTATAATAATTAGTGGTAATAGTAGTAGGACTTTCCTTCAATGAAATCGGAATGGCTTAGCTGCAGTAGAGTAAAGCCTGCTGACTTTTCAGTTCAGGTATGTGTGTCGGCGTTATTTGAGGTCGATTAAGTGTAGACTTATAGAATCAGGCCTAATCAATAAAGAGACGACACAAGTTATTATTTATCCCTACGCGCGATGCCCTGACTTGCCGTGCGCTGTAGGCTTCCAGGCGATGCACGACAGTCGCACAAATAACTTTGCCTATAGCACTGTAAACTCAATGTACGGTTGACAACACGAATAATATACCAGTTGTTTTCATGTCTTTGTTTCAATGGGAAAATATTTCCGCATACTAAAATTCATGACGCTTTATATACTAAATGAAGTGAAATGAAAATAAATTTTTTATTATCTCTATAAATTTCGGTTTCCATGCCAAAATTTTTAAACTTTTTTGTGTAACAAATAATTTTTGAAATAACTAGAAAACTTTCGATAAAATGTGCAGTATATAAAAAATTCTACTGTCAAAACTTGTTAAAAGAAATATTCAACAAAAAATAAACTTGTATTCATTAAAATATCTTTCTTACCTCGTGAATAACTGACATCTAAACGAGTCATTCCTGTATAAACACCCCCCTTTTATACATCTGAAGTCACAGAATGCATTCAAACCTCAAAAACAAAGAAAATTTCCCTCGTTACAAAGCATTCTCCCCTTTGAGATCTCGGCGCAAACGAAGACCGAAAAAAGTCTCCGCACACTGTGTTCCGCGGCAACTCCGAGACAGCGCGCGAATGGAAAGCGTGCGCGAGCCAAGCGGAGAAAAAAGAAGCGCATCCAATGTGCGCAGACTCTGCTCGGCTGCGAATGTATATGTACATACAAGTGTGTATATATATGTACGCGAACGCAGGGAAAGGAAAAAGGAGCGGAAGGAAGATGGCTCGTATTTCAAGAGCCGCGCGAGCTGTGCGCGGAAGCGACGGCGACAGCGCCGCTGCGGGTCATAGGGCCTTCGGAAAATTAATTTTCTCTGCGCGCGCGCGAGGGTGACAGCCACCACCGCCGCCGCGCATAGAGCGCGAGAGCTCTATAAATCTCCGCGGACCATAAACGCGAGAGGCGAAGGCGAAGCTTTTGATGCGAGTAGGAGAGAGGGAGAGAGAGAAAGACAGACTTGCGCTGTATAGCGGATGACGAAGCGTACGGAGCGCAAAGAGGGACGTGCTAAAGGGAGAAAATAAATTAGGATTTGATAAAAGCGTGTGGCTGTGTGGCTATAGGATGAAGCATTTCGCGCGATGATGTTTTGATTAAGTTATATGACCTGTATATATTTGAATTATGTTTTGGGGAAGTGGTTTTAACACGGTTTTATTTGTCTCGTTTAAATGAATGAAACTGATGGTTCTGTTGAGCATGTAGAAAATTTAAGAAAATATACATATAACAAAATATATACATGACGTGCTTTTGTTTTTCTTAAACTTTTGCGACTACAAATAGATTATTTGGTCTTCAAATCCCAAAAAAAGACTTGATTCAGCAATCAAAAATATAAATTACTTCAAAACGCCAGTTCCCGAAAAAATGGAGGAAAAATTATTGAAGATGTATTTAAAATGTAACTAATAAATTAAATTATTTTTTTTACTTTCCCCGGTAGAAAATTATGCATATTTTATAGCTAACGTGTCAATTAAATGGAACCATAATCTTAGCAAAAGTCATAATACAAAAATAATATAATTCATCTTCAGATTCATACATAAGTTATATGAAAAACAAGCAATG
The DNA here is from genome assembly GCA_900474315.1 of Torymus auratus. Taxonomy (NCBI): domain Eukaryota; kingdom Metazoa; phylum Arthropoda; class Insecta; order Hymenoptera; family Torymidae; genus Torymus; species Torymus auratus. The sequence goes on from UXGD01000020.1 coordinate 133,677, forward strand.
TTCGCTTTTACTGAGAAATAGATAGCTTTTGGTTAACATTTCTACCATAGGGTTCTTTCAGGGCTTGAATCTTCTTAATAAATTAATATTTTTGAGTATTCAAAAACTCTAAATTTAATCAAATTTAAATGAAAATAAATATTAAGTCGCCCTTGTAAAATTTGTACCGACATGAATTTAAAATAACATTGAACCACGATTAATTGAAAACCTGCTCAGAATTTAACGAAGTTTTCAGTTGATAAAACATTCATCTACATATCATATAGGCACAAAAGAACTGCATTACACGTCAATAAAATAAATTTAAGAATCTCATACATCCATGAAATTCCTCACCGCATTTGCGAGCTCGTAAAGAGTATTCCCGAACCAAAATAGCGTATTTGCGTATATTGACGAAGAGAAAGAAGCGAACGGGCGGAAACGACAAAGCAATTAAGCGGCCAAACGCGAACGATTCGCGCTCGCGTGAATTCGCCGTAACGATCGGACAAAACAATCGCACGTGTCCCGCCCATGTGTCGCGAAAAGCCCGAGGCAGAGGAGAGAAAAACAGAGACAAGCTCGCGTGAGCGATTGACGGGACGACGAGTGTCGTATACGAGCGCGAAAATTCGGCGCCCAACGATCGATCGAAATGCGGACACGCGCGAGAGCTTGAAAAATAGCCGGGCATAAATAAAGCCGAGCTAAGCGTGGAAAAACAAGGTTTTCCACCCGCGACTGCGCGTGTTTACACGCCTCGTCGAGCGTCGGGAGCGGCGCGACGACCGTTTGTAAAACATATATGGAGTATTTTTCGCGGCTGTGTTATGACGGTACGCGGATTATTAAATTAATTGCGAGTTTTGTGTTTGCCCGGGCTATACAGCATCCAGCCGTAATTGTATTTATTTTACAAAGAGTAGGAGGTTGGATTTCAATTACTCGCTTTCAAATTCAAAGGTAAATATTTAATTTTTGTGTGAGCATATGTTCGTTGATTCGTTTATTAACGATTTATTAAAATATTGTCGTGATGGGATGAGCCAATAAATTGCGTATCTTTATTTATTGATAAAAAAAAATCGAGCGCTGATGCTTCAAATAGAAACTTCCAATTTTTCTGAAATTTAATCTTTTTTCATGCTCGACGTTTCATTGTTATTATTATAGTGATATTGTATTAATTGAATGTACGATAACTTTTTTGTATTTCCATATATTTGAGGATATATATAGATGTACACGTTCATATTGTTCATTGTAAAAACAAAAGTAAATTAATACTGGCATTTTATTTTTTTCGTTTCAGATGAAAAAAAAGGCTCGGTTGTTTGAGTGATTTATATAAAAGATAAATGCATACTACATATATGGAAAAAGTTTTGTTGATTATTTAAATATTTTTTTATATATCCAATTTTAAAAATCATTGCATGCATGCCGTAAAAAACAACTTTTTTACGTATAATTTGCTATGAAAACATTTATTTGTTTTCACAAATATATCAATTATACGAAAAAAAAAATATTATTAAATCCAATAAGGACGGATTCGATCAAATTGTCTCTTAAGTAGCGCTTATTCTAGTTTATAATTATAACTAAAGTATCTTTTACCACTTTATCAAGCTGCAAAATTCGAAATAAAGATAATGCATATGTCTGTGTCACATTAGATTTTTCGTGTTCGAGGACTCTTATTTATATAATTTGTCTTTCTACGTATACTTCAACATATGTTTCGATTCAGCGTGTGCAAAGAGCGACTTTATCCATTCTGCCAATTTTTAAAATCGCTTTTACGCCCCCTGTATCAAAAACTACTATTTTAACTTTACTACCATGTAAGAGCTACTAGCTATTCATATATATTTTATTGATCAATAATCTGAAATTCGTGCCCCTTGATCATCTATACTTCTCTCTAATTTCTTAATTATTATATATTTAAACGCGTAAGGACAGGCTCTAATAATTTTTGTTTAAATATTACCCTTTTCACTTCATCAAAACAATGACACAACTAAACAAAATTCCCTTGGCCATATCACCCTTCTTCCTACTACCAGCCTTTACGTGCACCACCGCACAATATCATCGCGAAAAGACGCGGGAAAAGTCACATATCTGCACACACCGTCGCGAAAACTCTCCCTCTAAACCGATTTGTTTGCTCGCTCGACGCTCTCTCTCTCTCTCGCGATCATCTCGCGAGTAAAAAGACTCTCTCGCATCGGCTCGCGTTCCGCTCAATATATCGGCTTCTCCGTACGCACACAGGAATATCTGTCTGCTCCGCTCTCTCTTTCTCTCTCTCTCTCCGCTGCCGCCTGAGAAAGGAGCGCGCGCGCGCAGCATCGTCGGGGTGGCGCCGCCGAGGCGCCGCGCTCTCCTCTTTTTTGCGCGTCCCCCATCTCTCCTCTCCGTGCTCCTCTCTCCGCTATATACTCTCGCCCTCTCTCTCTCTGTCTTTCGGCGCGTATTTGTTCCGGGCGTCGTCGGCTACTTGACTCGCGGCGTTTTTCCGCGGCTCTATATACACCTTTTTTCCCCTCCCGACCGACGCGGAGTTAATCGTCTCTCGGTATTATATATACGGCTGTGCAGCAGCGAGCTTTTCCCGCAGCTCTCGCACTTTTGTTAATCGTCTTATCTACGAGAGAAAGAGAACGAAGCGGACTATTAGATTAGGTGGAAGTAGGTGGGGAGGGGAGGCGTGGGGCTTGGCGGTGGGCTTTTGGTGGGCTTCGCGCGAGCTCCTCTCGCCTTGGGGAAATTGGAGCGTCGCGGATTTTCGCGACTTTTCTCGCTGCTGAGCCGCTTGTCGAGGTTTAGACCTGATGCGCTTTTTTCTGCAGTTCTGGCGTTTGACATCCTTTAGGCCAAGATACACTGTGTGTATTACGTACGATTCATTTTTTTTTACACAAAGTTTCGGAAGACTGACACAATGTTTCTTTATAGATGTAAAATGTATACTAAATTAAACGGTTATTTAAAATTTATGTGAAAAATTATAATTATTAAAAAAAAAGCGTTGAATACTGTTACGACAAACTGAACTTTTTTCAGAAACTGTACTTCCAAAACGGCTTACATAATATGACTTCACCGTGACTTCATACACATTACGCAGACACCGTAATCAGCTTACCCACGCTGCCGTGCTCAGTCTTCATTTTTTGTTCGTATTCACTTTTTGTTTCCGAGATGCGTGACAGTACAGTGCACGCGCAGGAGGGAGAAGAAAAAGCCGACGGTGGATAATATACACAACTCGTTGACGTATACACCTGCGCCAATTCGATAGTTCGCAAACTCGTTATGTGGAATCTCGGATGCAGATCAATAAAGCGAAGACGTCGCTGTATTATTCATGGGTGTCGCGTACACGACTACACGTACATATATACGTGCGAGAGAGAAAGGGACAGCGAGAGCCATTGCCGATATACTCGCTGTGCTGCAGATGATGCACATAATACGCGCTCGCTCGTCCGCTGCAGTTTGGTCGCTCGCTATTGGTCGATTCGCCGTGACGTTATAGTAGAGCCCATGGGTGCATAGATATGCAGTTGTCGTCATATCGGTGGGCATTTATCGCGTTAATTTTTCATGCTGCATCTGCGCACGGATTAAATCGTCGTTGCAGTATACTGCCATCAGGCATGAAACGTTCGTCAAGGGATTGTACGTGAAGATTTATTGCAGATTTATTTAGCCATGCCCTATTGCGTATAACAGAGCTCAACTTTAGTAGAAGTTTTACTTATATAGTTTCGAACAGACAGGATTATCTTTGTGAAAATGGATCGATTAGAAACTAATGATAAGAATGAAGTATAAAATTATTTTCATCCAAAACTTTTTAGAATAAGATATTTCTGATAAATTACTTTCATCCGTTCCAAACCTAAAATTTGCTTAAAATTGAAAATATTGTCACGATGCAACCAACGAACATCATTAAAGAAACATTTCGATTTCGATTTCACTATTACACGGCCAGCAGCCCCAATTCACCGAGGCTATAAATTCGAAATTCATTCACCGCCGCGTGGCAGTAGCCTCCAATAAGACCCACATCGATGCGACGGCCTGTGTACCTCTCGCGGCCCACAACTCTCTCAAAAGGGCTGCGCTCATATATATGCGTGCGTATACATATATAAACACATATACCTCTGAAAAATAAAGGCAGCAAAAAGCGAGCACACACACACACGTCTTACCGGCACGGCCGAAAGAGAGAAGCCGGCGCGGTCTTTTCGTACGAAAGACAAGCCGCGCGAGCATTATACGAGAGAGCTCGCGGTGCCTATACTCCTAGAGCCTCTATATAATACACGCGCGGCGGCGACAGCATCAGCGGCTTTATACACGCGGAACAGCCTAATTATTGCCTCATCGAAGCTCTCTAGGAGGACGCCGCCAGCGACGGCGGCGGCTCGGATTACGCCGATCTCAATATCTCGCGCGCGCGCGGGCGGCACCGAGCAAAGGGAGCGGCGGCTCTTTTGCGCTCGCGCAGACGAGCGTTTCCGCGCGTCAGCACGGCGACGACCGCGAGCTGCGTTTTCGCACGGCGCAAAGAGAGAGAGAGAGAGAGAGAGAGAGAGAGCGGAAGAGGAGGGTGTATATATGGGTAATAATGGAGTAAGTGTGTGTATGTTGAGGCGCTTTTTTTGGACGCGGGTTGGACGAGGAGTGAAGTTTCAATGCGCGGGGTGTGGGTGATTGAGTATTATCGGCGCGTGGGACGATGCGGTGGAGTATGTGAAGATAGTGGAGCAGGTGGACGGTGATTTTCGTGGAGTGACTGTAGATTTTTTATTGGATTGGTTATTTTGGAATGTAACCGGTTACAACTGACAGCAGTGTAGAATCAAACAATTTTAAGGGACTTTTGTATATAGGAAATACATGCTTACTTCGTTAAATTAAAAATAACAAGATTTCTTTCATTTTTTTAATACGATGGTAGATACGATGGTAGATAGGATGTAGAAAGGTTGATAACTAGGATTTAGCTATTTTTCAGTTGACTTTATGGGTAAAACGAACATTGCTTGTATTTGATAATTATATGCGTCAATATCAAATGAATAAATTATGGCATTTACACTTTATAAAGTATGTATTTTAAGTAATAATATAGAACTTTTAGGTAATAGTATATTACGCACCTAGGGTGTAAAAGTAAAGGATGTTCCAGATCTCATATAGAAATCTGAGGCATTCTTTATTTGCTCCCATGGTGCGTATACGATTTTTTTGCCTAGCGAGGCCGATAATACAACATTCGATCGGGCGCCAGGATCAAAAGTGGTACCTTCGGCCCGCTAGCTGTAACACGTTAGCTATAAAGTATGCTTAATTATCTACCAGGGTGGACTTTTTAGATGAAATTCATAATTGAATTGTGAAGTAAAGCGAATAAAGAAACTTACGAAAATGAGTAAAGGAGTATAAGCTCTGAAGATGTCATTTTTTAAAAGTATCTCTTACTTTCTAAAATTATTTAACAAATTATGTACTCGTAAATAACGCTTATAAAATTAAATAATTCAGCGAATAAGAGAGTGAGAAATAGAATAAAGGCATTCAGTCTCGCGCTCAATGGTAGAGTATTTGTACCACGCTTAGTGAAAACCTGTTGGATGCTTCTATATTATCTATACTTTTTAATATTTTCATTTTTCTGACATACATCAAGTTTGTCTTAATCATATGTATGTATGTGTAATTCAATTATAATTTATGGCATACAATTTTTTTTTTTCACTAATAAACTTTTAGACAAAAACTGAATAAAAATTATGAAATATAATAAGTATAGGGCTGCACGAGAGCGAGCCAATACAATATTTCTGTAATTATTGACTCGCTCTAGCAAATTCTTGAAAATTTCTCTCTTGTCTTGGCCTTTACAGTCAATATGATATGTCTTATTGCCTTGTCTTGAAATTCTTGATGATATTGGAGTTACACAGACGTGCGACAAAAAGCGAGTCGATTGTTTAAAAAATTAGAGGTCCACGTAGATAGAAGAGGAAGGCACGCAGACGTAAAATAGTAAATTTTTGAAATAATTGGCTGATTATTTACTGTCGCACGTCTCCGTAGCTCCCTTTTTGCAAGGATATCGCACTCCCTGGGTATTTGGGTTTCAGACTATTTTAAATGATTCAGTGTTAAAAATGTCCTCAAATTTAAAAAACATTTGAGTAAGAAATGTTACTGAATTTTAAAGAATAATGTAACGGAATGTAATTTAATATACATTAAGTTTAATACAAAAATATCGAAATTTCAAATGTAATAAAAGTTTACCGGTTTTGTATTGAAATTGAATACAAATAACAGAAAACGAATAAAAAGTATATGAGAGTAAAAATATAAAAGTATATGCCAGTTTGGAGTAAAATTATAATACATATTTAAGTTACGTATGGAACTGAAATTTAAAAATAATCGAAATGAAGATTAAGAATATAAGTGAAATTTAAAAACAACATAACTAAAAATAATTTCATACTGAAATATATTAAGTTTAATATAAATATTGCAATTATGCAATATTCAATTCAATTGCAATATTGCAATTGAAATGAACATATAATTTGAATATTGAATTATATATTGAATTTGAATTGAATATTGCAATTGAAATGAACATATAATTTAAATAAAAATTGCGTATGTAACTGAAATGTTATAATAATGCAACTAAAATAGTGTAAAAGTACATTAAGTTTCGTACATAAAAATGTTCTTAAATTTAAGAGACTTTTAAGTTACAAATTCACTGAATTTTAAGAATAATGCAACTGAACGTAATTTTTAATATACAAACTATATCACGCGCGCGGATATAACCTGTAAGGATTAACCTTATAATAAAAATAAACAAACAACATTTCGTCGCCATGCACATAGCTACAACATTACTATACTTCTGACCAATCAAATTCCGAGTAAAACGCTAAATAAAATAGCCGTTAATTTGAATAAAGAGGATACACTATGTTTAATACAAAAACAATAAAATTGCGGCACAAGTATAAATAAATGCCAAATTTGAAATTTGATTTTTCCCGCCATATTTGTGCTGCTGAACAGAGTTTAGTTAATGCGACGCCGCTAGGCGGCGCACCCTTTCCCTGTAGTCTCACGTACCTAAGTAAGCCAGCCTGAGGGAATATATACCTTTATCACTCGAAAATCTCGTTAATAGATGGTCGTCAGCAACTGTCAAGGTTGATTGAATTATGATTATTTCGATAAATTATTACGATTAGAAAATGTTGTTATTTTCAAGACAAAACTCTGTAATATTGAGCGAAGCTAATACAATATCAAGATTAATCTTGCTACATCGTATAGCCTGAATTCATAATTTCATAATTTTGTTGTATTTTATTTATTTGTTAAAACCAGATGTGTGTATATATATACGCTTGATACAAGCTCATACAGAGGTAAAAACATTTACCTGTGCGTAGGTCCGGTGTAAAGAAAGTATAATATTAAATAATAATAGAGAAGGAAAAAATTTTAGATGTATATATATGGCTATATAAAAATATATTGGTACAGTAAATTAACAGTTTTGATGATTTTATATTTTTATTTCAATAAATATCAAAATTAATCTTGCTATATTGAAACGATCCTAAAATTAGCAATACCTTTAGTTTTAATTAATATCGCCCAGTCCTAATAATAAGCTTCTCATTGGTTTCGTTTGATTAAAAATGAATAATACATTGCATTATGTTTTTTTTTCAGCACTAAACCAACTGATTTTTTGCACCTAATTTTATATACTCAAGATAATTACTGACATAAAGTACGAGTGAAAACTGTATGAATTACAATTGACAGCTATAGTGAACTTCAGAATAATATTCAAACCTTTTTTAATCGAAATAAAGATCTTGACAGGAATGTAGAAGTAAAGCAATAATTACTCAATCATGCAGAGGCAAACTACGGCATACCGAATGCAAATAGAGAGGAAGAGAAGGAGCGCAGAGGGAAGGGAAAGAAATGGAAAAAGATGGAGAAGCGCGGGGCGGCGACTTCGGTATATATGAGAAAGAACTACACCGCAGAGATCGCGTTGCATTCTTCTCCCTCTTTCTCTCCCGAGGACTGACGGGACAAAACGCGGCCGAGCGCACAATAGATCCCCTCTCGTTCTCTGTCTCTCTTACTCTCCCTCGCGCTGCCGCCACTCTCGATCGAATCTCGAGGGCTTGCGCGCCTATATCCATTAATTAACCCGCTGCACGCGCGGAAATGGAAAACTCGTAGGAGTAGGCTCTTTCCTTGTGCGCCAAGGCGACGACGTGCGTATAGTGCTCTTGAGAATGATGACGATAGCTCGATGTTTTCTTTTTTCTTTTTTCTTTTTTTTTCATGTTTTTGTCTTCGTAGTTGGATCGCATCAGCATAGTGTGGGTACAGTAATGCATTATTGATTTTGCGTGAGGTTTTATTACGTTTATTGACTTTTAAGAAGTTGTTTTTCAGTTATGTCCAATTTTTTATTTATTTTTTATCTTTTTTTCTAAGTTTATTGTCTACTTTAGTTATAATATATTGTTAAATTTTCAAAAAATTTTAAAAAGTATCATTTTTAATTTTTCGAAAAATACGATTAAGAAATTCGTAAAACACAATATAATGTAATTAACTTTTATGTAAAATTGGTTGAAAAAATAGCGGAAATAATCTATATAACTGGAGTTTGAAGTAAAAACAGAATTCTAAATTAAAATTATGTTTATTTTAATAAATTATTTTATTAAATTATTATATGCCTAATAACTTTAATGTTCTGGATGTACTGGCTCTTCAACATAACAATTCTTATTAGAATAATCCAATAATGATTCGTAAAAAAATCGTATTTTTGAAGAAGCTAAGATAATAAGCCAAAAAAACTATAATAATAATAATCTTTCCAATGAGACTAGAAATTTCAAAAGATTTTCATATAATTTTCACAGTCACTTAAGAATCGATCAATCTAAATGAATAATTCATTTATAACAAGATATTTAACAAGCCACGCCTCGTGACACTTATCGACCTGATAATTAGTAAAAAAACGTAAAGCAGAAACTGAAAGAGCTGACAACTCGTCGAATTGCAATCATTAATTCAACCCCTTAAACTCAAAGCTCACCCTTTGAAAATTTTCACCTCACAACCGGCGCACTCGCGCCGGCGCGTACCTATCATTACGCGCATCGTTACGGTAATAATCGCAAAACACAGACCTCGGAGCAGCGAGGCCCCTCGCAATCCTTTTTCCTTCGGCAAACCGCAGACGGACGCACGCGCGGGGACGAAATTATACAGGGAATTTAAAAGCGGGAGGAGAGAGAGAGAGAGAGAGACTCCGCACGCGAAATAAAAAATGAGATTTTCCTCGCTGCAGTTTTCTCTCGTGGGGACGTGGGAGAGAAGATGGAGAGCGTATATATCGAGAGCCCGCTGCGCTTCTACACGCGGGGCTTATTTTCAAGTTCATCAGTAATGGATGAGCGGCCGCGTGCTGGTAAAAGCTGGGTATATCGGCAAGAGGAAACTCTCTTTTAATTTGTGCGGTGATTCCTTTTTCAGCGAGTATTTAGCTTATTAGCGATATTTTGTAATCGATCCTTTGGTTGGTAAAAAATTCTATCTTATAAAATTTCATGATCGTTAGTCTTTCTCGCTAAAAGGTAATATACTGACATGACAAAAATTTTAATTTTTGTCTTTCAATCTAGTTACTTCATAGAAAGGGAAATAGCAAACGATAATAAAGTGGAATATGAAGCGATAAGCTAATTTAATCTAATGTTATAATTATATACATTGAACAATCAGGCAAAGTGCCTTGCCTCGTGCTTTCAATTGAAACATACTTTGCTCTTTCCCAGCGCATTTTTTGTTTTTCTACTACACTTTCCACCGGCACGCAGCATGAGAGTGAAAAAGACGAGACCGCGCACTCGCGAGTCAACCTGAGGGACTTCCACTGCCACTCGCGAGCGCGCGCGTAGAAATTACACGATAATTCCACCCTCAACGACTTCCGCTCGCAGCGACGACGACGAGTCGACGTTGTTCATATTTGAAATGTGTAATGTGCTAGCTGACACTGGGGAACGACAGCAACGACGATATCGAGGCAACTCGCAATATTGATAATAGACGCGCGTAGCGTTATTGGTGGTGTATATAGAACGGTAATTATGACCCTGGCCTGTATATGTGTGTGAGGAGCATGGGAGAAGTGTCTTTGTTCTTAATGGGGGGTACGGGCGATGGTGATAATTACAAGTCTTTTTAGATAGGGTGGGGGAGTAAGAGAGTTCGACGAAACTGTCCTTTTTGTTTTAAAGTCATTAGGGGAAGTATGATTTGAAGTACTCCAATAATAATAAGAATTTTCTTAAATGTGAAAATTTTGATTTCTATAAAAATTATAGTAATTAATTCAAATTTAATTAATCTATATATTACCCTACATTAATATTCTTTCACATATCTATAAAACGATTATTTCACAGCCACAAAACAACGCCAATCACTCAACAGCCCAGCCAACCCCGAAACACCATCCACCATTCGATACATCGCGTCTATCTTTTCACCTCTACCTATATCGCATATCCCGAAAACAAAAAAAAAACAAACAAAAGCGACCCACTCAAAAAGCCACGAAAATCCACGTATACAGCGAGACAATGCAAGCGTTATTCGAGAAAAGCGTTTTCGGCCTACATTGAAGCCTCGTTAATTCGTACAATCGATCGATGCTGCCCCCGAAAATCACTTGCGAATGCGCGGGCTCTCTCTCTCTCTCGCACCACAGTACAGCTGCAGCAGCCCGCGCAATCCAAACAGACGCGCGGTACATCTGTACATCTGTTGTAACGGAACACCGCTTAATAGCATTAGAAATGTATACGTATATATGTGTGTATGTGCGCGAGAGTCGAGACACTCGATCGACCGAATCGCGCGTATAGTTGTTTGGCCGGGGATTACGGCTTACCCCCGCCAGTGGCTAGCCATCCCCCTATACCAGCCTAAAGATTGTCGACCCTCCGGGATGCCTTCGAGCTTTCATATACGTGTGTGTGTGGATGTATGTTTGTGTATATACGTTTGCGCGAGAGCTGGACATCTAGATTTCTCGGCTGCCTGCGTGATGTTTCTATTGTGGCTGATGCTGGGGCTCTCGAGTTCTCGCCGTGGGTGCTTTGTGTATATATTTACGCAATCTCGCCGAGATTCTTATTCCGTTAAGTCGCCGCCTGCGGAGGCGCTGATGAACGATGTTTGTTTATGCGGCGAATGATTCGCTGGAGTGTGTGATTGATGAAATGGAGAATTTACAGGGAGAGTTCTCCAAGTCTTGGGGATTTGTGAAGGGCGTGGAAAAGTGGTGTTGCGGCCCTCTTATACATATGTAATAGTTTTCTGGAGCTTGAGTAATATGTTCGTTGTTTGTGTTTCGTGTTTAGTTCGATTAAATAAAGAATTCTGCTGTAATTACAAATTACGAGGTAATTTCAATAAGAAAAGAAGTATATAATAATTTAATTGATTATGACGTAGTCTGATGACAGCGAAATAAGTATGGACTACATAGGTAACATCCACTTTATAACGTATCGAATTAAATTGTCAGAAATAATATACAATATTATATAAGCTCTAGTTTTTTTGCTCTATAAATATAAGAAGTCAAACACTATAAAGTCTCTTTCAACTACACCGAAGTGCATGACCACTACCGTATTATAGCTTCTGTCTCTTGTCGAGCATTTTTTTCGCGAAGAAGCTCTCAGAATCCTTAAAAAATTAACTAATAACCGAAACTCATAAAATTTAAATTAACGAACTTCCTTCTCACCGCGTACAATATGCCTTGGTGCATTATCTTATGACTGACACGTTAATAAACTCCGGTCGCTAAAGAGCCGTTAAAAATGCAGTGCTCCCCATGAAATTTTCATCCCCCATATTACTCCCGTTTGCATAAAGCAAGTGTATACACGAGCAACTTACTGCAGTTTTGCACTACGCGCACGCGTATGTATGTATATATATTTTTTTTGTTACAAGTTGGCCACATTAGCGGGAGTGGAGATCGATTGCAAGAGGCACGAGACGTGAAAAAAGCTCGCGCGCACGCAACTTGCTCGCCCCTTGCGGCGCGCTCAAGTGAGCTACGGAAAAGTCCCCCGCGTGACGTGAGTATGCGCACGCGGCAATCGATAATCCCTGCCAACTTGCCAAGACGCGCGTGCAGATACGCGATGTGCGTGTGCTTCCGTGCGGGAGTAGGCGGTCGGGGTGAAGTGTGTGGTATTTTAAATTTTTCTTTCCTAGCTTTGAGAAAATTGCTGGTGTAATCGTTAACGAAACTGTTGATGATGTACGAGTGACATACCAAATTTTTAAAAGTATGAGTGAAAGAAAAATTATCCAAAAATTTTAGCAGTGGTAACGTACATTTTTACGAGGGATTTTGAAAATTAATTATCTTGTTCTTTATAAATAAGAAGAAATTAAATTAAAAAGGCTTTAAAAAAAATATCTTTTTGAGCTTTCAAAATCGGATAATTTCGTTTTTTCAAAGTTTTGAATGAATTCTGTTCAGCTCGAAGTTTTACAATTTTGAAGTATTATTTGAATGGCCGAATTTGGAGTTGGTAGAACAAATTTTAATTGAAAATATAAAAGAATTTTTTCATAAAGTCAAATTACACGTCATTGAAAAAACAATTATGAATCTGTATTTAAAATATCAAATTCTTTTTTAGAGAATATTTTGTATCACATTTAGAATAACAGAGACCTAAAAGTAAAATCCATCGTAAATTTAAAATAAAAAATTTTTTTATTTATCATGAGAAACATGTAATCCGATATTCAAAATTCTAGTATCCTTTTATTATCAGCTAAAAAGTATTATTTTTTTATTATAGTAACAAGTATTTCCACGAGTTTTGAGCTAAAATATAAAAAGAGAACTTATAAAAGTCGTAAAAGCATCAAGAATTCATGCAAACCTAAGCATTTAAATAAAAGTTAACCTGTACATAAAGAGGAATCATTCAAAAAGTTATTTTTCCAATTTTTATACCGAATTTATGATAAAATATCTATTTTTCTACTTATTAAAGTAAACTTCACCCTTATTTTTCTGAACTTCTTCTTCTATTCTCAAAATTACTTTTCTCTATTAAATCTATGATCTTAAAAAACTAGCATTATTTTTTTTACTCCTCTTTATTTCTCTACCTAGTAGGCATCCTCCTTTGAAGTAAATTCGTCATTTTGCATATAAAAATAAGTATTACTAATTATTTCAATATTCTTATATTTATATTCTATTTTTACACATTTTTCATTTATGCATAGATAGAAAATAGGGTAATGAATTCACAGCGTATAAAAATTTATGTTAATTTCTACCTATTTAGCAAAATTTATAATTTTTAGGTTATAATTAATGTATCCACTTGAATAATGTAAATAGAGTTCAACGACTAAACCCTATCCACATCTAAAGCAAAAGATTACAATATAACTGACTGATATTATTGAACTCGTCACAGAAATCTACAGTCATCGACGTCTTGCATACACGACTTTAAAGCGTGTACATAGTCTATCGTCGCGCTGAATTGACTGCTAAACTCATATAATAACTTGTGTCGATGCATCGCTGCTAGCCGTTGTCTGGGAATTGGGTTGCCAAGAGTCGACACGCGGAATTAAATATGCAAGCTCGTCCTAGAAAGGCGCGCACGAGCGACGGCCACTTAAGGCGGCGCGGTGTGGGTGGGAATTTGCGCCGGGGTATAGGCGAAGAACTCTTTTTTTATTCGCTCACCACCTTCGAGTCGGGTGGCGACTTATAGCGTGAGTAGAGTGTATCCGTTGGCTTCAAGCGCACTGGTTGGCTAATTTTTTCCTTTGTAACGTATAGTAAGTGCTATTGTAGTTTTCATGGCAGTAATCATTTTCAATGGAGATTATATATGTTTATTTTTTTTTCAAATATTTAGAGACTAATAATAAATATAAAATATAAATCTAAAATTGAAACTAACGTAAGTCTGGTAGAAAATTGGTTACAACTACTTAGAATCAAAGTAGTCGAGCATAATTGTACCTATATAACTAAGTTTTCCTTAAACTTAAATTACCGTCAGTCTAAATTATTCTAGCTACACGTAGCTTCACAATACTTCTTAGATGCATCAAATTTCATTTTACATATGTACTGGAAACAAAACTTAAGCAGGTACCTTTAAAAACGAAATAACTACTAATTTATTGGCACTTATAGCATTTTTAAATTCAATAAATAAGCTAATTGATTGCACAAGCTATTGGTTTCATAAATCAAAATGATGGTACTGTTTATTTTATACAATAAATGGCGACATTACTTTTCAAAAACAGGTCACAATATCTATTTCATGGAAGTGTTGAAATAATTTTAAAAAATAAGGATAAAAAAATTAAAAATTTTAACAGATTATCAGTTTCTATCCTATCGAAAAGTCACCAGAGATCGCGAAAAGTGCAAGATCATAAATGACTGAAATTCCATATACTAGTAATATTTTTTAAAAATTGGTCTATACAACGTTTGCACAACCCATATTAGTTATATTTCTCCTATGTTTCTGGGAGTATCTGAAGTTTCCTAAAAGAAACTTATGGATAACCTCCCCGATAAGGTCCTGATCAGACTATTCCTCGAATTCCCCGAATCAGGACCTGAGTAGAATAAAGTAATACAATGTTTCATAAAAAATATTTGTTTAAAAACTTACTAAGAAATGGTTTAATTAAATAGCTTGTTTGGGAATCATAGAAGAAGCGCAAGTAAAACAATTTTGATGCACTTTTACATATATATTTCTACGTCACCCACTAATATAAATTTAAACTTGATTTGAGAAAAACCACACTAAAATTTTAATCCGAAATTCTTCAAGTAATTATGGATTGATATAAAGGGACATTTCTCCAGCTTAGTAAAATAATTATTATCAAAAGTATATCTTTTCAGAAATCAGAAATTCAAGTAAATAACTAATACAATGATAAATCCACCGTAAGAATCATCGAACTGTTAGCTCTCAATTACAGAAGAACGCAAAGTCCACATCTTCCCTACTCGCCGAGAAGCGCTGAGAACCCCAGCATTGAACTACTTACAGCTTTTCTCCTTCGCTCGCGCTTTAATCGCGCCCGTAAACATAAACAAGTTTATAACTTCCTCTCTCTTTCTCTCTCGTGCCCTCCGCACGCGCGCGAGCAAATAAAGAGTATACGCCACTCGAACGCGCACTCGCCTCGCCCTTAATCGCGCGTAAATATTTGAACCGAGCGTGCGCGAGCTCACACACAAAGAAGAAACACGAAGAATAATCGAACCCCGGGGGCCATTATTGTCCGCGATAAAAGATTTCCGCGGAAGGCACGAAAATCCGATATATTCCGAACGGGATTTCACGCTCCGAGGCGAGTTGGACAAACGGAAAAATATACGTATACATACATACACGTTTGTCCGGTGGATCGAGAAAAAAAGACGTGGCGCGTTTTCGAGGACCGAGGGAGAGGAAATTCGATCCGGCAATATGGTGGCGAACGATTTCGCGGGCCGAACAATGGAGAAGCGGGAACGCGATCGTACACTGAGGTGTGTGTGTATGTGTGCCATTGCAATACGGGCGCGAGTGTGGATTTCGGGAAGAGGAAGAATGGTAGCGCGCGGGGACGAGTCTCTCTCAATAGGCGCGAGTGAGTGTGTCCTGGTAGCGAGAAAATTGGAGAGCATTGGATTTGGGGATACTCGAAAGCGATTGATTATAGGATCCATCTGCGGGGTTTCTTTCAAACGTCGATGCTGAAGTATAGTCTCAGTGATATTGAGTTTCTGAATACTATTTTCGACATGCTTATCAGGACGATTGAGCGATATTTTATTGGATCGGAGCGAGTTGCAAAAATTGTTTATCGATAAATAGGCAAAATCAAGTAATGTAAGTGAGATTCAAAGGTTTTTTCGTCACAAGTTGTTCGTAAAGTTATGGTGTTTCTTAGAAAAATTATTTATGTATACATAACCGAAATTGATTCACTTATATTAATAAATATACCTAAACTTAATTATTGTCTATGGGGAAAGCCAATCAATAATCTTCTCTAAATATCATATTATATTTTTGCCTGATTCTATATATTTTAGTAGATGTAGATTTTAAATTATATAAAAAAATATTTCAAGTTAATAGATTTAATTCTACGACACTTAAAAGAAAATGGTGACTATAGTTCACTCAACCATTATTGATTAGAAATGTTCATATAAAATTTTCGTTCGTGCTAATACAACTAAATACTTACTAACACCCCTAGCACGATTTTTTTTTACCTCAAACTCAACCTCCTTCTAATCTCACCTATATACCATCACCCTATCCTAGCGCGACAATTGTTCCTACCACTGTACCCACTCGCCAATCGACAAATACGATTTTCATCCTTCGAAAGGACTACGACAGAAGAAAGCGAAGCATCACAGGCACAATGCCGACCAAAGGGAACGAGAGCAAGAGAAAGAGAGGGAGAAAGACAAAAAGGGAAAGGAGAGTGACGGTGGCAGCAGCAGCCGAGGGGGCAGAGAGAGAGAGAGAGTCTGTATGCTTTCTCTATTATAAGCTCTTTCTTTCTTTCCGGATTCTCCATCCCGCGAGTGCAGCAAGGGCGTGTTTTTGTGTGTGCGCTCTCCTTTCTTCGGGCCAGCTCGGCTCGAAAAACCACCCCGAGGTGAGGGCCAATCGCGGCGGCAAGCCCCTCGACCTGCCGCCCCCCTCGTCCCACCTCTCGCGCGAGCTCGTGGTGCAGCACCGGTATAGCGGCGGATGAAAGGTTCTCTCTCTTTCGCTCTCTCTCACTCTCTCGATGCACTCTAGGAAAAGTGTAAAAAAAGAAAGATATAGGGAAGCGAGAGAAAAATCCCGTCGCGGTGGAGTTTCGGACGGAGGGATGGCGCGGTAGTTGGGTTCGGGCAACTTCGTAGTAAGGAGTTTTCGAAGTGCGCTTGCGTGATATAGTTCTTGGCGATATAGTTGGTGTGCGTGTGTGAAATGTTGTTGTGTTACTTTTTTATTTGATTATAATTTAAAAATTTTGAAGAACATTGTTAAAGCACTGTTTATTTTGTTTACTGATGTAGACGAATGCACTGTTAATTGTATTTGAAATTCCAAAGAAATAGAAATTTTGAATAAAATATCAAGAATCAATCGTAATCTGTAACCAACAGTGTGATGGTAGATAGTATACTATAGTGAATATATGAGTTTTTTAGGATTCATTGTAATGTAGTTAAAGTTTTTAGCTTTATGTAAATGAAAATAAAACATTATCGAATACAAATAAAGTGAACAAGTTCTATTATATCAGTTTATTTTTTGAGAATATCTTTTGAAAATTTAAGTTTTATTTTATGTAATATACTCGACTTCGCCAAATTAATTTTCATTGCTGCCATACCACCATATGGCCAATAAAATATATATTTCTTCAAGTGCCGTATTCACTTTTAGTTCAAAATTTGTTACACTGAAAATAAAAATTCAAGGGTCCCTTTTCAAATTCTTTACTTTTTTCATGAATAAAATAAAGCTTTCTCTTCAAAAAAGTAAAAATAGAAGGAAAAAAGTTCTTTCGATACGTGAAATATTATTATACATTCGAATTAAAAATACATGTAATACAATAAAAGGAATTGATCGAGTAAAAAGTCAAATATAAATTTAATCAATTAATATTCATCCGCAATATTGACAACCCTCAACTTAATCCAACTCTTACCTATCATCACATAAAAAATTCAACCCAACCTCAATCCAACGAACGAACTTCACTCGTGCTATATACCGTTACGACGCCGCGATTAGCAACCCTTGATCCCCTCACGCCCTGCTTCGGTGTCGGCGACTGGCCAAACGGCTCGACCAGTCGCGCGAAAGTCTCAACCCCTTTGTCATCTAACGAACGGACACATACATAGATACACACGGGCGCCATCACGAAAGAGCCTCGCTCCTAATTCACGCGCTCGCGGCCTCGCCCGGTTCACGCCGAGCGCGCGAGGACACGTGGCAGTGTAGGTACGGAGTGTGTAAAGAGCTTCGCGCTGGTATAAATTGCGCGATCGAAGGAGACAGCCGTAGTGCCGTACAATTTCCCGGCTTAAAATAGGAAAATTGTATAGGGTAGCCGCTGCTGGCTGGGTGGAGGTGATACGCGAGGGGTGATAATGTTTTAATAGTAGGCGAGGGTAGCGTGCCGGTCGTCGTGTTTGAGGGACGGATAGGCGGTAATGATGCTTCTAATGATGCTTTTACGTTTGTATTTAGTAATGTGGTGAAATATTTCTTTTAATGAGCTGTTGTCAAACAGCAATTGTTAATGTTCGATACATTTGAAATAAATACATGATATAGCATTGTTCTATTTGAAAGTGTATAATATGTCTGAACTGAAAGAAAACATGTTTTCGATCAGAAATTATTTTCTACTGAGCCATAGATGTTTTTAATTTTACTCTCTGGTATAATATAATACATGCGTATTATACGCTTTCAGATTGTGATATTTTGAAAATTTACATAATTTTTAAATAAATGTTATCTCCTCGGTGCCATATACTAATAAATTATCCTCAAGGCAAAACGCTCTACACAGCAAAAAAGGCTTCAACCTCAATGACGAAGTTAATCGACACCCCTTCACCCGAGCCTCCTAAAAACGTTAGAACGTCGACATTTCCACATTGTTATTAACTGCAAGAGAGAGAGAGAGAGAGTGACCGCGTCGTCGGCAGTTTTAACGGAACTGGCCGAGAGCACACTGTCGTCGTCGTCGTCGTCGCCGCGACCGACGTGTTTATTGAGGTGAATTATCGAGCGTTTTAATTTACGAGCGCGGCCGCGTAGGTACGCGAGCTACGGTAAATTTACGTCGACGCGATCGCGCGCACTCGCACTCGGCGAAATTACACGCTGTCCACGAGCGCTTTTCGAAGTGAATGATTTGCCCCGAGCCGTTTTTTCACTTACAATGGATGTCAAGGAAAAATTGTTTTTTCATGTGAAAATGGCTTGTTTTTGTTGAGAAGGAGAATGGCGCGAGAAAGAAAAATGTAACATTATACGGTGAAGTAATAATTTTTTAAACGACTGTAGGTATATTCGTTGCTGTTTATCATCGATTTACAGTGTTATAAACTATTTGAAAATCCATTTGATCGCTGCTTGGTGAAGACTGATTTGTTACTTTCATATAGACAATATAGTACCACTACTTTTTGCAAGTGGCTTAATTCAGAGAAATATATCGATCTTCAATGTATGATTTAATTTCGTGCTTTACTATATTATCGCATAATACTTGTTAGTGTTTTTATAGTACAGGTCTAATCCTCTTTGATTCTAAAATTATAAATAACTTTTCAAACGTATCAAACTAACGACAGCAACTTCGACATATTTATTAAAGCATCCTACACATAACCACCTAACTGTTATATGCTTAAAAATAAAAATACAAACTAATTAGTGCAAAATTTCAACCCACAGAGCCTCCAACTCCAGGAATCACATCCAGAACGTCACGCGCACCGCTACGACACCCTTGCCCCCTACACCATCCCAGCTCGGGAGCGGAAAACAACCCCAGCCGCGTGCATGAGACAGAACTCGCCCGAGATAAAGGGGGGAGGAATCCGGGAGTTCTTTCGAGAAATAAAAGTGTGCGCGTGTATGTGTGTGGATATGTGGGTGTAGCGAGGGGCTGCTGGCCTGCGATCGCCGGTATTTACGCGAGACTCGTAAGTATATAGCCGGGGACCCGAGAGAGGAGGAGGAGGACGAGGAAGAAGCCTCATCGATCCCTTTCCTGGCGAGCTTCAAATTGCGGAGCTTTTTTCTTCGATTCCGAGCGTGCGGAGACAAATATTTCTAGTTTTCTTTTATGTTGGTTGTTTTGTTTCAAATTAATTTGTCGGGAAAAAGATGGCAGAGAATTCGAGTTAATTGGTATAGCTTTTTATGGGAATCATTCATTATCAATAGGTCAATCAAGTTATTAATTACATAGAACACTATAAAGACATGTTTTTAAATTCATATAATATTTTATGTAAAATATGATTTTGAAAAAAAAAATCTTGTGGAAAAGTAAAGTTTTATATAATAGAGAAAAGAAAAATATAGCATAGCACTTTGTACTTCATTATCATAGAACACTTTTTTTATACCCATTTTGCAAGTACGATGCTACTTACTTGAACAAAACTATGACTCTGTTTGTCTTTAAAATGACATAGTTTACAATGATAATTACAATAATGCGTAGAATTGTACCGTACCCGTAACTATTTCTATCAAAGTATACGTGGAAAACTGCTTGTCATTGTCTACAAGTCCGTTTTCTATATTTAAGTTTCAGAAGTCAACGTTACAGTTAAGTATCCTACTGTTTGCCTTACACACCAAGTGAATTCTGAACTAAGGGGATGAAATTAAAATTAGAAATGCGTACTACTGCGTATGCGACTTTGCCTATAGTTATTAAAATTTTCATTTCTTATTAAAAAATGTATGTACGCGGCGAGTCTTAAGGTTAGTTTAAAGTTTTAACCATGAGCACACTATATTGTTGTTTTAAAAGTAGTTTTACACGGTTATGTGATACATCTTAATCTATACTTATATAACAACGATAGACCAGTTATCTTATAATTCTCAGTATTGCATTATTACTTATTAAAGATGACTTATACAAATAAAAACCGAAATAATTTTTTTAATTTAAAGAAAGCTATAATATTAAATTAAATGAATTATATTTGCAAAGAACATTTTTAACATGCTTTTTAATTTTTCAGTGGAATAGCAATTTTTTTTCATTAGTCTAAAATGCAAAGTATAACAGGTTTTCAGAATTTTAGAAATTTCATCATATTTGAACGTGAAATAGAATATTTCTGTGAAATCGTATAACGTACAAAAATCCACTCATACCCGAGAAATGACCAGTAAAAGAACTTTTTTTAAAAATAATCTCTCATTTCATGCTCAATATCAATAACCAACTTAGCGCTTATTCTCTTCTATTTACAAAACGCATTCCACCCCATCTTCACCCCTTTCGCCCCATCCTCCCGCACTCACTGCTCACCCATTCTTCGCGGGCGCTCGTCTCTTTGTTTCACTTTCCCTCTCCTCCGTCTTGGAGCTTTCGCGGGGGTTGGGAAACGGCGCTGCAGCAGCGCGCACTGCCGTCTTTATATGCGTACAGTGGAGAAAGAGAGTGTATTCCGCGGCTTCTCTCGACGCCCTCGACGCGCGTATCCTTATACGGAGAGTGTATATCGCTCGCCGCGAGTGAGCGGCTCTTCGAGGATTTTCCCTTATTTTCTTTTGTTTCCCTTTCGAGAGGAGAGAGAACGTCTCTCGCTCCTGCAGCCGGAAGCTACGCTGCTGCGCCGGCGCCGTTACCGCTGTCGCTTATTCGAGAAGGTAGAGGCGGAGGTGGGACGAGGGTGGAGGAAGGATTTGATAAATATTTGCACAAAAGTGTATTTTTGTATTCTTACATTTTATTCGTTAATATCTTTTAAAAGTTAATTTTAACTACAAAAGTAGTTGATTTTAAATATTGAATTTAATTTTAAAAATAATGAAAAAAAAAATTGTGTAGCGATGGATAATACGTCTGAGTTTGCAGTCGATTCTATCAATGGAAAATAAAATTTTTTTAGATACAAATTTTTCGAATCAATTGATTAATTTAATTAAAAAATTTGTCTGGCCATTATTTCTATATCTACTTATACGAGAAGTTAAAAGCGTTGCTATAAGCAAAATCTTAATGTTTTACTTCTTAGAAAATCACTTTGATTTTTTAACTTGCACCGTGGTGTACATTCTTTTAAGCATTTAGCTGGATTTTACGAGTGGGAAGTACGCATTGTTGGCATTCAGTTCTTAAACACACGCCTGCGTACCGCAGCGTAGGAAGCCTTTCGAAAAATTAAAAAACTGGCTGCCGCTGAACACACGTTTCTACAATGTAATTGCTATCACGGGCATGCCATTATGTACTAAATGTTTTCCTTCAATTCACTCGCGGCAAAACTGTTCATGCGCATTCTTTCATTCATGTGTGACTCAGGAATTCCCATAACACATATTTACCGTACCACTTATAAACGGTTAGAGATTCTTTTACTTTAACCTTTTTTTTCCAAGAAATTTTTTTCCAATAGAAAGTACGTAATTTCAAACCCTCTTTGAACCCTAATCTTCATAGAGATTGCAAAAGCGAATAATATAATACTATATAGTTGCCGGCTAATTACAGTTGAAATATCTAAATATTCTGTAGCATTGAAGAATTTTTCGATAAATTTCAATTGTTATTTATAAGTAATCACTGCATTTAAAAAAGAATTTGTAAAAAATATATTCTATTGACAACTGGTAAATTACGTAGCAGTGGTATTACCTTCAAAATAAGATACAATAAAGCCTGTCTGAACAGAAATTGAGCTATTCTCCAAAGCACAGTGTCACGAAATCATCAACGTACACACATATATATGAATACCACACGCAATATACCTACCTGATCGCCGACCCTTGCCGTGCAGGTGTGCAGGAGGCGTCGAAATCACATGGCAAACCGCAAATTATTAATTTTCATAAAGCCGATTAGGGCTATACACACACGTACACATATATATACACCTCTCCGCTGCGTGCATCCCCGAGGCCAATACCATCCTCTTCCCTCCCTCCTTCCCTCCTTTCTCTCTTTCGCGAACGGGCGCACGCGGCGGCCACCTACCTCGCCGCACGGCGCGACGCTGTCAGCGCGCTCTCCTCGGTCCTGGCGCCGGCGCGGGCATAACCCGCGCCCGGGCTTCTCTCTCTCTCTCCCTCCTTCCTTCCCATCCTCTCTCTCACTCTCTTCCCGCGAGGAAATATTACCCATATTCCACCCGCGGGGCAGAGAGGAAGAGATAAAAATTTTAGTGGGAGGAAGATGCAGGAGGAAGAGAGAGAGAGCAAAAGGAAAGGGGAGAAATGAAAATGGAGGATGCGAAAGAGAGAGAGGTCTTTTTAATTAATTTTTCTGCGTTGAAATTGTAATCAGGTTGCAAAAGGGGGAGCTCCGAGGAGGGAGCCAAGTTTTTCTGCGCTCGCGTACCGGGTGATAATTAATGCGCACGCGGTGGCCCCCTCTAGTTGGGCTAATTCACTGTTTTATATGAAATTGTATTACACGTATAATGATATCGTCTGGTTTTTTCCTATTGTTCAACACGTGATAGTGACCAATTTACTGTTATAACCAAAGAGCTTTTGTCAGTTGTAAAATTATTTTTCTCAAATATACTAGAATAATTAGTCGGAAATGGGTATATTAATTTCGATCGAGTAGAAATTTTACAGCAATAAAAAAAAAGGTTCGTCAAGTACGTTATAACAGCTTAAAATATTAAATACAACCTTGACCTCAAATATTAACGAAATTAGTACTTGGCTCACGAGAGAGAGACCGGGCACCACGGAGCCGAGCGGGACGTTCATTCATTCCTTACCTTACAATCACGTCATAACAACGTAGCTAAAAAAACGAAGGGCCGAGCCAGCCCAGCCGAAAAAAAGAAAAATCCTCGATAAATCTTGAATGAATGAACCAACCACGAGGGCGAAAGACGACGACGAAAAAAAGAAAAAAAATGCACGGAAGGGGAGAAGAAAAACGGGGAAACGAACGATCGAAATTACGCAGAAGCGATTTGCGCGCGCACACACACGGACGCATACACACAGCGAATCGATTAAGTATATATCCCATCAAAGTTATAAACTGTTTCCTCTCGCTCCCCACCTTCTCTCAGCGCGACGACTCTCGCGTTTTTTGCCGCCGTCGCTTGCGCGCTGCCGCGTGACTGTCAGAACGGCGCTCTCTCTCTCTCTCGGGGCCGTGTGGCGCCACCGTACACGAGCCCTTATACACTCTGTCGCTCTCTGCGCGGAGGCTCGGCGGCGGCGCGCGGTTTGCTTTTTTAAAAATAAAATGGCGGCACACGGCCATGGACCACCGTAGCGGCCGCAACTGCAGAGCGCGCGCGATTAGACTCACAAAACAAACGGTCCCACGGGGCCCCCGCGTCTCCTCTCTCTCTCTCTTGCGCGCGCGCCCGCGAGCGTGCGGAGCCAATGGCGGTGCGCAACGGAGGGACACCGGGATAATTGGATCCAAGCAGAGAGAGAGAGAGAGAGGCTCTCCTCGGAGTTGGATAGGATATATATGTATGTGTGGAGATGCGCGGGTTCGATTCGATTTTACGAGGCGCCCGCGATAGATCGCGAGATCCGGAGAGAGAGAAAGAAGCGTATTGTCTTGTGCGCTCAAAGGAAGGAGACTTTTTGGTGCGGAATTTTGTCGATGATGCGAGTCGAGGCTTCAAAGTAGGCTGAAATGTATGCGGCTGGTCAGGGATTGATATCTGTTTATCGTGCAAAGTGCTTAATTATATATTTATAAAAAATGTTATACCCTAATAAGCACGGTGAGTTAAATCATATTGAATTTGGATTTGGAGATTCCAGTGTATAAAAAATATATCTTATTATATTAATTTGTAAATTACGAAAAATGCCTATCCATCACAACGCACCCCGGGAGGCCGACTGATATATGCTAATTATTAAACATAGGTTCGTGAAACTATAACAATTCACTTTCACACAGTGTCAAGCTGTGTTCTATTTTGACCTTGTCATCTGAAATTTCACTTGTCCATAGACCCAAGATACAATTCAACTTGACATCGAAACATTGTAAATATCTCCGCATTCGTAATTTAGATCCCGCGTCATCCGCTCCTTAATAGATCCAGACACTGATCCCCCGTATAACGGTACGATCGTCACTTTTTACATCAGAAAAATCAGCCCAATATCTCACTCCGATCTCGAAAGTATCGAAAAAAGGTTGCAGAACACAACGTGTGCCTCTTTCTCTCTCCCTCTCTTGGCTCTCGAGCCGCGGCAATATAATGACGCGAAGTGAAAAACGCTCCATTAGATAACGCAGGCTCACGCACGCGGCGGCGGTGAACAATTCGAATGACACTACAGGGCGATTCTCGGAACGACATCTCAAGTGTTTTAAGAACGAATGAAATGGCTCCTCGCGCGTCTCGAGTGCCTCGCGCGCGCGCCTTTTTGCGCGACCGAAGACGTATATAGTCGCGCGGGGAATCCGGCGGGGAGAAGAGAGAAAAACCGTCAGAAAAGACGAGC
Organism: Torymus auratus; assembly: GCA_900474315.1. Lineage (NCBI taxonomy): Eukaryota > Metazoa > Arthropoda > Insecta > Hymenoptera > Torymidae > Torymus > Torymus auratus. The sequence continues at coordinate 159,098 of UXGD01000020.1, forward strand.
GCGCTGCTGCTCGATCTCTTATCTGGCTGCGATCGCCGCCCGACGAAATATCTTTCCCCGCCGCCTTTGACTTATCGTCCCCGGAGCGAGAGAGCGTATATACGACGAGAGAGAGAGAAGGAGACAGAGAAATAGGAACGAGGAGCAAAAAGGGACGAGGTCAGACCAGTCGAGCTTCCATCTGTCCTGTCCGACTCGTCCTCGTCGTCGTCGCGTCTCTCGAGAGAATTGCTCCTTTCTTTTTCTCTCCTGTGCGCGGCTTCCTCGTTCTTTTTTTCGATTTTCGATTTTATATTTTTAATTTAGGTGTCGCTGATGGGCTTGCGCCTCTTTCATGCGGTACGGTTAAGACGCGGAGCGCGCGACGGTTTACCGATGGACGGTGATAATTTGGACGGAGTGCTGGACAAATTACCCTCGATTGTCCGGTGGAAAAAAGGCGCATATATGCGCGCTTCTCTCTCTCGCGAGGAAGCAATTAACTGGTGAATTTTTTAATTGCGCATTGCAGTAAAGTAATTTGTGCTGTAACTTGAGTGATTAATTTTGTTTTAATGAATGCTTAATTGCAGCTTTAATTACTTTTTTTCGCATTATTTTCTATCATTTCCATCGTGTACCTCTGACAGAAGTCGCGCGGAAGCAGAAATGAGGTTCTTGTAAATATGTGTACAGTGCAATTTTAGTTACATTTAGGTACATCGGTGTGACACGTTTCAAAATAATTAACGTAACTGTAGGGATGTTGATGGATTTCTCTTTTTAAAGGAGACAAGAATACAGCGATGCGTGCAATATTTACGAGGATCTAGTGGAAGAAGGTGAAATAGTCGAAAGTTCAGGAGCACGTAACTTTCCAAGTAGCACTTTAAAGTTTGAGCAGCCCTGGCTTTTAAGTAATTTTTGCAACTTCAATTCACTTTCATTTCACCTAAAGTGGAATCCACTTTGTACACGGAACGTATATCAAATACGTAATGTACTTAACGTTACTTGCCACTGAAAATACATAATCTTATTGTAAATAAAAGAATTATTTGTTGGTTTTCTCAACGTACGTATTTCAAACTGAAAACCTACAAAATGAAAAATAAAAGAATTTTTTTGTGCAAATATAATAATTTTACATTTTTGTATAAAAAGTATTTGTTAAAGATGAAAATATTTTACTATAGATACAAAATTATTGTAAAGAATATAAAAAAGTAACAATGAAATTTTGGAGCTTGAATAATTAAAATTAAAAAAATGTTTTCAAATTACTTGAACAAACGTTTTCCAAATTACCAATCAAATTTTAAGCAAAATTCGTATAGCAACTTTTTAAAATATTGTATTCGTCACTTTAATCACGAAACTGTGTATACATACAGTACCATCAATTTTAACGACATCATTAGCACAATAATTATCCACAACAAGAACTGAACTCAAATAGATAGAGCAACATCTATCGATATTCAAATATCAACTAATTTACATTCCACGCACGCCACGAATTCACCCATCGACAGGCACACATTTACAAGTCTCCCACAACACAGGCACACACACGCGTGCCTAATTAGCCCGCTAAAAAGTCACTTCAGACCTCGGCCGACAACAAGTCAGCGCGTTTTCACTCGAGGGCACAGCCGATACAATAATCCAGCGGCGGCCAGCGTAGAACACTAATCGAGACGCGCCGAGCCCGCGCGCGCATAAAAAATCAATCCAAAGGCCCCACGAGCCGACCGTCGAATTCCCCGTCCCGGCGGCGTCACGCGCACACAGACACACACACACACACGAGCGAGAAACACGCTGTCCGATTAATCTGCTGCGGGCCGCATTATCGCGCTTCATTTTCCACGCGTCTGCGCCCGCCCGTGAAGGAGAGAGATAGAGAGGCTGCTGCTCGATGGCCCGATACACGATATGTGCGCACAGGTATATTATGTATATGACGAAATCGGCGCGCAGGAATCCGAGTTCGGCGTCGTATTGACGCGTGTCGATGGATCCCTAGATGTAGAAAGTGGATAGAAGATATATATGCGCGATATATTCGGTGGGAAGATGTTGATTCGTGTTTCTGTATGTTGGATAGCCGTAGTTCTGATCGAGCGTGAAAGACGTGCGGCTGAGGCTGCAAAGGTTTGGCATGTGTAAAAATACTTATCCGAGCAGAAAATTTTGACTTTTATCGTAATTGGTGGAGCGTTATTATATGGTATACTGGTTAATTTTTTACTGGCAACAAAACTAAAGAGTTCGATTACAATGCAGGTTCAACTATTTTTTGGGACAAGAATATAACTATTCCATGTTATTTATCAGACTACTTCATATAGACCAATTCATAATTAAATTCGTTTATCTATTCAAATCAATCAAAAGTTGATCTAAAACATCCAACAACCTTGTAATTCCTTCCATCCGCCACCGAAACAACCACCAACCCCTTACACCCCCAATCACTCGAAAACCGTCCCTAGTCCCAAAAATCCAGCCAATCTCGCATCCTCCCTTATCCCCAACCTCCCATCTCTCCATCTCCCCCCAAAAAAGAAGCAAGCATCGACTGCCGTTCGCATCCCTCGACGCGAGCGCGCGTGCACGAGAACGTCCGGCCGAGGGGGTTGCGCGCGAAGAGGACACGCCAAGACAGAGACAGAGGAGCAGCAGTCACGATCCGATGGTCTCTCTCTCTTATACGTATATATATATAGCATAGCTCCGCGCGTCCAGCGCGCGCCGTTCGATGGCGAGGGAGAGAAGTCCAGGGCAGCAGCCTGCGGGCGCGATCGATAGAGGCTAGAAGCGGAAGCGCGCGGCGTTTCTAGGAGGTGGACACTCGGCCGGGCGTATACGTGGCTGCACGGACGTCTGTAGGGGGTGAAAGAGAGAAAGAGAGGGTATAATCCCGCACGTTGACGGCGCAAGCTAGAAGCGAGTACGGCGATGGTGTCTCGAGGGGGTGTGGGAGAGGTATATAGTAGTGTTCCTGGGTCGCTCGATCGTGTGTTTTTACGTGTAATTGGGTGTTTGCTCTCTGCTATAGGTATATACGAGGGAATTTTTCGTTATTAATGGGTAAATAAGTAATAGGGGCGTTTAGAGGTGCGTCGATGAAATTGTTTTATTTTTAGAAAATAATATGCGACGTTGTAAGAGATTTTGTAAATAACAATAGTTGGTTGTACTATAATTTCTTTTAAACGTTTCTCTTTCAAATGGTGGACATTTTATATTTTTACAATCTTATATAATAAGCTTACAAGGAAAAGAAATGTCATTAATTTTGTTAGCACACTCTACCCTACTAATAACAAAATATCAGAAACACCAGAACTCTCAGGAAAAACATTACAGAGCCGTCACCGAAATCATATTCCACACGATTAGAACCATACATGCCACGCGCGAGTAGTGCAAGGGACAACGCCCCGTCCTCGTCTATTTGCCTCCCCCACCTACACACACACATGACCATTCGCTATATGTCTCTCCCTCGACTGGCCTTTCCTCCTTGCACACTGCAAGCTTTCACGTATATGTATATATATACACGCCAAAGCTCTCGCATTCTCCGCGCCGGATCGCTTACTGTTTGATTTTCCGTGTTTTACCTCTCTCCCCCCGCCTCTGCGCGTGTTTGCCCGAAGGATTTTCTTCTCCCGCGTTTGCTTTGTCTTTCGCGCTCGCTTTATTCCGACTGCAGCACGAGAAGGATGGATCTCTATGTGTGTCTATATGATTGTGTCGTCTATATAAGATTAGAAACTGGATTAGTCGTGGTCGGAGGTTTTTATAGTCGGGGTGACTTATCGTACTAGAACATGATTTGGTATAGTTTAAAGCTGACGATAAGGTATTGATTGAGTCATGGAAAAGGTTAACAAGATACTACAAACTAAATACAATACATACACTTTGAGCCAAAGTAAAACACTTATAATTACAAGACTTCTTTAAAGTTACACTGTCCAAACACTGTAACGAAATATTTCTGCTCAACCGCAGGATACCCTCAAGAATACAAAGATACTACAGATGCCATTACACACCATAGGGCTGCGAAAAGACGCTCGCTCCTGCTCCTCACGATGATCCGGGCTTCTTGCGAGCGCGCGCGTCGTGTACGTGATCGGGAGGCCCCCGCAAATCCTCAGGGGGGAACGAGCGAGCTTATATATAAGAATGCGCGTGCGACTCCTCCTCCTCCTTCCTTCCTTCTTCCCCGCTAAACTCTCGTATTTATCTTTCGGCCCTTCTCATGACCACTGATCGCTTCCGGCTCGCTGGTACACACTCGCGGAGAATTTCGAATTTTCGTCAAGCGGATGAACTTTTTTGGTATTGGAATTGTTTCGATAGACGGGATGTAAAATGAAAACAAAATTCAATTCGGTAGAGTGAGAAGTCACTTATGAGATGTGGAGGAAGAAAAATACCGCAGAAGAAATACAAGTGAGTATTTGCGAGGGAGAAGGATGGAGGAGGAGAAATCGAGAGAAAACTAACGAAAGAGAAAGACATAGCGATGAGCAAACACAGTATAAAAAAAAGCGACTAAGGAAACACGCGACGAAAAAGGGAGCACGAAACGGATACAGGGAAAGGTCGAAAGTTAACGAAGAAGAGGAGAGAGAGAGACAGCACGGGGGCAATTGTCTGAAAAGCCAGCTATACTGCGGATACTGTGGGGGCGAAAGCGAGAGGGAATTTTCTGCTCACCCTTCTTTCTCTCTTCTGTGTGCGTTTGTGTGTAGATGTATATAGACAATCGACTTTTCCCGACGTTTGTGGTTTTTCCTTTATATGGATTCGCGGTGTTTATATATACTTTTTACAAGAAATTGCAATATATACGCATAGGACTCTCGTAGTTACAATTAGAGGCTTTTATTGGAAGGGCGAATTTGAATACAATGCGCGTATTGAGCGTCGCGGAGGTTCGTGCTCGGTACGGTGAAATTATTCACTCGTACATGGTAATTATTTATATAATCGCGGAGAATCGAAATTGATGATTTTTTTCGAAGCCATCGACGCGGATTTATGGAGTTCAGCATGTACGTCGTCCTGTGGCCATTGTTGTGTAGAACTGGTAAGGACTTAGCAGTAGCATTTGCTCCCACATTCAACAAAACATACTCATAACAAAGAAATAAAATTGTGAAATTTGGTTTGAGAAACAAAGAAATGAATTTGTGAAATATGGACAAATTCAAAAAAAATTAATACTGCAACTAGAATCATAATACAAAATTAGAGCTGCACGATAGTTAGCAAGATTAATCTTGATATTGTATTGTCATGCCTCAATATTTAAGACAATAATCGACACAATATTTATATACAGTTTTCGATACAATATCAAGATTATGGTGTTAAGAATGTAATCGACTTGCTTTTTGTCACATATCTGCGTAACACCATTTTTGCGTCGACCTCGTGTTTCCCAAGTATTTAGGTTTGAGACCTTTTCTAATGATTAACTCGCTTACTGTTATACGTCTCCGTAACTCCAATATTACCGAGAATTTCAAGACAAGACAATAATACTTTTCATCATATTACAGAATAATTACAGAAATATTCTTTCTTTCGCGCAGCCCTATAAAAAACTCTTAGATATATTTAAAAGGCAACTTTTGGGGCACCCAAAGTTAATGAAAACACCGATGATTACGTGGAAGTAGCTCTTCCCTTCCGCAAAAAGACGACGAGGCAACGAAAAAAGGACAGAAAAAGAAAAGTGCATTATACGACCGAGACGAGCGAAAATCTGTCACGCGACGACACACGCGACGCGCGATCGCCTCCCTATCTCTCCTGATAGTTCCCGGAAAATCGATTAACCGCGGCTAATCGGCTTCTCGTAAAAGCCGCCCGATCGCTCCAAGTCCTTCTCTCTCTTCATCGCGTGATAACACCCACACCCGAAGCGACTGCGCGCGCATATGGACACGACCACGCTAGCTGATCCGCCGTTCCACTTTCTTCCCCCTTTTTCTATTTCACCGGTAAGTACACACATATAGAACACACACAGACTATATACGCGATCCGCGTTTTTTCGCGGCCGGTCATTTCCCGGAAGTCATCCCCCGGCCGGCGAAATCGGTTCCCCGAAGGAGCCCCTTTTTCCCAGCCGCGCGCGGCGTAGAAAGAAATTCTCCGGCCACATGCCGCTCCCGTTGTCGTGTCTCTCTCCCTCTCGCTCTTATACTCTCCTGGACTCTTTATTTACGAGCGCCTCCCGGCTTTTTATATGGTACACCGCGAGAGAGCGACTGATCGTTTTTTTCTTTCTTATTTCCTCGGACTTTTGTTTTGAAGGGCCGAGGTTCTCGTAGCCAAATTTTTGATCGATGCCGTCTGCCGGGCTTTTTGCGCGCGCGGAGGGAGAGAGCGAGAGACGCGAGTGGCGCGCGTTTGGCGATTTAGGGCTGTTGTAGCTTGTTTGTCTTGTCGGCAGCGCTGGATTTGCATTTGGTGTGAGTGTGCGTCTGTGTTTGCCGAATCGGCAGGTTGGTGAGGTGACAACTTCCAAGAAGCCAAGGAAAAAAGCCAAGGCTTCGTAATAAAATTTACACTCATGTAAATTTAAGAAAGAAACGCTGAATTTCGTATAAGGTATAATTATAGAGTGCTAAGTTTTTGTTGGGTTATTTCATTCGATGACGGTGCTGGAAAGTTGTGATGGAGAAATTAAATGAGTTGTAATTTGTTCTCTAATTCTTTTTTCTTTTAATAACAATTATTATACAAAAATATCACCGCGTGTTGTTATACAATTCACTTTCCGACCCTTGTCACCCAACTTTTGCTACCATAAAACTTGACGAATTTTGACCACCACCAACGAAACACCCTTATACCCAACGTTCAATAAATTATCGTCTTTGAAGCCGCAGCCGGCAATCGATACTCGGACTTCACAACGCACACACAGAGACGACGCCTCCGGGAACTCGGGCGCGTTGCGTTCTCGCCGCCTCGGTGTCCAGCTTGCAACAATCGAGCGCGCGCGGGCTGCCCATTAATACGGCGCGCAACACAATGTGTCTCCCCCGTAGGCGCATATCTATTTATAATGAGCATCGCCGCGCTCGATATATACACACATATACACACGAGCGGAGGGTGGAAATGAAAATCGACGACGTGTCCGTCTGTCTTTGTACATTGCGTTTTCATCGCGCGCTCGTATACGCACAGCTAAAATAGCCGCGCACTATAGGCTTTCTTCCCTTTTTAGCCGGCGACGGTGGGGGGAGAAATGCCTATGCGGAAGCGCTAATATAACGCCGAACGCGCGTGTGCTATCTTTGGCGCGGGGGTGTATAGCACGTGTGGTGGTTGTATGTAGTTGTCGCGCGCGTACCTAATGCGTCGCGGATTATATATATACATGGTAGGATGGAGGTATGATGTGGCGAATGCGAGTGAGGCTGAGGGATCGAGTGTGAAATTTTTGAGTTATGTGTGTGGCTGTGAATCGTTAAACTAAGTTACTCTCCACGTATTTCATCTAACAAACTAAAGCCACTTCATGGCTAATAATCGAAACCGCGTTGGGGATTCTGCAAATTAGGCGAAACACCTTTTATTCACGAAAACCCTTATTGCGTTTCAAAAAAGCAGCCGCCGGCACCTTTCGCGATAAAACCAACCACACCGGCATATAAACCATATTACCGTCCAATTAGTCGGCAGCGCATACACAGGCGTCTCCACTGACCGGCGACTTTTGAGCAACAGATCCTCGCCGAGATTATTATTGATTTGAATATTACCGCGGCGGCCTCTCTCCTTAGCATAATTCAATCTCCCGAAAATATTAATAAAGAATCCGCGTCGAAAGTTTTCTGCACCTCGATCAATTTCTCCACGAGCAGCCGGCGCCGCGCGCGCGTTACGATCGTCGAATTAATGAATCTCGTTATTTATGGGTGGCCTTTGTTTTAGCGCGATGAGCGCCGCTCTCATCTTTTGCCGCGGCGATATAATAATGCCGACACGACGCCGCAGGGATTTGGGATCTTGTCATTTTTCGAGAGAGAGAGAGAGAAGCACTTATAATTTGAAACTATTGGTCGCGCCGCGATCGGAGGAATAAACGAGAGGCGGCTTCGTTATATGTATTGGGCTTTTTCATAATTAAGCGATGACTTTCGGTTCGGCCGCTTTGGTGGCGCGTATTTGTTTTAACTCGGCCGCGTGGCTGTGTATTGATGGAGTAAAAATGAAACTGTACAGCTGTTAAATACGATCGTTTCATATCTTGATGTAATATGATGCATTTTTCACTTTTACACGATATTTTACATCTGATTGAATATCAGGGAATATTCTTTCATTTAATTTTAAAATATCCCTTTCTATTTAATAATGAACGTTATTGGAGGAGGCCTTACTCAATTACAGATTTCTATGTATACGATGTTTTATATTTCTTAATCAACTTTCGTATTTTCAAAAATGTTGAATATGCCTCTACTCAAATATTAGACAAAATACGTATAATAAAAATTAATTTTAAAAATCAGGGAACGCCGGTTTATTGTGTACAAGGTATATGAGTAAGGCATCCGCTTAATATCTGACAGAAATGTATATTAAAAATTAGAAAATATATAAAAGAATAAGTTCCCTAATATGGTCCTGTCAACATGTACACTAACCGCACACTCCCTAGACAATGAACCTTATTGCCTCTATAGCCACACCGCGAAACAACAATTTCGATTATATTACCCACGATAATCGGGCCACATCGATTTTCACGTTACACATCCACCTACCCTGCGCTTCCGCGAATAAACTTCAGTTTTCCCCGTGCGAGCACGCGTTTCGAAATAGAATGCCCCGGGGTTCATTTAGCCCCCACCTCCCCAACCGCACGCGAGCTTCTTATACCCATGTACACAAGGGTCGACGCGCGGGCGCAATATTTTTACACGCAAATACGTACGTACAAGGATAAATTTATACATATACTTCATCGCGGAAAATCACGCAAAGAAACCTTATAGCACACGGCGCGCGTTCTTTCCGGCTCGTTTTTTATGCGCAGGTGTATATGAGGGGGAAGAAAAAGATATTGTAGGCACATACATAAGAATCGCGCACCGCTGAGTAGTGAAAGCCCATCGTATGCATGCGCACGCGCGCGTATTATAAGTGCTCCGGAGGGGCTATTTTTGCGCGGTTATATTGGCATTACGTATTAAAGTCGACGTTTAAGCGTGTTATTTATTTATATTATATATGTATTATGAAAGCGCGTTAACAGTAGCGCTCGGCGGGGTTGGCATTGTGCGGTGAGCGCGGAATGGCTTCGTTGAAAAGTTTAATATTTTATTTGCCGGATTCATTAACGGAATGATGGTTTTTCGGTTATTTTTCATCAAGCGTGTACGGGAGAGTCATAAAATCCAATTTAAAACGTTAAAATTAAACCTGCAATTGAGTGAACAAATAATTTGAAAAAATAATTAAACGATTCCAACGTTAAAAATTCTTGAAATCCATTCCTACTCGAATGTTACAGTGAAAAACTCAAAAACCTCCGCATCCGTACACTCAATACCTCCCATCTTTGATACAAACATATACACACGCACGTACGTACCCCCGCGTCTCCAAGACAAAAGTATAAGAGGACGAAAAAGGAAGCCGCTCTCTCGCGCGCGCGGTGCTGCAAAGACACGCGGGGCAAATAAAGGAATTAAGAATCGCCGCTCGCGCAGAGTGGGAGAGAGAGAACGAGCGAGGCGAATAACGCATGCGTTTGCGCACGTGCACATGAAAGAGAGGAGACGACGGTGGAGGAGAGAGAGAGAGTGCATGTGTACAAGCGCCGCCGAAAAGAGAGCAAAGCGAGGCTCTCTGGCGGCCGTTCAAATGTTTAAACAAACGAGTAATTATCTTAACTCGATCTCGGCATCTCCAGGGTGTTCTCTCCCTTCTTCCTCTCCTTCGTCCGCTGCTGCTGCTGCAGCGCTTCTTCGTTGTCGCGGTTGTCTTTTAGGCCGCTGCAGAGAGAACCTCGCGACTGGGTCGCCTCTCCTCGTAAAGATACGCGGTTCCCCCTTTTTTTTCTTCCTTGCTGCACACGGGCATTGTTTTCGGTTTGATCTAGGAGATGTTAGGCAATTGATACTGCACGCTCTTTATGCAAAATTCTGATGCTGCCTTCTTTTTTTATACTTGGCAATGTTTATGAATTTCCGTAAAAGAACGTGCCGATGGTTAGTTAATGTGCTATGAAGTTTATAAGAAGCCGAGTATTATGTATCTGTAGACGAAGTATTTATACATGGAGGTATTGATTTGTACTGTATGTTGCAGCCCCCTAGCTAGGCGTTGTACATAATTGAGAAAAAAACACTATTACAGCCTATGTTTGTGCATCGCGATGATTAATGCCAGAGAACAGTTATAGATGATCTTGTTATCTTATAGTTGATCCCATGAAATATTCTTTCGAATTTAAATTAGGTTTATAGATCGCTTTATAATATCCATATATAACTGCGGTGCGACATCAACGTGGAAATGCAATCGCATACACCCATCATCATTATACTTCCAATTATTTTATTTTACCCGTGTATGCCTGATGCATAGTTAAACTCTCTATTTAGCAAGCATAATAAATGTAGGTTTTCCTTGCGTGGAATCCTAGAAAAAGGTACAAAACCGTTTCAACAATGACAGATATCTTGCACAAAACTTATCTTAGAGCACATAATAGGGTCTCTCCTCAGGCCTTGAACGCATTCACAGCACTTTTGAACTTCTTAACTTGGCCATGAATCTCTTAATCAATGAACACACATACATCCCATTTCCAAAACGAACATCCTCAAAGAAAGAGAGCCCGGTATATAAAAGGCCATCCTTACATCCACATTCGACCTTCGCGATTCGATCAGCCCGCGCGCCGCGTGTCTGACAAAGATGTACACCTCGACAAATCTTGCGCGCTGGGCGCGACTACATATCCCATGCATCACACGCGCTTTTCTCATCCCGCCATAGAAATCACCGGCGAACAGAAGACAAGCGGCGCTTGTTAAGAATGAAGACCGTTAGCGCACACAGATACACCGCACCGGCTTAGGCGTTTCTCTCACTCGAGGGCTTTTTTATGAGAATGAAATTAGCCCTGAAATGCGCGCGCTCGCGCCTGGAAAATATAATAATAACGCTTTTGCGGGCCCCGCAAAGATCATCCCGTTAAACAGATCCCTGCGCGCGCACGTCTGTGTTCTGTGTTTTTCGGTCTTTATTATCAGTCTACCTTTTCTTCACTCGGCCGAGTGCTTTTCCGGGGCGCATCCTCCTTTTGTCCCCGGGAATTATCCCGGAGAGAGAGAGAGAGAGAGAAGAGAGGCGCCGGCGGTAGCCCGGCTGGCTTCTTTAAAGGATTCGGCCGAGAGTGAGAGGAAGCTCGCGCGAACGCGATTCTCGTTGCCGCGTCGCTGCGTTTCTCTTATTCTCTTGATGCGTCTGTGTCTGTCGGCCGGTTCTTTTTTCCTTCGTTGCGCACGCGCTACCGTATAGGTAGTGGCCTGATGGCGCGTTCCGAGTGATTTTTCTATTCGGTCGGGGCTAGGGCTGCGCGAGAACGAAACCATACAATATTTCTGTAATTATTGTCTCGCTCTTGGAAATTCTTGAAAATTTCTCTCTAGTCTGGGTCAAGAAGTGAGTCGGTTGTTTAAACAATTAGAGATTCACGTAGAAGAGGAAGAAACGCAGAGATAAAATAGTAAGTTTTTGAAATAATTGACTCGTTCACTGTCGCACGTCTCCGTAGCTTCCTTTATTTGCGAGGATCTCGCACCCCTGGATATTTGAGTTTCAGACCTTTTTAAATGTCCTTAAATTTAAGAAACTTTCAAGTTACAAATGTTACTGAATTTTAA
>UXGD01000021.1:0-169755 GCA_900474315.1 Torymus auratus
TGAATGGGTTAACCGTAAACACGGGGAAGTCAACTATTACCTGACACAGATGCTCTCAAATCACGGATGCTTTAGGGACTACCTTTACCGGTTTAAACCTGGGGAGTCACCACAGTGCCCGGCGGGGTGCGGAGTGCCTGAGGATGCGGAACAAGTATTCTTCTGGTATCAGCGCTACACTGACGAGAGAAAGGAACTGGAGGACACACTGGGATCAACACCTGAGACAGAGACCCTCGTTAAATTAATGTTGACGACGGAGCAAAAGTGGTCTGCGGTCAGCGGTTTCGCCACAGCCGTTATGAAGAGACTCTGAGAAGAGGAGCACACGCATGAGGGGGAGCTGAGGAGGGTACGAGGAGGGCGCAAGGGGGGGAGGTCGGTCTTTCACATTTCTTGCAAAAAAACATGTAACCAATCACGTTTTTACGTTATTTTGAGGAGGGCGCCGAGGGGGGTGTCAGGAGGCTCTGAGTCGTAAGCATTGCCTTACAACTATATAATATAGGAAGATATATACTAGGGGGGCTTTACCCCAAATGTAGAAATAAAGAAATATATATGTGTGCGTGAATTTCTTAGGTACAAAATCAGAAAGGGAATCAAATATTTAGTATACTTGCAGATATGATATCGATAAAGAGAAATAATGAATAGAAATAATTGATCATGTAGACTACTTTATTTTCAAAATCTAAACATTACTAGTTAAATCAACTTCAAGAAATTATACGAGTATGTATGAATAAGTATAAGAGTACATGAATAGTCAGAGCTGGTCGTTTATGTCAAACAACAAACATACAATCGTAAGAACGAATCACATCGATAAAGAAGATACTATTTTTTCTGGAGTTTCATGGCAGTAGCACAATATACAAACTCATCCGAACCCCTGGTCACGTTCAAACCTTTTATGACTATATATATATATATATAGTTTTTATCGACTTTTTTGGAATGTATTCCTTTCAATTTGATATAGAACTACGTTACCTCATTTTTACAAAAATTTTTTATTAACCTATAAAACACTTTTTATTTTTATACTATTTCTGAAGTGATATTTTTTACAACTATTTCATTCATTGCATTCTTTTTAAGAAATAAACAATAAAATTTTAAAAATATATCAAATATAGAGAAATAATCATAATTACCACAATGCACTACGCAAAGTGATGAAATTTCGTTGAATTTCAGTGCTTTAGAAGTTATTCAATTTTTCAATTAGTACATGCAGTTTTTTTATTGTGTGTATATGTGTGTGTATGTGTGTACGTGTGAATGTGTGTATGTGTGTATGTGTGCATGTGGTAGATTTCTCCAACCCATAAGCCATAACTCATAAGCGGGAGAAGATTGCAGGTATATAAAGTATAGATATTTTGGTATTGGAATTGACTGTTTAAATATACGCGCTAATTTATGGTGATTCTTCCAATTTGGTTAACCAGGTGATATCATTCAACATTAAGTCCAATATATTAATCGGTGTATGATCGTCTATAGGAGGTTGTCTTAAGATAATCGAATTAAATTTTGTTTAATAACATTTTTACTAAAAATGTAATGATTTGGATTGGAGAGATCTTTGAAATACCATATTGTTAACGCGATTAGCAACGGTTTTTATAATCTCTAAAATAATATAAATTTTCTGTTTGTCCATTAAAAAATGGAAATAATTCAAAATTAAAATTATACCACCATTAGCGAAAATTCTTTATTATTTAAATTTTCCTCAATACAAAATCTTTTAGACAGAAATTGTGCTGAAATTTAAAAACAATTTTTCTTTTTTTAGTAAGTTTAAGAAGGATATAAAAAGGATTTTACATTAAATTCTTCGATATTTCCAAATTAAAAAATTTGTAATGAAAATTTGGAAGTGTTCTGAAATTGAATAGAAATGCTCAAAAATCTCTAAAAATATGTAGAAAAATGACTTTATTTACATCTGTCAAGGATTGAAAGCTATAGTACCGTAACGGCGTCGGTTTTTGATCAATACCATATTTTCAATCATTTTTTCATAAAATTTATATTATTTGTGAAAAATACTTTTTCGAAATGGCAAAGTTGGTTTAGTTATGATGAATGGCAGATGCGCAAATAAAGTATTAAAAGTTCGAAAAAATTATCTTTATTTAGTCTACGAATTAATCGGAAAGTGGTTCCACAATGGCTCTTCACTGATCGAAAACTGGACCGTCAAGTCATTGACGGTAAAGTGTATGCTTACACTTTTTGTTTTTCTACTATGTGTGTTTACTTTTTAGAGACCGACGTTTCATGAATTTACTTCTTCAGAGTAGATCCGAAACTGCGTTTCAGAGTGGGAAAACTTGGTCAAATAAAGAATAGAAAAAAATATAAATCGTAAGCGTTGTAAGATTCGAAACAAAATTTATTAAAAAAAATGAACTAAATTATTTAATATTGCTTAAAAGATAACACAGAACCTATTATAATACAATTTCAAGGACGTATTTACTTGAAGCTCGCGTTAGACGCTGGATCAATGAGGACATGCAGCGGTGAGATGTTCAATTTGCATTATCGCTGTATAATGCTTTCTAGATAATAGATTACTAAACACTGGTCTGTCAGCGCTCGTCTTAGAGCTTGTAGGTGACAGCTGATTCTATAGCCTTGTCAAAGGCGCGCCTGATAATGAGCATGTGTCTCAATCTAATACATGTGAGATATAACAATTTGCAACATATTTCACGCTGATCGTCCTGACTTGAGAAGCATATATTTCGAAACATATGTGTATAATCTGATAAAAAAATATACCTAGTCTTATGTTTTACAATATTTTAAATATAATTTTCCATCTCTATGTCGATGGCTGAGTGGAATAATCCGCTAACTCAGTGAAGGCTTCGAGAACCCTCTAACTGAGCGAAGGCATCAAAAACCCTCTAACTCAGACGCGTTTTTTTCTTCAAATTTGTAGTGGCAGGTCTGTAGGAGTAGGATTTTAAAATGCGATTTCTGCACAGTAGACGTGATTAGAAATTGAGAAAACAATTTGAATCGATCATTTAATATAAAAAATTTAAAACTGAAGACGAAAAAAACGCGTTTGAGTTAGATGGTTTTTGAAAACTTCGCGGACGAGTTAGAGGGTTTTCGAAGCCTTCGCTGAGTTAGCGGGTTATTCTTCTCAGCCGTCGATATCCTAAATATTATCTTATTCACCCCAGGTTAAGAAATTTCTTTGTCGGAAAGTGGCCATGAACTTATTAAATGGCTAGTAAAAATAAATAATTTCTCGATTTAATGGAGATAACACAATCTTAAATGAATAGTTAATGATTTTCCTATACAGTACGTTGGTACAGGAATGCAATTTGAATATTATAAGCTTTAAAGAATCAGGAATCGAAGCAAATTTGGCAGTTTCATTAATATATCAGAATCGTTAACCCTTTTCGTCATAGTGGATCACCCAGTGATCCCTTCTTATCATTTCTTTTTTTTATTATTGAACTGACTTTTTAATTATTAAGATTCCGATTTTTTACTTTTTTTAGTTTGCAATACCTCTAGGTTTGTTTAAAATATACTGTTGATTTCATTAACTTTTTAGTTAAAAATAAACAATTTTACCAAAAATATGCAGGTTTTTTGAGAGAAATTCATTTCTTCTTTGGAAATAAAACCGCCCATACAACATCGAGTGCTCAGTACGGGGGTCTTATAGAGCTCGTTGTTTACTAGACCGGCATTAGGTTTTCGAAATCGGAAACAGAAAATGTAATAGGGTGATAGTCAAATTGAAAATTTAATTGATTTTCTTGCGACTGAGTATTTAGAGGTAATTGGGTTATTGGGTTACAAATCCGACATCAATACAAAGCTTATAATATCCTAAGTGCATTTCCGCTCAGACGTGCTGGACGGAAACTTTGATAATTATTTTAAATAATTATTGAGCGTAGTTCTAAAGCTAAACCATCTTTCAATAGGGACTGTGTAGTCACAAAATTCTTAAGCAACATGTCTCTTAATATGGTCAATTCCAATAAAAAGCCTAATAGAAATATTATTGATAAACTCATAAATTTGTAAAATTGAATAAAATATATTGGCATGTATTTCTAAGCTTCAACATGACTTAAACACTTTCATAGCAATAGAAACACATATATATTCAGAATGTGGAACATAATTTGCGGCGGGAATCGTACTATCGAATACGGGGCGAATTTTTTCGGGGTAAACAAGGTAAATTGTAAGCTCGAATGTATTTTACTTGTACATAAATAACGAAAAAGTAGTAAAAAAAAGTGTTATTAACGTATTATAATATTTTATAAACTTAAAAGGTAAGATTTCAATTGAGTTTTTAAGCTTATACATTGATGAGTATAAACAAAATACTCCCCTTTTTTACCTTATAAGATGCGCAAATCGCTGAAAATTTAAAAATAAAGTAATATTAAATTGGCGAGATTATTTTGAAGAACTATTGATCAGATATTGATGGCCGAATTAAGTAAATGGCAAAACTCACTAGAATCTGAACACACCTTCAATAAAAATTCAAGTACGCTCTAATGAATTGTAAAACATTTGCATATTATATTATATTATATCATATACAAAAAAGAGATGGACTTGAGATTGTCACCTCTCATGATTATGATTGGTCGATTTGAAATGGACATGTAAAATTTGATTAGCCCACGATACAGCGCGCATTGACACTTCTAGTTTAAATAAACATTACATTGTTATGTTTTCTTAATTTATAAGTAGTCATTTTCTTTTTTTTAATATAATTAATACTTTCTCACAATTACTAATTACTAGAATTTAATGAACTAATTATTAATTTAGAAAAATCAACTGATCGTCAAGAACAATTTTTTCTTTATTTATTTCTTTATTTATTATTATTATTTATTGTTATTTTATTTAATTTTTTTAAGGGGGAGAAAATAATTACTTTTATCTGAAAACGATTAAAATTTTTTAAATCAAGATTGAATAAAGTCTAATTTCTAATTGGCGGCAAAAAGTATAAATGTAGGTATTCGAATTTGCGTGTTCCGTATTTAAATATTATATGAAGAATGACACATGAGTACATGACCGTCATCGTTTTGTCTTTCATATCTAATAATTAACATGAAACTCCGATGGCACTATCTCTTTTGCTTTCTCAAAGAGAAAACTTTGTATTTTGACTGCGACGATGACGGACTGACGTTATATATCCTACAGACGCTGGTGTTTTGGAATACGACCAAGCCACATTCCAGAATGCGCTTCTCCTATTGGCGGTGCGCCATGCTCCGAAATCGCCCCGACCAATCGGTTTGTTTGCTAACTACGCCGGAGCGTCCTCAGTGATTTTACGAAAACGCCGCGACAATGGCGACCTACGTGATGCAATGCCAAAGCCTCTTTCCTATACACGTTTGCCATCGTGCTGTGTAGGTTAACGTCGTCGATTCGGTTACAACAAACGCGATAATACGTGCGAAAATCACAAACAATTCGCACGTGAAAGACTCTCATCTACGAATCGACGACTTGCATAGCCAAATGCAACGGTAATCTCCTCACAGTCATTGCCAGTCATTAAATGTATAGTGAACAGAAGCGAACGCCGTCAGATCTTTGAAGTTAACATATTCTACAAAAAGTACGCAAATTTTAACGAAAATGGGAGGCGAGGAAAACGTAGGAGTGACCACCGGTCAGCCAAACCTCTACAAGCAGGATCTGTCGAAGCTCGACGTAACCAAACTCACAGCGCTGTCGCGCGAGGTTATAAGTAGACAGGCTACCATTAACATTGGTACCATAGGACATGTGGCTCACGGTAAGTCGACTATCGTCAAGGCAATATCAGGTGTGCAGACTGTACGTTTCAAGAACGAATTGGAGAGGAACATTACTATCAAGCTTGGTTATGCCAATGCCAAGATCTACAAATGCGATAATGAAAAGTGTCCAAGACCTGCTTGCTATATCTCTGGTGGCAGCAGTAAAGATGACTCGTTTCCCTGTTTCAGACCAAACTGTGCAGGTCGTTTTCAATTGATTCGTCATGTGTCCTTTGTAGATTGCCCTGGGCACGATATTCTTATGGCAACTATGTTGAACGGAGCTGCTGTCATGGACGCCGCACTGTTATTGATTGCTGGTAATGAGTCCTGCCCACAGCCTCAGACGTCAGAGCACTTGGCTGCTATTGAAATTATGAAACTCAAACATATTGTTATCTTACAAAACAAGATTGATTTAGTTAAAGAAGGACAGGCAAAGGAGCAATATGAACAGATTTTGAAATTTGTGCAGGGTACAGTTGCCGAAGGAGCTCCAATCATTCCTATTTCTGCACAGCTGAAATACAATATTGAAGTTTTATGCGAGTATATTACTAAGAAGATTCCAGTTCCACTAAGAGATTTCACATCGGAGCCACGTTTGATTGTTATTCGATCTTTTGATGTAAACAAGCCTGGATGTGAAGTTGATGATTTAAAAGGTGGTGTTGCTGGTGGCAGTATTCTTAAGGGTGTGCTGAAAGTAGGAATGGAAATAGAGGTGCGTCCAGGATTAGTTTCTAAAGATAGTGAAGGCAAGCTTACTTGTCGTCCCATTTTTTCAAGAATTGTTTCTTTGTACACGGAGCAAAATGAACTCCAATTCGCTGTTCCTGGTGGACTGATTGGAGTGGGAACAAAAATTGAGCCAACATTATGCAGAGCAGATCGTTTGGTCGGCCAAATTTTGGGAGCAGTAGGTGCTTTGCCAAAGATTTTTATTGAATTGGAAATTTCGTATTATCTCTTGAAGAGACTGTTAGGTGTCAGAACAGAGGGAGATAAGAAAGGTGCTAAAGTACCTAAACTGTCAAAGAACGAAGTTCTTTTAGTGAATATTGGATCACTTAGTACAGGAGGACGTGTACTAGCGACGAAGGCTGATCTTGCAAAAATCAGTTTAACAAATCCAGTTTGTACAGAAATTGACGAGAAGATTGCATTGTCTAGAAGAGTAGAGAAACATTGGCGTTTGATTGGATGGGGTCAAATTAGAGGCGGAGAAACAATTGATCCAGTGTCAGATCGTAATTAATTATATGAACAGAATGGATGAAAGTGTACAATTTATTACGAATAAATCATTATCGATATTATTAAGTCACTTGTTTTTTAATTATTCTGCATTATTTACAAACCATTAACATTCTTAAAACACGTCAGTTATGTAAACTTAATTTTTGTCATGGTTATATATAAAAACAGCTTCTATATTAATTTATTATCTACAGTTTATAAAATTAAATATTATAGTAGTTTGATGAAGAAAAATTCAATTTTGTATAGAATATCAATTTTATTTTCAAAATCTTTTTTCTATAAATCTTATAATATAAAAAAATGTCAATAAATATGTAAAACAATTTTATAAATTTAAAATATCTTGTAATTTTATTATCCTTTAAATGTAATAAGAAGTTTTATTATTAAGAAAACACCTGTTTCGGAGCAGAACTGACATTCTAATTTGACCTACAAAATGTCTGTGTAAATGTGTGAAACAGTTTCCAAATATATATACATACCTATATATATACATCTTGTGCATCGAACATCAAATGGCAACTCAAATTATTTTTAGCGAATATTTTTTTTCTGGGAAAAGTAAACACCTATCCCTACAAACAATCAATTTTAGTCTCTACTGACCTCCATCTTTTTAACCTTGAAAAGTCAGTTATACTTTGTAGATATATTTTATCATTTATGATTTTATTTGTAGCGAGTTACTCGATCTTTATGTTTCTAAATTTTCCAAGTTTTTAACAAAAATTTTTATTTTCTTATTTCATATAGATGTGAAAAATAATAATAAAATTAATATATAAATTCACTAAGACCTTTTTTCAATACTTTACTTTTGAACATTATTACAAATATTACATC
The DNA here is from genome assembly GCA_900474315.1 of Torymus auratus. NCBI lineage: Eukaryota > Metazoa > Arthropoda > Insecta > Hymenoptera > Torymidae > Torymus > Torymus auratus. Next base: position 7,959 of record UXGD01000021.1, read on the forward strand.
AAGAAAAGAGATTTCCTATGCATTAGATTTTCAATGCTAAAATGCATTTTAATGTGATTAAATAGAATTTTAATAAAAAGAAAAGGAATTGACATCATTAGTTCTGAGAGCACCTGTATATTGGCAACCAAAGTTACATCGTTGCACTGGAAAGACGACTAGATGGGTATCTTTGGCATTATTCATAGAAACAAAATAAAATGATTTGATATTCTATTGTGATAATGCTATATTGAATTTTTATTGTGATTGCATTGTTATGTGTTAATAAATTTATTTATTTTCAATAGAATAGCGCCAGATAGACAAATCCATTACTCCATTACAAGAAAAATAAATAAATGCTTTGTTTAAAAATATATTAAAATAATGCATATTTTGATGAATATATATAAGTAAAATTTAAAAAATAATTATTTTTATTTAATCTTATTTAAATAATATGGTGACTAATTAACAATACTAATACTATCGATTTTATAAAAAAAAAATGCCAGAAATTATTATATAATTATAAAAATTTATAAAATGTTTGACTTTCATATTGTTTCTTCAAATTTTTTGTAATTTTTTACAATGTATATTACATTGTTTTTCTTTTTACACGGGTTCAATCTTATCATAGTGCCTACAACATTTTTGTATTTATTCATGATAAATAAAATAGAATAAATTATGATTATAAATATCTATGATTAAATAAATTATGATAAATTATACTATTTATATATACTTATACTAGTTAAATAATTTCCTTTTATTTTACAAAAGTTTTTTTTATATTTGTATTTAAGTACATAATTTTCTCTTATTTAGAGAAACGTTTTATTGTTAGAATTACGTACTAATATTTGAATTTCGCATCCACGCTTGCTTAATAATATCGGCACCTTTTTCGCCAATCATATAAACGATACCATTAGTATGTCCCGTGGGAATGGTAGGCATAATTGAAGCATCGACAACTCGAAGCGATCGTATACCATAAACTCTCAGTTCCGGATCAACAACAGCGGTTGGATCAGTAGGTGGGCCCATTTTCGCTGTTCCGATCTCGTGGTTCATGATCGACGGTAGACTTTTGACGGCACATCGCCAGTACTCGTCACTTGCAAATTCAAATTGTTCACATCCAGGGATTTTCGTGCGGTGCAGTTGACTCCCATAGGCAGCGAAGGGTTTCGTTTTGGATATTTTAATAGCGTGTTTGATACCGTCAACTATGAGATCCAGATCTGTTGGATCGTCAAAGAAGTTCGCTTCAATTATTGGAGCGTCCAGAGGATTGGACGACTTTAACGTGACTCTGCCTACGCTTCGTGGATTCTGAACTATCGGCCAAACTGACCAGGCATCTTTATTTTCAATGGGTTTGAATACAGTGTTGTACACTTCGTCGGTGATTCCGAGACTTTTTTTTAAGGTGGTGCCTTCGTCAGAGTGCAATGAGCCACTTACAAAAAGAAGCTCAACATCTGGTCTCGTATCTGGTGCATATTTGGTGCGAATGAAAGCTACAGCTTCAGCACCACCTGGGATACTTATGAGGCCTCGGTTTCTAAATGTGTAGTCAATTATAGTACTGGGACTCATTAATCTGCTCATCATTAAACTAACAGTTTGATTGACCATGAAAGTAAGTCCCAAAAATCCTACGTGCTCGTACATGTTATACCCAACTTTAAGATCATTAACAACTTTGATGCCATGGTCCTCTAAGTGATCTCTTGGCCCGATTCCCGACAGCATCAACAATTGAGCTGTATTAATAGTACCAGCTGATACGATAACTTCCTTCGTCGCTTCGGCAGTGTAATTCTTGCCATTTCTCAGATACGTCACTCCATAAGCTTTTTTGTTTTTGATGAGGATTTTCGTAACTTGAGCGCCCGTCAAAATGTGAAGATTCGGCCGACGTACAGTTAAATAAGCTGTTGCAGCGCTGCATCGCTTACCATGATCCATATTAAGTTGAAGATAGGAGAAACCAATTTGGTCCTTGCCATTATAGTCTACAATGTTGTAACCTAATTTTTCGCCTGCTTTGAGAAAAGCCTTTGCTAATTCAGTGTGGTGAGGTGCATGTTCTACAGAAACGTAGCCACTAGCATTGTGATACGAAGAATTTGTGATTCCTGTAAAATTAATGAAAATCATGTTACCTGTATTTGTGTATATTACTTATTGTCTTCAACTACGCTATATGAAACTCACCGGAAACTTTGAATCTCTCGCTTTTCTTGAAGTAAGGTAGAACTTCCTTGTAGGACCATCCTTTATTGCCAAGAGCCGCCCACATATCATAATTGAGCTTGTTGCCACGCGTGTGTATCATGTAGTTTATCGTGCTGGTACCACCTAGAGACTTACCAGTCGGGAAAGGACAGCGATTTTTCTTCATTCCCAGGCAAGCCCGTGATTGAGGCTCCGCCTCGTAGCCCCAATTATTGTGCTCGGTCAATTGAAAGAAACTCACAATTACGGGAATCTGGCCAAGCATACTCTCAGATTTGCCGGCCTCTAGCAGTAAAATGCGCCATTTGCTGTTCTCGGATAGTCGATTCGCCACCACAGATCCACCAGAACCCGCGCCAATGATGATAAAGTCGTAGGGCGCTTTGCTTGGCTCGTTAACGATATTTCTTTCCAGTTGCTGATGGTTTGTGAACAGATCGACAATCGACTGGGCCCATATCGATCTCAAAATGGTGACTAAGAAGATGCTTAGACCGATGATGCACCGAGTTGTCCGAGAGGACGAACGGCTCATGCTGCCGTTTGTTGTTTGAACTGACTGAGAAACCGAAACTAGACCTATAGGAGTTTGTAGAATGTTTAATGTGTTAACAATTAACAATTAGTTCTTAGAGTTTTTGTTCTACATGGTAAGAAAATTAGTTAATTTTACAGTTCCTATAGTTGATAACTGCACATAAAGTGGTCAGTTCTTTTTACTTTTAAAAAATTCGGTAAAATTCCGAGTCTGAATAAAAGAATTTCCATTTTGAAATGTGAAATTATTACTTTTCACTGATTCAGTTGATTTTACTATTTCTTTTTTTTCTGTGTAATAATACGTGAAGAGGGCGCGAATTATTATTGTCAAACAAGACTGATCTTTCAAGTTATTATAAACAAACTTGATTTTGTTTCATTATTTCTTATTATTTTCAAATAACAAATACATTAGTGTTGAAACCATTTTTATAAACGATTTTTGAGGGATTTGGTTCATTTTTAAAATAACTTTTCTTTTTACTTCTATCTGATTGATATTTTTTCTTTATTAAAATTTATCATGTCAATTTCATTTACTTAAAACGTACTTTAAACAATTTTTTCGCCGTTTTGTACCTATACTGACCTTAATTCAACAAAGCGTTACATAGTTAAACTATATACTTCCTCTTTAATCACATCTTTGGCACATATCACGTACTTCTTTGACATAATAAATATTTAATAATTAATGTTAGACCTTGAAAACATATTTATACTCTCAATGTTCCTGTTTGGAATTTCGGAATCACTTTTTTTTATCTGTTTAGTTGTGAATGTTTTGCATATTCGTACAAAGTTTATAATTTTCTTTACTAAAAGAAATAATACTTCTAAGAAAAATTATTTTTTGTTGATCAAACTTTACTATTTTATAGGTTTAATAAAATAATAATAGAATAATCAATGTACACGTAGAATATCATAGAATAATCGTTAAACAGTTCAGTCGATTTTTACTATTTAATAGTGATAAAACTTGGAAAATAGATTTAGTCAAATTCTAGTTCTAGAGTTGTAAAAATAATTTTCCCAAGTGATTTTAGATAAGAATATTATTAAGATTTTACTTTTATGTACGTACGAATAAACTTGTATATTTCGTTTAAAAAATTGGTTTTAAATATTACTTCAACATTACAAAGAAAACTTTGTGACGAGTTATCAATGAAGTTTTTTAAAATGTTAATTAAAAACGTGGTTTACATGTGCTTAAACTTCAGTAATACAATTTTCTCTGACTGCAATGTAATTAAGTCTATTTATGTGAAACTATCGGTAGGCTAACTATGCCGATAATCAATAGATCAATAAAACTTATCAAACTTATTTTTCACAAGCGATGAAACTTATTTTTCATTTCTGATGTTGCACTGCGATGATACGAATTTTTTTAATAGAATATTTTCTTCTGTTTTCTAGTTAAATTTTACGATAAATGCACTTAATGATCCTAATTTATATTAAATTGTTACATGCTTACTTCTTTTGCTAAATTTAATTTTTTATCTTTAATCTATATTCCAGAAAATAGCAAATGAAACTTTATGAAAATCTTTTCTCTAGTTATAAATAAAGAATATACGTTATTAGCATACTTATATTGTATTTACGGTTTTGCAAAATATTTTGAATTCTCTGACCATCAGAGGCAACTCCATATATTTTTAATTTTATTTTTGATATGACAACTTAAAATTGTTATGAAAAGCCAAACGCGTATAATACGTGTAATTATTTAAAAATAATGATTATCTTTGGAATAATAATATTTAGAATTCTTACCTTTTTGGTATGCACTCAAACCTATGCGGCCTCTTCTTTCGACCAAATTGAGATACACGTTTTTTTCACTTGACAAGATGCGCTCGTGATGAATAACTGCGTGTACACTCGAAGTGTTAGTTTGTGATTTATAACGAGAAATTGCATTTATCAGTTATCTGAAAATTATCTCTTTATTATTTTTGAAGTAACACTCCGTGACTTTTTAGATCTGATTTTTCTTTATAAACACGTCAAATTTATAAACATGTCAAATTTTATCATTCACAAAATTTTATAAATATTAAATAGTTATTTACTCAATAAAATGCATTTTTTTTAAATTGTATAAAATACACTATAACTTTAATATAATTTTCATCATTAATTTTGAAAAATAATCCTCTTTTAATGTTTATATGAATTACCAATGTTTCTTGACCATCATTTGAGCAAGTTCCTCACCAATTATCATTAGAGGTACTTTAGTTTGACCGATAACAATTTCTAGTATAATAGATACAGATGCTATACTTTTATCATTTCAACATTTTGTCCCGCAACAAGTACTTTTAAGTTCATTCCGACTGAACTGTTAATGTTCATACCTATAGCTAGGTAAAAGGAATTCCACCAGAGAAATCTCTGAATGTCACTGCCAGTTTACCAGATACAGAAGGGACCTTCACCACAATCATCGGTAGAAGGCTCCACTATCGTAGAACACCCAAAAGCTGTTATGACTAGCAAGTCGTAGAGTAGGCTAACCAATGTCCACAGTGCTAGGCTCGCGAGGAAGTCGCACATCGAGCTCGGCAGGAAGCGGAACTGACCATTCAAAAGTATCGAGAGATCGTGTAATGGTACATCTAGCAGCTGGAAGACCACCAGAGAGGCTCCTCTAAGTTCCCCTCCCCCATCATCAGAGCCGCCAACTACCCTTGGGCTCAACGGGCTCCTTGATTTTCTAAGGATTTTCTTAGGGCCCTGGACTCACAAGTCTACCAAGGTACCAAGGTGTGAGGCTGGACACTATCGTTACCTCCGTGGCGTACTGTGTGTTACCTAAGAAAACGTCCACCAACGGCCCGAACTTCGAAAAGAAAGGCTAAAAGGAGGGAATACGGTACGGTACAGAAACGCTGGAAACAGAATCCTCGCTGTATCACCAGCACCCTCGATGGTATCAAGAACACCCAGCAGTCATTTCAAGACACGATGAAAGCCTATACCGGAAGACTCTTCACACAGTTGGCAACCATCATCTAGCCTCGCTGCATACAACAACCGACCATTGACAACTTCTAGCGGCCCATCGCCTTCGAGAGCATTAAGGAAGCCCCATCTTACTTGACCATATCACCTTAGCCAGACGACCAATGGCCAATTAACTTAGAACCGTCCTCCTTGGTGTTCTAACTAAAATCTGCAACCTGATCATGTGGCTTGAGAGGCTTCCAGAGCATCTTGTAGTCTCCAGGAAGATCTTCATCTCAAAGAAAACCGGAGCCACCCAGCTGGGAGAGTTTCACCCTTCTCTGTCTCCTCTGTACTCACTAGGCTTATTCACAAAATCTTAGCACAGAAGATCGATCAACTCATCAAGTTGGATGAACAACAAAGAGCATTACGGGCAGGGATGGGTAGCTGCTGAAACAACGTCATCCTCCTTGATGCTATACTCAAGAACCGTTACCAGTTTCCACTCGATGTATATCGCAACGCTCGATATCACCAAGGCCTTCGCCAGTGTTCTCCACAACATCCTCTATAGAAGCCGTAGTTGCTGCAGTCAGCTGGTCTCTCTCCCGAAATGATTACCTATCTCCCCGACTACTATCAGAAGGATACGCATCATTCAGCATTCATTCTACTATTCAGAAGGACTACGCATCACCACGCTGTCAAGCTACGGTTGGGAATCGCGAGAGGCATGAAGTAAGGCAACTGATGCGAAACCGCTGTCGCCGGTCACCTTGAACATTATTATGGACCACCTCTTCGCTTTCTCCCTGAAGAGTGTGGCGCCTTGTTCAACAATACTACCATCCGAGCTATGGCTTTTGCCGATGACCGCATCCTAGGTACACGCGACTCACCAACTGATCTACAACATCTCATCGACCATATGGCTAGCTTCCTCAAGGCCTGTGGTTTGGCGCTGAATAGTGCTAAGTCTTATATACAGTCTATTATTTGGAAGCAGGGGGAAGACGGTTGTAGATGGGACAGCCACCTTCACCACCCATGGTCAACCGGTACGAGAGGACTCATAGTCATACCTGGGAATCGAATTCTCGGCCGAAGGCAGGCGCTTCCAGTCAGCTGATTTCCTTGTTCTAACGTCTCGCCAAAGCTCCACTCAAACCTTAACAGCGGATCTATGTCCTGAATACTATAGCCCTCGAGAAGAATGCTATCAGCGAGCTTCAGAGTGGATAAAATGTTGAGAGCCTTAGTGTGACTATGGTTAACCCTTCCAAAGAACACCCCAGTTGGCTTCTTCCATGATCCTGTTGGCGAAGAAGATCTTGACATCCAATGAGTACGCTGACTTGCACCACTCCAGCGGCGAACACAGCCTTCTAGTACTTGTAGCAGGGCAAACCAAGCTAAATATAACGTATCTATATACTAGCCAAGGAAATTCGCCAATAGTAAGCGACTCATCGACAACAATATACTCTAATTGCAAATGAATAACAATGCAAGGAAATATAGGCCGCTCTCCTCCATGACTCCATAAAAGAGCATGCACTCAACGCCTAAGTCACCAGACAAAACCAGTGGGTGACCGATGGTACTACATTCATAAATAAATACCGCGAAGAAGGCTGCCATTTTTAGAAAATGGATGTAACGTCTAGTAATAAAGCGCAAGTCAATTCGCATTTCCAAGCAAAAGAGTAATTCTCTGGTAACTGAAGTTATAAGTGCTATAAGTTATACCAAAACAATAGAGACCCAAATACGTATAACCTATATTAATTAGAATATTAAAAAATTATTTATTGTGAGTGCAAAATAAAAATTAGTTTGAAAAAAAAGAAAATATTGTGTTAAAGTTTGTATAATAGTTTCTGGAGATGGTGTACCTTTACATCGATTTCTGAGAGAACGAGAGATGTTATTAAAGTGTCTTGCTGCAATAGACGTCATAACAATATCTTCAAGTGCAGTTGTTTATTTGACTTTGAAAAACTAGCGTGAATTAACGCGCCACCCTTCATCTTTTGTTTTTCTTCATTCGAGGTTCGAGTTCATTATTCGGTAATTCGCTCCGCGAAACGATCGATATATTCTCGAACGCTCAAATTATTATAAAGGATTTTACTCTTTTCTGAATAGTACTACTCCCACCATAAAAATATTTTATGAATTCAAAAATATCGACAATTGTAATTCTCATTTTTAATAGGTTAACACAAAAGAATAAATAATATACTAGGAATTTGAATTTACCTCCTAGTCACGTGACGTCGGTGATATAACTTAGAGCCACAACATTAGCGATGTCTAGCATGACTTGGAAGTGCGAATAACCTCCTGAAAATCTAAAAATATCCAAGTGACAAGTAAAGACACCTCGCGAGAAAATAGAAATATTGCTACGACTTTTTATTGCCATTAGGTAAAATTATTGCTCAGATGATAAGCATAATTTAAAAAAATAAATAAATAAAAATTACTTGAAATTCATGTTACTGCGTCTAATGTAATATTAAAATAGCGCCATATTCGATATTTGTAAAAGCTATAATATCCAATCGAAGCCTACGGGAAATCCCGAGGCAAATCGAGAATATTGATTTTCCCACTTACCCATCTTGCCACGAACCTATCAAAGTACAGAGCCCCAACTCATATGTGTCGAGTTACAAATAATCATGCGCGATAAAGTATTTTTTATTAAATTTGTCAAAACAGATGGCAATTGTTATATTTTAATAATATTTTAAATTAAAATAAAATAATAAATTTAAAGGCTCGTTCGAAACTCCCGCGACGCCGCATAAGTGCAGCCAATATCGCCACGCGTCTGCGTCATCACACCAACTTCGCAACGTTGTCAGCCTTGGAGCTGCGGCCGCGCATACGCAAACTTACGGGCGCGCATCGCAGCGTCGTCGTCTGTATATGTGCTGTATACACACGCGACTCCTATATCTATCTATATATATACATAGTTTCAAGTCCAGCAGCACAGCAGGAGCGACGGCGAGGTCTGCTGCTAGTGCTGCTACTCCGCTCCGCGCGCTGTATATAGAGAACTGCGTATATAATATATCTACTATAGTTCGCAGGGCGGCGCGCGCGCGACACTGAAACGAGAGTTGAGTGAGAGAGGGAAAGAGAGACGGACGACGACGCGCATCACACACAGCCAAGAGAAGGATGCCCTCGGGTAGTGGCCCGTCATCGTCGACTCGTGCTATCATTAGTGCGTGAGGAGGAGAAGGAGTAGAGCAAGCCCAAAAGCGAGTCGTCCGCTAGTCGCGCGGTGCGTGCGAGTGCGTGTGTGTGTGAGTGGTTGCCGTTGAGCGTCGTCGTCGTCCTCGCAAGCTCCTGATCCTTGGGCTTTATCACTGTCCCGATAGTTTTCACTCCGCCTCTTTTTCTCTTTATCCTCCGGCGAAGCCCTTTAGTTATCTCAAACTTGCGGGCGTGCGCGCGTTCTCCCGTGCTGCTGCTGCTGCTGCGTCGTTGACACACGGACGACGGACGGCACACCACCACGCAGTGTGCGAGAGAGAGAGAGAGAGAGAGAAAAAGAGAGGAGGAAGGGGAGCAGTGTGCCGGCTCCGTGAGGCGCGCGTGCAGTGTGTGTGCCTCTCTCTAAAAGCGCGAGTGCGTCTTGCTGATTATATACGAGGTGACACAACACACCGGCTCCTGTGTGCTGTGCCAGCGGCAACGTAAACAATCATCATGGGCAACGTTCACACTTGCGGACCCAACGAGGCCCTCGTCGTGTCAGGTGAGAAGAGGCGCCCCTTTTTTTAGTCCCTTTCCTATCCCTATACCACATAACTATCGTCCTCTATAACCTACAAACCATCATCCATTGCCACTGCATATAGTATACGCGTGTGCGTGGCTGTATACATATATATCTGCACGTCCACGTCTACGATTGCATGTCCGCGTTTGTGTGTGCGTCTACACTGTATGTACACGGTTAAAAAAAGCCTTGGGGAAAACCCAGGGCTAGACCCGTGACGTATGCGTCGGCGGAGCAAAAAAAAACCCGGAGTCTGCGTGCGTGCGTGCGTGTATTATATAGGGGGAGGGAGAAAGAAGGGTGACGCCGTAGCGCGCGCGCGTTCGCCTTTGACTCATCCCGGGATAAACATCCCCACTCGATAGAGCGCGCGCGTCCTGCTCTCTCTCTCTTTCTCTTTCACTCACCCCCTGCGAACGGGCGCGTGTACACCTATATAGACGTGTGCACAATCCGTACTCTATGTACTTGAATGTCCGTGCAAGCGTGCGCGTCTCGGGTGCACACACGTCGATGATGATGACGACGACGACGACGGCGATGACACTCCTGCGTATAGCCACGAATAGAAAAAGGTTTGAAAACCCTCTGCGTGTATAACAATAGGGGGGGTCTTATCAATGCGTGTATCTGCGGACTCGTTAATGATTTAGGGCCGCTATATTGCCGAGTAGTCTCTTCCTGTGTGTATATATATACAGACAGTACATCATTCGATGTGGCAAACAAGTGTAGAAACGACGGCAATGCGACTATGTGTATTTCGTTCCTCGCAACCTATTCTTCCGGTATAATTTTACAGTGCTCATCATTTTTCAGCTTCAACCCGTCCACCGTTAACTTGTATCTTTGCAGTCCCTATAACTTCTAGGGCAGACAACAGCGCGCTCTTATAAGTACTCAGGGCTAAATATCTCTCGCCTATATTATTATATACACGAAAAAGGACCAATCTTCGGCTTCAATACAGTCACTGACAAAATATATCGAGGAACTACCGCGTTCTATGATGAAGTCTGTTGCTTGCGCGCCTGAATTCCGCCTTCACTCCGGCACCGTATAACGCGATTACGGGGCCGTGCAGACGCATTCGCGCCAGCCGTAAAGATCTGTGCGTATATATATAAGTATAAGCACACTCGTGTATGCGTGCGTGCGTGTGTGGGGATTTCGAGGTTACGGCGCGTGCCAGCAGCGATATTCTTTTTCTTTTTATTCTGTTGAGAGGAGGGAAAAACCGCGTGTGTAGGGGGCCAAAGAGAGCGCACAATACCTATAGGTATACATTTCTCTCTGGCCGATGGGCTCTTGACTTTTTGGAGCGTTTGGTTTTTCTGTCGAGTGGGCGAGAGAGCGTTATATATCCCGTAGCGAACGAGCGGGAGAAAAATAGAGTTCTGGGCTGCGCGTTTTTCTCGACGAGATCTTTGAGTTTGCTGAAGTGCCTCGCGTTGTATATGTATATGTGTACTAGGTATAATGTGAGCGTCTTTTTTTCATTTCTCACTTTTGTTATTCGCTCATTTTTATTGCAGTTGGTCGTAACTTTTACGAGGTGTCGAATAATTGCTGTTCTCGTTAGTTGTCGTTATCGTGTGTTACGCTTGTAGTAGATTTGAGTTTGTGTATGATGTAACGTTGTAATAACTACTGTGTGTAACGTCGATATAATGCAGATTTTATCATTAATGGGGGGCTTCGATAATTTTGGAAAGAGAAGTTATTTGGGTTAAATTATCAGTTTTGACGTGTTGACTTTTTCTGGAGTCCGCGATAACACTTACTTCCTCATGCTCGATTCCACGAGAATATTTTCAAATATTTGTAATGACTGTTGAAACGTAAAAATAAAGTAAAAAAAAAATATTTAAACACTTACTAACGATTATTTCTGTCAACTTCCCGTGTATTACATTGTCAACGAAGTGTTTAATGTGGATTCGGAATTAGAGATGTTATGTAAATGAAGTTCGAATTTAAAAGTCTGGAAGTTCAAAAATATTACGTAATGAACAATAGGAACGTTATCTAGGAAGTGAATTATGTTATATTATCCTTACACAAATATCTCACTCTGTATTATTTTTGTTCTAGGCATTGGAGGCTTTTTATTATCTGCCGTTTAACACGTTTTTTGCTTTTGTTGAATAGATGAGACTGAAATGCGGAGTGCTTGTTTTTGTGAAAAAATCCATTTTCTCGCGTGAATAACTTACGAGCTACACGTCGGCTCAGACTTAATTACTCGTAGTTCGATGATTATATCGGTATTTTTTGTGTTGCTGCTAATAACAGTATTGATGTTTATTTTTTTTATCTGTAGTCCTTAAGTTCAATATAATCTGAGGTGTGTTATATTGGTATTATAAAAATCATTAGCACCAGTATATATCACAATACATATAGTTGATGTGTGTGTATTATTAACAGAATAAGAAACTTGACACTGTATCTTTTTTGTAGTAGATGATTTATTTTATTTAACAATTATTGAGTGATTAAAAAAATATAAAAACTATATATACAAATGTTATGTTTTTTTTTCTTATGTACAAAATATTCTCGTCACACATCCCAACCATTTCTCTTCTCCCATGACTTAATATATATCTCGTTAATTACTTAACCTTGAGTTGAACTCAATAGGCCTCTCATGTTAGCAATGTAGTAAATGCCGTTTAGATTAATTGTGTCATTCAAAATTCCAAGATCGTTGCTCCGTATAAAACAGATTTCAGTAACTACACGAGCTAATCTATTAACAAACTATACGTAACTATATTCCTATGCTTATTTAATCATTGTATACATGAAAAAGTAAAAAAAAAATCTATAATAAATGCATGCATGAGTAATTTTTCCGCTGGAAAAGTTGAGTTTTTTGTACTTCGAAATTGGCTTTCACTTAACCTCATACACTATTTCGTGTCTCTTATACCGTTCACGCGAAACTTTTAACATCCTCTACAAAGCTTAATCACACTCTAAAATTATACGCTCATGATTCGCAAATAAAGTTAACGTCGACAAACCCCAACGAAACAAAAAATTAAACATAACAAATAGGAATGCATCACATTCTTCAACGAGGTAAAAAAAAAGGAAAAAAATTCAACGAAATCATTCGAGCGAGCGAACGCAACAATTTTGAAGTCTCGCGCATATAGGAAATAATCGATAGGCGCCAATGTGGGTCAAACAAATTCGCGCGGCCGTAATTTCGTCGCGTACGGTGACGCTCGGTTGTCACCGCTTTTTTAATTTTTACCGACAATTTAGTCTTTTATCTCCGCGCGAAAAACCTGCGCTTGCATAACGAGATGCAATCGCACAGCAGAGGAAGAAGAACACCGGGACTGTGCCTCGCCTCTCGGGCGTTAATCATCGTCTCTTATCGCTTCCCGGGATTTCCCGGTATACTTTTGCGCCTCTCTTCTCTTCTTCGCGCGTATAGTAGTATTTTCCTCGACATTTCTTACGATGACCTCACTCTGGAAACTCCCTCCCAGCTCTGTTTAATCATATCAGCACCCTTCTCGCCGATCATGAAAATCCCAGCGTTTACGTGGCCCACTGGCATCGCGGGCATCACCGAAGCGTCGATCACACGAAGATTCTCGACCCCGTAGACCCTCAGCTGAGGATCTACAACGGCGTTGGGATCCGTGGCTGGGCCCATTTTCGCGGTGCCTACCTCGTGGTTCATCATCGAGGGCAGATGCCTGATGGCGCAGCGCCAGTACTCGTCCGTACCGAAGTCGAAGCTCCGACATCCTGGTATCTTCACGTCGTGTATCTTGCTGCCATAAGCGGCGAACGGTTCCGTCTTGGACAACTCGATGGCGTGCTTCAAACCCTCGAGGATGATCTCGATGTCAGCTGGATGCTCGAAGAAATTCGGCTCGATGATGGGCGCGTCCAGGTAACTCTTGGACTTGAGAGTAATACGGCCGACGCTGCGAGGATTCTGCACGATGGGCCAAATCGACCAGGCGTCCTTGTTCTCGATCGGCTTGTAAACGGCGTTGTAAAGCTCATCGGTGATGCCCAGGGCTCGACGTAATGATAGACCGCTGTCGGAGTGTAGTGAGCCTCCAGCGAAGAGGAGCTCGACGTCGGGCCGTGAATCCTGCGCGTATTTCGTGCGTATGAAGGCTAAGGCCTCAGCACCGCCCGGAATCGTGATCAATCCCTGATTTTTTATGGTATACTCTAAGACGACGCTAGGTCTGGCCAGTCGGCTTTGCAACAAACTTACGCTCTGGTTTACCATGAAGGTCAGGCCGAGGAAGCCAACGTGCTCGTACATATTGTACCCGACCTTCGAGTCTTGAATCACCTCGATACCCAACTTCTCCAAATGGTCTCTAGGTCCGATACCGGACAGCATCAGCAGCTTCGCCGAGTCTATGGTTCCAGCTGACAGAATGACCTCCTTCGACGCCTGAATCCTGTACCTCTTACTGTTTTTCACGTACTCGATACCGTACGCTTTCTTATCCTTGATTAGAACCTTCGTTACCTGGGCGTTTGTCAGGATGTGGAGGTTAGGTCGTCGTACTCTTAGATAGGCTTTGGCAGCGCTGCAGCGCTTGCCCTGGTCCATGTTCACCTGGATGTACGAGAAACCGATCTGGTCCTTGCCGTTGTAGTCGACAATCTTGTAGCCAAGCTGCTTGCCGGCTTTCAGGAAGGCTCTCGATAGTTCGGTGTGATAGGGCACGTATTCCACGCAGAGGTAGCCGTTGCTGCTGTGGTACGATGAGTTCGTGATACCTGCGGAAATTCGGACGAATAAGTATGATGAAGGACTTGGTATAGGAAGTCGATGGCCTTGTTTGCGTTGGATTGGAGAAACGTCAATAATAGAATAAAAGAATAAAGAAAAGGTATATAGCGTAGTCTATTTTTATGTGTGAAAGGAAAAGTTATCGGTCTTTTTATAACTTGAAATATTTACATAATTCGAAGGTGAATGAAACTGTGTAATGATTATTCTTTAGCGACTTCGAATATTTATAAATAGTTTTGAGGATGTTGTAAAAAGAGGCACATTACGAAATTTTATAAGTTAAAAAAAAAACGAGTTATAATTGAATATTCGACAAATTATTTCGATACATTCTTATAAAATATAAGTAAAAAGTGACGGTTGTCATTAGTTAAGAATCCTGTAACTGCGTACTATTCAGTTTTTTATTTCATCGCATTAGAAAGTCGACAGCAAATACACGTCAATTATTTATTTCTCATCAATTCCTGACTGAAAGTAAGAGTAATTTTACTGCTAGGTGCCAATTTTGTTTCCTCCTGCAGGAAACTTTTGTTAATTTGAAGAAAACCAGTGTTGTCCAGCCTTAGATATTTTAAATAACATTTGGCTACAACTGCAAATTTGTTAATAAAACGAGGTTTAAAATTTATGATAATTTCACTTCAGTGTATTTATTCCGATGTTTAAAAGATTCACTATGCAAATGAAAGAGATCGCTTCCAAGCCTCGGCACGATCGATGAATAATTCAATTTGGATGCAATCTCGCGGGTACTTTATATTTTTGAAACACTTGAAGTCGATTTCTGATAAGGGAAGTTACTATGTGTATCTTGATAAAGGATATCAGGTTATCCGTAAAATCTGATACTCAGCGTTCGATTAAATGTTACGAAAGATGAGAATAGATCGCAATTTAGAGCTATTAATTAGAATTGTGCAGTTTCATTTTTATTTGGCTAAAATGTAAAATTAGAATTTTATATATAAAGATTCAAATGCATCGTTTATTCGGGCAAAAATTTTTATATAATAAGATTGATTTCTCAATCAATTTAAAATTAATACTTGCGACCATGTAATTTCAATTCACTGAACATAGTCTCTTTATCTGTGACCGACTTGTTCTGTAATACTATACCGGTTTAGGATTGATAATCTCTGATGTAATATTGGGAAAACAGTTAAATGAGATTTCGTTTGTAAGAAATTACGTAAGAGAAAATCGTTGCGAATTGCTTTGGCACTGCACGTCTTCAAAGAGACACTTTATTCATGCGCAGATTTCGTTACTCCCATTACAAAAAAATTGCACTACAGTTAATAGTACAATAACCTAGTGTCCTTCAAAGCAAGCGATGCTCAATTGACACAGTGCAAAGTTTGAGAAATCATTTCTATTGTCTACCTTTAAATGAAAGTTCGGTTATTCATTAACATTCAATATTAAAAAAAACATAAAATGATGTTCCTTTGACACTTTTAGTTCGAAATTCATTTAAAATAGTAAAAATATTCAATTCGAGCTAATAAATTGATAAAATTGCCAGACCGATGAAAAAGTAATAATTACAAAAAGAAACTAATTTAGATCTTATACAGAACAGCTTATGCAAGAATTAGCACGAACCTATATTAAATTATTGTCATTTATATTCATTCGATTTCCAAATAACGATTTCGTTTTTAAAATGAGAGTTAACGCGAATCAAACCGGCTCTCTGCCCCTTTTATTTTGTTTTCATGCTTACCCGGCACCTTGAATCTCTCGCTCTTCTTGAAGTACGGCAGTACATCGTTGTAAGACCATCCCTCATTACCCAGGGCCGCCCAGATATCGTAATCGAGCTTGTTGCCGCGTGTATGTATCATGTAGTTGAGTGTGCTCGTACCACCGAGACACTTGCCCCGTGGCCAGGGGCACTGATGGTTCTTCATGCCGAGGCAGGCGCGAGACTGCGGCTCGACCTTGTAGCCCCAGTTGTAATCGGTCAGCTGGAAGAAGCTGACCAGCACGGGGATCTGGTTGAGAACACCCTCAGCGCCTCCGGCCTCCACGAGAAGGACTCGCCATTTCGGGTTCTCGGAGAGACGATTGGCAACGACCGAGCCGCCAGAGCCAGCGCCTACGATGATAAAGTCGTAGGGACGGTCGGTGGCCGGCTCGGTCACGATGTTATCGTTCACTTGGTTGTGGCTTTTGAAGATGTCCAGTATGGATTGAGCCGAACTGGATGTCAGGAGTGACAGGAGTAGGCCCAGGCTAATGCCCGTGTGTAGTCGTAGCGAGGGTCGACACATTTTCGAGATTGCACCGGTCGGGTTCAATCTAAAAATTGCAAAGTTGATGTAAGGATATGTTATGTCAGCTTGAATAAAGTAAATATATATATATATAATAAGTGAAATTTGATTTTGCAGGATGGGTGTATAGTTGTTTCATAACTATTTTGATTCGTTAAATGTTTTTATTATTCATTTATGAGTCAGTTAATCTTAGCCAATCTCACATCATTGCCACAATTTGTACGATGACTATATATGAAACGTCATAAACGAGAAAGTGGTACTAACTCCGTGGATGTACTCAACTTGATAATATAACGTGGGGTGAGCGAGTGCGACCTCGGAATGTGACTAAAGCCTTATCAATTGAAGCCCCTATCTGTCAATATTTGTATCACAAAATTTATACAAAATAATCTTTAGATAGTTATCTATTCTAAGTGCAGCTATCTTGACATATTCTGGTAGTGAATTTTACATAGTTTGGTTCTTGTTAATTTTGATTATTATTAATTTTTATAATTCCATTGGACAATCGCCATCACGTTGTAATTTCATCTCGTTGAATTTTTAATAATCCAATAAATATAATACTAAAAAAAGTCATTAGAAAAATTGTTTAACATAATTTTATGTGTATGAAAAAAATGTTAAATATGTGGATAAAATTCATACAAGAAAAAAAACGATTTCTTGAAATTTCAAAGTACTCTGACGATATGAAGATTCGTGTAATTTTAGAACACGTTCAAAAAGTTTAGAACTAGTCAATTAAGCTATGTAGTAAATTTCTAATCCTGCTAATGAAATGCTTTTTCTCACATTAGTCAAATTAAAAACTGTTTACCATGGTCATCTTATTCATATAATGGTCAGTTGTGAGAATGAGTTTCAAAGATCAATAGAAAGAACTTAAATGCTTTTTAAATAATATGAAATTATTAAGTAAACTGAATGCGAATATTTCATGGCTATATTAATCTGTTTTTAATATATTTAACAACCAAATGATGAGAAAAAAGTGTTTTACGCTATGCATAAATTGCAGTTGCTCTATTTTCTAGTATTATGTTGGCTATTTTGTATATTATACTCGTACCTAGGGTAAAGCGTAGTACCATACGAGCAATACTATTTAGTAAAAGTAAAACCGACGTAATAATCTTTCATTTAGTAAAGTTGATTTTCTAGATAGTTTTTATTACTCCAGAAAGTAATTCTTTGCCTCTTATGTGTTTAAATAACCTATTCGGATATACAGTATTTTTATAGCTTTTTAATTACACCAATTATAGTCCACCTTAAATAGTCCATACATACTATTACGTGCAATTACACTTATGTAAGGAAAATTTCGAATTTCAAAGAATGAAAATTGTTCGTAAAATTAATTTTAATAGCCCGTGACAAGGATCTGCGCGCTCACCTACACATTCCTCGTAAACATTAACGATATTATTTATTTATATATTCTCAATTGTTTTTAGACCTACAACTCTGATGGTCACAGACTCACAGCTGTGGAAACTATACTTCACAAGTGCACTCAAGATGCACGTAACGATCCTCGCTTATTTATATTTCCCGTATAATATACACGGATTGGTGAAACGCTCCCATACGTGTATCATTAGAATAATAACGCGCGCGTGATTTTATTTTTTTTTCTTCATCTCAAAGTCGGAAGGAAAAGCGGAATTTTTCATTTTATTAAAAAAAGGGAACATTATGTTCGATAAGAGACGGCTGATGTTTGCGCCAGTGGCCAATCGTATAGGCCGTGACGTAAGACCATAATACACCGGCCGGTCCCAATTTCGCCGGTGCGAGTTAGACGCAGCGCTTTTTTTTCCTCCCGGAGTGGCTAAATTTTATAGTAAATGGCTTTCTATATACGTGAGATAGGCGTTGCTGAGAGACCGATCGATAGACGCTTTCACTAGGTGATTTTTTTTTTTTTTTTTTTTTTCAATTGATTAGGTAGGTGTCTGTGTGTGTATTTTTTCCCGGCGCGAAGATGTCGGAGGTTGAAGACGAGGCTATTTTTATACCAACGAGGAAGTTGCAAGCGTGACGCTGTTACAGAACGGGGCTTTGAAAAATAATATTGTACGAGTCTTTTTAAACTCTCTTCGATTAATAAGCGTTGTTTCGAAACAAACGCATATAAAAGATAAATAAATATTATAGAACTGTTTTCGACGTTTCCTTGATAGTATACACAAGTAAAGATAAATAACGCTGTTAACGTGTGATATGCGAAAATTGCAATGCTCGATAAAATCCCACTTGAGGAATCAGAAATCGAAAATCTTTAAAAAAAAAACCAAGCACGCACATACATTGCAGCATACTTGATTTGACGAGGTATGGACGCGTAGTTTGATTGGTATGGCAACCGCGCTTGAACGCCGCTCCTAAAATAAACATTAACCACGAGAATATCAGCTGTCTCTTTTTTCGCGCATATAACGACAGAGTTGCGGGCTAACTTCGTACGTGGAAGATTCCCATTTGTTGTCGTTGCGTAACTTTCACTTTTGACTTCGTGAGAGACATTACGCATGGCGCTATTACATGGCTGTTTATGTATTCCGGCCTCTCACTTCTTCACGGGCTCTTTTCTCAATCGATCGGCGATTATTATCGGTCGTTAACATAATGCACTCGCGTTCATTTTTTTCTTTTTCTTCTTTCAATTTGTAATTATCTTCGACGGTTAGGTCCGGTACACGCTATACCAAATTTTGTATTCGATATGTACGTTAGATTTGATGCGTTATACAAAATGTTTATCAACATTCGTATATATACGAGAAGATGTGAAAGGTACCTCAGTGTTATATAAATATAAGAATGACTCTTCGATATTACTAATCAACCGTAAAAAATTGAAAGAAAAAACGTAATTATGCTTTTAAAACTCGGTACGAAATTTCTATTCTACACGTTGCTCAATCTCGCGTCTATATAGTTTTCAAATTATTTCAAGACGACTATATTGAAAATATCAATCGAATTAATCTTTTTATTTTTCATTTCAACAATTCATTATAATTTTGCAAATATATATATATAGCTTTTAAATCGATCAGGAAGTCGTTTAAAAATAATCGATAATCTTATCCACGCGACATCAATTGAAATGCTACCGCGTGTTATGATGATAAGGTGTGGGCACGGCCTGTACCAACACCTACGTCACGCACACGCACCCACCCATTTCAATAAGCCACGCGTATAGGTCTTCGGCCGACGCCCAGGTACCTCGCGCTTCTTTTTTTTTTTCGCCGAGCGAAGCCACCCCCGCGCACTGACCCTAATTCGGTAAAGCACCACCCCAGCCATTGATCTACTTTCGCGAGGCGCGCGGTAACGTCGGGCACTGTTGCTTTGAGCTAAGCGTCGTGTCTTTTTTCACGTATATCACACATATCGCGCCTTCCTCGTCGCCACTTGTGCTTCACAAATTAAGGGGTGCAGCCCGATTCCGACACACGCACACTGGGTCTCGCTATTTTTGTAATGAGGGGGATTGTGTGTGAGTGTGTGCAGAGGCGCGGTAAGGAGTGGTAATTTCATTTCACCTTGTATTCGTCGCGAATCGTCTTTGGCGTGGAAAGGGTGCTGATGCATTGTTCGGGAAAATACTATATGCGCTATATTTAAAGTTGAGGGTGCGAACTGGGTTGGCCCGTGTTTCAAAAGAACAATTGCGATGTAATTGTGTATATGCCCGAGTTGGCAGTATATAGATGAGATGCTAAATGAAATGTGATAATGGATGGCGCGTTCGTTGCGTGAATGACAATTCATTCATAATTAGATTAGAGCTTTTTTTCACTTTTCCAAGAATCATTCCGCGCGATAATTTCAGTTATAGATTTTTAGCTCGTTAAAACCGTTGGTGTAATTCTGCCTTCTTCGGAAGTGGAAGTTTTTTTTGTTTACTCTATACTCTTGCTACAGTTAGAGACACTTTCATGACGGCAATTATACTGTCATGAAAAATTCACGTGCGCAGAAACTATATGATTTTCATTGTACTTTTCAGTCATATTTTACGACCGAGTGAAAGTAAAAGTTGGAAGTGTACAAAAACGGTATACTTGTATATGCCGGTGTTTATGAAAAAAAAAAAAAATCTTATTCAATATTTCATTGTCAAGTGCGCCATGCCATGCTATCTGTAGACCCTTTTACAACAACAAAAAATTCTATTAAAATAATTATAAAATAAAAAAGAATAAAAGAAAATCAAGTTTAGACTGCAACAGCGTTATGTTTACACTGATCGCATTAAGATTGCAAAAGCGAAACCCAAGATATTATATTACATAAAAAAACTATACAAGGAAATTTAGAAGTTATATATCCGCAGAAAAGAGATAATACGTAATAACTTTGAATGAAAAGTATTATATGAAGAATTAATAATGCGCCTTTAAACTATTTCACGAAAGAAATAACTACGTTACTACCCGCAAGGCTAATTAATAGAACTACTATATTCCTCAGTTCACTCAATTGTTAGTCCAGCCATCCATTCTTACGTACAGAAAAGCCCTATGTCACTCACCCCGACGAGACACCACGTCTATTATCACCCGCAGCCTTTTCCACACTTCTCGTTCACGTCTAACCAGCAGCAGTAGCAGCACACCGATCGATCGCCTGCGCCCCTGCAATCCCACAGCGTTCTCGTGCAGTATGTGCCCGAGCGAGCGCGCGCGCGTCCAGCTTTATGCAACCGCGGGGCACGCACCACCCATGGACGACGGCGAGTTTATAGTTCGGGCCCAACAACACGGCGGGCCGTTGCGTTGCGAGTGCGCGCCGTAGAGCGCAGGAGAGCGAACGCGCGCGTGTATTATACCCTACTACTTACTTGTCTCGCTTCACCTCTCGAGATCCACCTCGGCCAGCGGAGAGAAATGCGCGCTTTCACGAGATGCTCACGTAATGGTGTCTCGGCGCGCGAAGGAGTAGCCGCACGCAAGCGAGTCGGCTGAGAATTTCGTGCGAGTCCTTAAAATGTGCGACTCCTCCCCCCGCATAACGTTGAGAATCTCGATAGTCCGGTTCGGTGGGTCCGACGCTGCTGCTGCTATGGGAGATGCCAAATGCGACTGGTGCAGCAATCCTTTGTGTCATTTCTGCTATAGCCGTGTAGTTTTCTCTTTATGCGGGAGGGTTTGTCTTTGTTGGGGAGCTGGAAGGATGACGTGCGTTGTGGTTTTCCTTTTTTTTTAAGTGGGTCAAAGCCTGATTGAGGAATATGGGATGAAAGTTTTGAATCTAATTGATGACCTGGTTATGAATGGGAAATAAGAATAGATACTTTTCGATGTTACCGTCATTGAAAAATATTGCCAATAGTCGCTTTACTAATATTATTTGCTATTTTTTTTTACAGAAAGCGAAATTCGGGTTCCTTAAAGATAAAGATAAGACAAAAAACTCGTAAGATACTGTATCAAAATTTTTATATCCTTTATTTCAACAAGATAGTTAAGTTTAATAGTCTTGTCGACACAGTGGATGTATAAAAATGTTATATACTGTATCTGACGGGTTCCTTATCTTATTTTTTCTTTTTTAAAGTTCCGCTATTGCCGCTATGACAATTGAATTTCTGCTAAGGCATGTCTTCACTTTCTGAATACGTTAATTTTTTTAAAAACTCTGAAATATTTAAGATCTAAATCTGTATATTTTATAAGTTGTTGAAGAAGTATCCATTTAATGTTGGGAAGATATTATTGTAGTAAGACACGATTAAAATGTTAATGAAAAATTCTGTAATTATTTTACTAATTTTGCATTTTTTTTTTTTTTTTACTTGTAACGAAAAAAATAATTTTGACACAGTGCGTGATCAAGCAAAGAATATGTACATCTAACTATAACCGTAAATCATGTAGTGGATGGATCACGTAACGTTTAGGAAACATCTAACTCATAATGTATGGTAGGAAAGAAAAGTTATTTTAATTACTCAAATGACTTTTAAGTTTTATTAATTTAGAATCACTATAGTATGGTACATATTTTTAGTTTGAGGATAATAAATTTTTGTTTACTATTCTGCATTTATTAATAGCTCTGTGAAGATTTATTGCAAATTGTATATACCCTGAAGGTATAGGTATATTTTATAAATATTTTATAAAAAAGCTTTGCAATATAATATTTAATGGAAGCTCTAATTTACACTTATTTCACGGGTTCTTATTGGTCAACAAATATGGCTAATTTCATATTTCGTCTTATGAACCTTTGATACTTTTTACATATACTACAGAAATGAATCATTGCTTCGTATTTTCACAATGATACGAGGATTTGTCCTTATTGCTTATAAATTTACTAATATCTTAATCAAACTTACTGCCAATTTTATATTATTCATAATTTTATTTTCAATTAATATTTTTAATTAATTACCGTAAGCATTAAATAAACCCATCAAAATCATTTAATCTTAATTAATAAGCAAGATTAGATTTCTTTTAAATCCAATAATTTTTATTTTGTTTGTTTCAGGTATGTTTCCTTTTAAAGAACTACAAAAACAGCTTGTTTATACGTAAGTAAAGATAATTGTTTTTCGGAATAATAACTCAGAGTTTTCGCTGTTATCGTAGGAAGGGTCCGTTTTTAAATTAAAAGATCGGTTGACATGATTAATATTTTGACGGCTACACGAACAAGGGCTAGATAAAGGCCCATAACATAAATGTTTTCTAAAAAATGCTAATATTTTTCTCTTTTGCTGGCCCTTTGATATGAGACTTTCTTGCCAAATTTTACCATACGTTGCACATCTGCATATAACATCTACGTGTGAGCAAGGCATAGGCGAAGCCCTTAAGTAGAGGATAAAATATCTCGTGGCCAAGATGGTGGCCAATTGGCGTTGTCCAATTAATAGACACGTGTGAATGAATGGGTAAAATTATTAAATGAAACGAAATGAGCAACACTTTTCTACCGTAAAACTAGATAACACTAGAAAATTAATTAATATTAATATTGGTTTAAAAGCTGATTAGAAATCTAATGGCTAGAAAATACTTTTTCCAAGCGTTGTATGTCTTTATTCTTAAATTTTACAAAAACAGTCAGTTACATAATATCTTCTAATTTAGCTATTTCGAGTTAACAAAAACGTTTACAAAATAAAAACAATGTATATGGCTAATGATCATGATGTCATTTGATTAAAATATTTATCACACTCTTTCATTTCTATAACGAATCACTGATCTTCTAACCCCTTAATTGCCGGAAACAATCGACTTATGGAATTTCAGTACTTCATGGCAAAGATTCTTTGCTATCGGCAGCCAAGGGGTTTTTTATATTGTAAATATGAAAATTTTTATGTTCACTTTGACTTGAACTATGTCTATTTTTTGTATTTAAAGTTGACATTTCAAAAGATAAGTACAGTAACATGGTATTTATCAGTCTTATTTACATTTAAGGTATTGTTTAACATTAAGAAATGGGTATAATAATTTAATCATACATTTTTAAATGATTTTGCCACTGTACAAGAGTATGACTGTTTTATGCCTATCATTTCTTTTATATAATAAGAATAACGTAGATTAAAATATAATTGTAGTCATGGAGTGAATTCTTTCATCTGTACCTTGACGTATGACATGCCTGCCTATTTGCAGGCGCTTCACGGTTTATATAAAAATGTATCAGATTATAACAGCCTTTTTATTTTTTATTTTATATTAGAGATTTTGTAAGTGAATTAAACGATTATCTTTTATAAAGACAAATTAATTTGTAACTTATCCAACATTCAAATGTTCACTTGAATACTTTCATATAAGAATAAATCTTAATAATAATATACTAAATTATGATGTTTTGCTTTTTTAAGATTTCAAGAAATCCGTTAATTTATAGTAAAAATATTTTTATCATTTACATAATTTACAATATCATAAAAATAATAATAAAAAAATTTCTATAATTTACGACCTATATATGGATTAAAGCGCATTGAAAGTGTTAATTCAGTTTTTAAACTTGATTTTATAATAAAATTATAAAACAATAATTAATAAGCAGCCTTTTCCAATAGTTTGTCTAAATTTAAATTCTATTTAGTATATTACTGATTATATATATGTTTGTTTTCATTATTTATTTTTAGAATATAAATCCCAATCTTCTTTCACCATGTCAGCAAGTTTTTCTCCAATCATTATAGTTGGAATATTCGTATGACCAGTAATAATTTTTGGCATAATTGATGCATCAGCAACTCTTAATCCTTTGATACCCTTGACCTACAAGTAATTTAAATAAGTTAGCGAGAATTGTAATAAATATACTTTATATTGAAATTTTAACATACTTTATATTAAATTTTACCTGTAATCTTGGGTTGACGACACCCGTAGGGTCGCTTTCCGGCGCCATTTTACATGTCCCAGTATAATGATAAATTGTAAATGTAAAAGCCCTTGCTGCGCATTCCCAGTATTCATCGGAATCATTTTCATAATGCTCACAACCAGGTACAGTAATATTATAAAATTCTGATTGAAATTTTTGCATAGATTTTGTTCTACTTAGTTCAATCGATGCTCTAATTCCTTTTACCAGTACTCGCACATCTTCCGGATCATCTAAATAATTGGCGAAAATTTTTGGCTTTGATTTTGGATCATTATCTCGAAGTAAAATTTTACCCCGACTTTTAGGTCTCATTAGCATAGGAAAAATTGTCCATGAATGATGGCCAGTGACATTGGAGAACATTGTCCAATATTCCTCTGAAATTCCAAAACTTTTTCGAAATGAAAGGTCTGATACGATTGATCCACCTATAAATAGTAGTTCTATGTTTGGATATACATCCAATGCACCTGATTTATCAATATCAACAAATGCTAACGCCTCACAACCACCTGGAACTGTAAGTGGTCCAGTTTTTTTATTTAAAAATTCTCTTATGTGCGGTTTCATAGGATTTGACATTTCATCAGATGTTATACTAAGAGGTTGATTTATTAAAAATACTAAGCCTCCGTATGCAATATGATCCATCAAATTTTCTCCCACCGGAGAATTTTGAATAACATTTATATTCATTTCTTTTAGGTGTTCTGATGGTCCGATGCCAGACAGCATTAATATTTGAGGGGAACCAATTGTACCAGCACACAAAATAATTTCTTTTGATGCTCTTACTTGAATGTCAACTCCTGATTTTGTAAAATCTACACCATACGCTCTTTTATTTTTAGGATCTATCAATATTTTATTAACGTGACTAAGTTTCGTAACAAATAAATTTTTTCTTCTTTTTAATGGGTATAAATAAGCCCTATTAGTACTCATTCTTGTTCCATTTTTTATTGTTGCTTGTATGTAAGAAAATCCAGTGTGTTGATTACCATTATAATCTATTATTGGATATCCCATTTCACGCCCTGCGTCTAAAAATCCCTTTGCCAATGGTGTGTGATAGGGCGGATAACCAATGTAAACTGGTCCATTTGTGTTGTGCATCTCTTGATCATGTCTTAATTTATCGATACCAATAGTTTCAAGTTTTTTAAAATATTTTAAAAGTTCACTGTACGACCATCCATCATTACCCATATTCGACCATTCATCGTAATCCCTCGGATCTCCCCTAGTTGCTATCATATAATTCAATACACTGCTTCCCCCCATAACCTTACCTCTTGGCCAATTACATTTTCGGTCTGTCATTCCTTGACAGAAAGTTGTCGATGGTTCTGTTTGATATTTCCAATTAACGGCATCAACAAATTGAAGATAGTTTACAAGCAATGGAATGTCCATCATGTAATTTTCACTACGACCAGCTTCAATCAAAAGAACTGTTATATCTAATGCCTCACTTAGTCTCGAAGCAATTGTTGCACCTGCACTGCCAGCACCAATAACTATGAAGTCGAACTCATCGCCGTTGTTCGGTGTGATGTCTTTAAGTTTAGTATTTCTTATGTGTTCACTCTCACGCATAAATTTTAATGCCCCCACGGTTAAATTAACTAAACCTTCATTCATTAATATTTTATCTTCTAAACCATCAAGATGAGGTGTTCTGTTATTTTCGCTGTAACCAGTGCTGCTTAAAACGATCACACTCGCGGTAGCAAATATTGACAGTAATTGTTTCATCTTGACAGAATAATATGGCTCTTCCAGTATTAAAATATAGTATTTTTAATTGACACATTTTTTCTTTTATAATAGTTTAATAACTAGAGTTCTGCTTATCTTTTGCATGTTTTCTAGTATTTTTATAACGCATTTTTAACGACACTACCAAATTTGATCCTACGCATTCGCTCACCACGCACTGACTTTAAACATCTGATTTTCAGATGATGTACTAGTATAATATAACCGTCTTCAATGACGTCGCAAAAATTATTATAGGTTGTTTCGTAACCTGTGATACCCTACACTTTGTCAAGACAGTAACATTAGCTTTTTAATGTTCCGGGAATTCTGGTACTCAACAAAAAAACATACATTATCATTCCTACAATCTGGAAAATCCCGTAAAATATCCAAGTCCCAGCAATTAAATTTCAAATTATTAACAAATGTTTTAATTATTTTACACAGCTTAAACAAAGATTAATTTAATTTTTCAAAATAAAATGAATAGTGTAAACTGCTACGATAAACATTTTATGACACTTAAAATAATTGTATATGCAAAACGAAAATAGAAAGTAGCCCCTGTTGAATAGCTTCGCGATGTACAAATACGATACACGGACAATCTAATAACAAGGCGCTGGCATGTACCACTGCAACCTCGGTTGGCAATGTATTTCACCATCTTTATATTTTTGTTTACCTTACTCATTTCTAAATGTAATTTATTGAATTACATAAAATTATTTCGACGAACACTATCATTTCTGTTCTCCAGAAATTATATTACTTTAAAATAAAAGATTCGTTTTACCTTACTAGCTAAATCTATGCGCGCTGCGCGAGATCTATTATGTTCTTTTTTTTATTAAACATGCCAAGAATAATTTATTCCTTACAAGCCAGAAATCATTTTCTTTTAATTTTAAATGCATCTTACTACTTCATACTAAATTTTGAGATTTAAAACTATAAGCTTATTCAAATATATTATTTCACAAAATAGTATATAAAAAATAAAATCTAAATAGAATATTGACATGACTTATTCTAAAGAATCTCTTGTACTTTCCATTACAATTTCCGAAACCTTCTTTATATTGTTAAGATTCAAAACTTCCTTGTTTCGAATTCTACCGCTTAGTTCAACAACTAATCATATTGTGATTTAAAATGCTTTACTACTTCCGGTCATTACTTTTTGCAGATGTGATCATTTTTAATATAATTTTTGAAAAATTCTTCCCAATCCCAAAGAGTAGAGTGAAAGTATTACCAAGATACAGATTACATACAAATTGTTGTATGTACTATGTGTACGTAGAACCTGTAGAAAGGATCATGTCATCACATCTAGAAAACATGCACGATTGATCGAGATTGAGCTGCTTGTTTTCTACGCTTCCAATCTAAACCAACTACCGTAAGTATGCATGTAACGTGTGAATACTCAGTATAACGCGCGCGATTTACACGGTTGAGCGATCACAGCTGCAAGAGAAAATAAAGTAAAGTGTAAAGCCCACTAGCACCTTCTATCAAAGGCCAAAAAGTGAAAGATTTTATAACTTTGAAATGTTTCATCGTAGTTCAATGAGGATTTCATAACAAAAATTATTTTTAAATAATATTCAATAAAACATTTTAAAAATAAATATAAAAACCACATATTTATATAAAATTTTTATTTATGTTGTGCATTTTTTTTATACGCATTAAAAAGTATTTAATAAACATTTTGTAACAAAACTATTAATATAATGTAACATATTATAGTGTTAAGGAAGTTATAAACAAATAATCACTGTTTTAAACAACAATCGAAAAATTTATTATAACATCTTTACAATGTATAAAAATTAAAAAATACAAAACAATTTACATTTTAAACTACTCATAATATTCTTTAGTATCAGTGGTAATCTTAATTTTTGATTCTTATTTTCTATTCAGCATAGCTTAATTAACTATAAACAAATGCTATGGCACAAGTAACTTAATGATACCTGAGAACACGCACGTCAGTTTCAGACGTGAACTTAAACATCTAGAACATGAAAAAGTATCGCAAATTTAATGACAATTTTTGAAGTGTATGTTTACAAACGTAGCTTATAGGATTAGCATATACACGTATGGAAAATTCCTTTACATTTTTTCTTACATTTAAAATATACATCGAATGTTATCGAATATTTCTATCGATACTTTTTCTTATACGTGTATGTTAAAAACACATCCTGTAACATAAACAATAACTTTTTATTCCTTTCAGTCACGCTACGCAAATGCACATTGTTATTTTTTCATATAACAAATTATTTAGTAAAAGAAAAATTGACTTTTCCTTGTTGTCGATATCATAGCAGTACTTTATCGACAATTTCCATTTTTTTCTTTGACTATCCTTAAATATAATTTTAGAAAGATTTACTCTCAATTTCACGACCCTGACTTGTCATTTTATGTTATAAATTTATATATACATAATTAACTATCATCAGCAACAAATGCATTTTGTACACAAAAATTATTTTACGTAATGCATTTTTAACTAAAATCTCAACTATTCAATCACTCATACATTATTTACACTGAAACTTATTGATTTATAAACGTATGTATCACGCATTATTAACAACATTCCAATCATTTTTAATTATATCAGAACCTTTTTCGGCAATCATGATCACAGGAGCATTAGTGTTTCCACTGCAAATAGTCGGCATTATCGACGCATCGATAACTCGGAGTCCCTCTATACCGTAAACTCGCAATCGTGGATCAACAACCGCGTCTGGATCCCACTCTGGTCCCATTTTCGCTGTCCCCACAGGATGGTATATGGTCATGGATATGTGACGTATGTGGCATTCCCAGTATTCATCTGAGGCGAACTGTAAGTGCTTGCAGCCTGGCAATTTGATTCGATGGACTCTCGAACCGAATTGCTTGAAAACTTTGGCCTCGCTCACTTTCAAAGCTATTTTCGCCCCTTCTACCAGAGTGGCTATATCGTGAGGATCGTCAAAATAATTGGCGTCAATTTTCGGGCTTTGAAATGGATTGGAACTCCGTAATCTGACAGTGCCACGCGATCGAGGCCTCAGAAGCAGTGGCATAATCGTCCAAGCGTCCTTGTTGGCTATCGGTCGATAAACTGTGTTATAAACCTCATCGGTGATACCCAAGACTTTGCGTACTTGTAAGCCAGCATCAGAATTGATGGACGCTGGCGCCATATGGAATTGAATGTCTGGATACGTTCCTGTAGCATTAGCATATTTGGTATTGACGAAGGCGTATCCTTCAACTCCACCGAGAGTCGTCATTGGTCCTCTGCCGTTGGCTACGTAGTGCATCGTCATAGGTGCAGCCTGAAATCTGTCCTGAACGATTGCCACGGGCTTATCAATGAGAAACGTCA
This sequence comes from Torymus auratus, assembly GCA_900474315.1. Lineage (NCBI taxonomy): Eukaryota > Metazoa > Arthropoda > Insecta > Hymenoptera > Torymidae > Torymus > Torymus auratus. The sequence continues at coordinate 38,165 of UXGD01000021.1, forward strand.
GTCCACCCATGCCTACATGATCCTGCATATTGTCGCCGACTTTCAGATCTTTAAGCACTTTGATGCCCATTTCTCGAAGATGATCTTTTGGCCCGATTCCTGATAACATAAGAATTTGCGCACTATTGATGGAACCGGCTGATAAAATTACCTCTTTTCTGGCCCACACTTGCTGACGTCGTCCATCACGTACGAATTCTACTCCCGTTGCCTTCATAGTTACTGGATTGATGATGATCTTCGTTACGTGAGAATTCAAGGCTGTGTGTAAATTCTGTCTGAGTCTTACTGGTCTCAAAAAGGCTTTAGCCGTAGAACATCTGCTGCCCCTTCTGATCGTCCCCTGGGAAATCATAAAGCCAGTTTGATATTCCCCGTTGATGTCGCGATTCTCATAGCCGAGTTCCATTCCTGCCTGTACAAAGGCAACTACTAATGGCGTCTTCCAAGGTGATTCCTGAAAAATAAAATGAATAAGTAATCGAGTATAACTTTTGTGATTTATGAAGTTAAAAAAAAATTGTCGCTTTGCTTTTTAAAATCCAAGAAATCTAAGATTGATAATTTGAGACTTGCAAATCATAAATTACAGTAAACTGAAATTGCGTTGTCCATAGAGCTGCAATCACAATGCTACTTAACTCTATCATTGCCGTGACCAAAGCTCTTACTCATTTCCATCGCTCGTGTCATTCCGCGAATTCGACTCACCTGCACCGTCAGATAGCCTCCTGTACCATGATAGGGACTCTTCCTCAAATAAGGATTCCGATTGTCCTCAGACTTCTTGAAGTAGTAGAGCGCCTCGTCGTAGCCCCAGCCTGGGTTGCCCATCGCTTCCCAATGCTCGTAATCGTGTCGATTGCCCCTTACATACAGCATGTAGTTAAGGACGCTCGAGCCACCGAGTACTTTGCCTCTGGGCCAGTTGCATCTCCCGCCCTTCATCGCTAGGCAGGATCTGCCATTTGGCTCCGTCTTGTACTTCCAGTCCAGCTTGGTTAGCTGCAGGTACGCTGCCAGCGAGGGCACATCTGTTATCTCGTTCTCGTCGGGGCCAGCCTCCAGCAGCAGGACCTTCCACTGCGGTATCTCGGATAGCCGGCTGGCGACGACTGCACCGGCCGAGCCTCCGCCAATCACCACGAAGTCGTACTCGGCGTCCAGGGGATAACGATCGATCGGCCGGCTCTCAGGATCTAATTGGGGGAAAAAAGAGAGAAGACAAGCCGTGATGGCCGTTCGTTAGTCCAGCTCGTCCTTTGTTCATCACAGCGAGAAATCGTTCTCACTCGCGCGCGGCATTTTAGCTTTCCTTCTGTCGCCTTAATTTGTAATTGTTATATAAATGCATTTTTTCTTATAATAGTCGTGTGTGTACAGGTGTGTGACGTCGTTATGTAAAGATGAGGAACTCGCTTTTAACGATATACTGTATAATAGGAAATATTATTACATGTTTAATATCTTACTCAATCATGATGTCAAGGAAAATTATAATAGTCGATCAATGACTTTTATGCTTTTCATTTTTGATGCTTGAAAAAAATAAAACATTAATTACAGTACAGTATTATATTTAGTTAACATGCAAATAAGAGACAAATAATCCAATAGAAATACTGTTGATAGTGAGTCCGAAGGCATACAAATATTTAATACCAAAACACTTTGGAATTAGCAATATGTAAAAATTGAAATATCCAGCTGATTAGATGCCATTTGTACGGTATTTAAACTTACAGGAATCGAATACGTAGAAAGTTTCTATAAATGAAATCGTTCTGTGTTATTATTTCTTAATATTTCTGTCTACTGCGTAAAAATCGTTACGTATTATTGGTACTAGATAATTTCTAGAAATTTAATTTCGTGAAAGCATTGCTTCTAAATCCAATCAAAGTATGTTCTCAAAGTTAATGGAAACATTACACCCGCTTTACATTTTAATAATTTCTGAAAAATATTGACGTTTTTACTAGAAATCATAGCATGGAAAGATAAGAGCGCGTAAATGTAAAGTTACTTTTATCTTAAAATTACTTTAATTTTCACACATGATGAAATCGAAAACATCTTATTTAAATCTGTTACTGATTTTCTATAGAAATAAATCCATTTAACTCAAAACTTGTACATCTGCTAATCGAACATTTACATTTATTTCAGTTGATATAAATGCTCTATCTATAATCATAGAATATTTGTTTATCAAAAATAGAATAAATCCCGAATTAATCGACTGAATCATATCGACTGCTACAGAGATTTTATCACTTTGAATATAAAATCGACGGCGTTTCTTTGACGACGAAAGTCAAAACATTTTAAAACCCGTTTCAGCGTCTCGATAACTTATTTTGCTATAGAAACGAAATCACGTTAAATGGGCAAACAACTCCGTCTCACGTATGTCTGTCTCCCTCTTTCTATCTCTAATCTCTAACTTTTCCGTGTTCGACTTTCCGAAAGCTCATATATCCGGCATTTCACGCGTACAACAGGACAGGTCCCCCAAAATTCTTTACCTAATTGATCATAGTGGTAGTAGGATAAGCCAGCGATGAGCAGTGGTACCAGCCAAAGACCCGTCCCCACAAGGCCGATCGCTCCCTTCAGCGCCGACGTCACGACGATCGTGCTCAGCACCATATCTCATCTGTTGAGGGAGGGCGAACTCTCCTCGTTCTCTTGACTCGTGTCAGAAGTAGGCGTCCGGTGGCCTCGAGGCTCTCCGCACTTCCGCTGCACCAATCTGCCACGGGCGACTCGGATCGCGCATGTTACGAGCGAGGATGGCTCAGTGACGCGGTGGCTTCCATCTGCATCCTCTGCAAGCGAAAGCTCTAATTAGTATATTGAGAGTTCTTATTTGGAATTATTGACATGGACTGTGGGATACAGGAAAATGGGGATAAGGTGTTCGCATATATTTAGTATCGAAGCGATAAGTGAACTCTCCGGATTATTATGTCAAACACTTATATAATATACGGTAGAATGCTGAAACGTTGAGAATTTAATTCGCAATCTGATATTGGGAGGGTTCAGTACTTTCAGTGCGGCCAATGTATGAGAAGATTTTAATGGATTTTATAATTGTCCGATTAAAAATTTTAAATAATATAACAAATTATGATGTTGCCTTGCTTTTTTTAAGGTTTCGAAAAATATTGACAGTAAACCCATTTTTATCATTTATAATTTACAAAAATAACAAAAACTTTTAATCATTGAGGGTCTGGAAACGAACAGGTGACATAACGTGGGTTAACCGAATGGGCTATGTCCCCTTTTTGTTACCAGATCCTCAATTTACGACCCATACATATATCTGATACCTGGTACTGACAGTATTATTGATATGATTTATCATGCATAAATATCACGAATGACATTGGGTATTACAGTTGACCATTTCGCGAGTACACATCCCTATACATCATTTCCTCGACAACCTCTAACTACACCTGCAAGCCCACTCTTGATTTTAATCTATTTCACATTCGTCAATCTTTCGACTTCCACGATTATTACACATTCCTTTATAAGGCGCACCTCATAACAAAATAATATCCCTCGCAAGCGCAATCAATCCTCGCCAACGACGACAAGCCACACAAAATACGCAACAAAGCATCACACGCGGACACATTACTTTGTATTTTCGCGTTAGTTTTGGGTATATCATTTGGGCGTCGAGGGGGAAGCAGAGAAAGCTGCACCCAGAGGAGAGGCCTTCGCCCGGAAAAATGCACATGTCTTATGAATTTATGCCTCGCGCGCGCGCTCGTAGTGCTATAGGCGAGTAGAAAGCAAACTCTATGTATATAGCGCTCGACGCGAACGGACCATTTCTTTTTTTTTCTTCCATCACATCGAATGCTATATATCCGCGCGATATTTTCGACGTTGGTGGTGAAAGCTTCGCGCGCGCGCCGGGGAACGAGATATATTTCGACGACGGCCGAAACCGTTTGATAGCGCTGTGTCTCGTCGCGCTGACATTTTTGCACGCGGGCGTTGTTATATAGGTACATTGGTTATATCCGAGACGGCGATTGTGTTGTGCTCACGCTGCGCTTTTACGATTTGATCGCACAGCGATTGAACGGCGCTATAACGGCGCGAATCGATATCATTGTTAATTTCAGCTGACCGTGCGTGAAAAATCAGTAAGTGCAGTTATGATAAGCTCGAAAAGAAAGCGCGATAGCTGCTAGTTTAGAAAGCCGTTGCGCGCGCGCTTGCGAAGGTTTTAGATATAAAAAGCAGCAGGTAGGTTCACACGCTGATCATTCTTCGAAATGAACCAGTGCAAAGAATGTAATGTAAACAATGGTATTATCTGTAGACATATTTCCCGGTGTTTCGAATTAAATGTGCAAAATAATCATCTGCCTTTTCGTCATGTCCTGTTAATTACAACATATATTTTAATTGAATTTTGAGACAATCAACATTTTTATCACGCAGGGGGGAAAAGAGTTCAAGGAAATGTGAACGCTCCTTGCATCAGTTACAATGCTTCATAACTATATAATATCCTTAAGGTAAATCTAGTTTCTACAAATTTCGCATGATGACTCGTAGCAATTTCTCTCTACGATCTGAAAGACATATTCACTATTAGAGCTGCGATGTTGTTGCAATCAAGATAAATACAGAAGTATAAAAAACATTTGTATAATCAGTACGTAGATTGCTAACCCCCCATACAGTTATGTGTTCATTTTGATATATATATCTTTAATCGCTTTCCGGATAACCGTTCGAAACAAACCCTCCTTTTCCTTTTCATTCAAAAGAAAATTTATCGCTCACTACTGGTTAATTTGCAATAATATAGTGCAGTGCATCAACTCATATCCTAAAATTATTGTCGCGCATTAGATCGACTATAAAACCGCTTTTTCCGTCGTTCAGAGGCTCTCCTTCGCCTTTACAAGTAAAATAAAACATTCGCACGCTTTTATCGCGCTTGTATATATGTATACACAACATCGGAAGAGCCGCATCCGGAATGTGCGGCAATAATCCTCGGTTCTTTTATCTCCGCAACCTCACTGTCACCATAAATCGCTCCCCGATGTCAGCGGCAATTACGCCGCGCGCGCGTAAAAAGTAAAACAACGTGGTTGTGTTCTCGTCACTCAATCATTTCTCCATCAGTGCATACGCCTACTACATGCATATAACAAACAACAACGGCTAATGAGCTATACTACTCGTGCCGCAAAAGACAAATAAACCGCGACGGCCCCCGCAAGACAATAATTATTACCCGCGGAATGCAATTTTCCACGCGGCTATGCTGAATTTACGACCTCTCCAGCGTATATATATATAGAGGACCGATAATTTTACCATAGAGTGTGAGGACGCACGACGTCGACTTCTTCCCGGTGACGATTCAGCCTAGCCTTTCCCACATTAATCTCGTTCGCGCGAAACTCGAGCGCCTGCGTTGTATGTATATACTTAGGTACTCGCTCTTGAGAGGGGGAAAAATCGAAGGCGGAGGCGATTTCGTCGGGGAGAGATAGTTATAGCGCGTGAGTTTTCGCACACTGCGTTCGGAATTTCTCAGGCGCCGCGTTGCGGGTTTATGCGATTCCCCTGTGGCTTTGCTCAACACTTTTTCTCGCATTGTTTCGTAATTGAGCGTGTTATACTCTATGGGTGATGCTTATACAGAGTTGTTTTTGCTGCACGGCCGCGTTCGCAGTTTAATTAAACTGCGCGAAGAAGTCGGAAGTAACGTTCCTATTAAAGGAAATAGCGTGGATGGATCGTTATATAATTATGGCTGTATGAATCGTATTATCATTAGTATAGATGCGTTCTTCAAGGAGGGATACAAACTTTAATGAAAAAGTTTGATACTTTTTGCAAAGTGTTGCTACAAAGTTATACTAACTATACAGAGTTACAAAAAGCACTGAATCGATGTGCAGAACAAAAGCAAATGAAAATCGCAAGGACGAAGATAACCGCACAGCCATGGGTTTGCATCGATTCTTAGCCGAGACTATACAGCTTATATACCCACACAATTAATCGCCCCATTAATTTCCACCCAACTACAGTGCCGCCCCTTCCATTGAAACCTTATCTCTCCCACCGCGCGCTCGCGTACACCGGCAGCTGTATATATAATACTCGCAACGACGACAACTGCGCGGGTGCGATCGCGCACTTCGATTATATCGCGCGCTCGAGATCATCTCGTACCACTCGAGTGCATTCCCCCATCCTTACATTCGCTCGCTCGGTTTCCCGGCACGCTGATCTCATAAAGGAGGCGAAAGGAGAAAGTGTTTCGCCTCTGTATATATGTAAGTATACGCGCCTCTCTGCCATTCCGACACTGCCACTACGAAAGTCACGGTTACGTTATGCGCGCGCTACTCCCGTTCCTTTTTTTTTTTTACTTATATGTGCACCTACACACGATTTCACGGGTAAATAAATACACCTACGTGCGTAAGAAGCGCGAGCGTACGGAAGTGGAGCTATATATTAGCGCGAATGTGTAATCGCGATTGGAGCGAGCTCACTTTGTTCCTTCCACGCGAAGAGGAGGAAGATGGATTTGACGACACTGTTGTTGGTTTTTTTTCGCGGAGATGGGGTTTTTGCTTCTCACGGGAGAGGGTGAATTAGTGGTTTGAGATAATTGAGGTTATAGTGTGGGTGCCGCAGGTAGGCAGCGCTGTGGAGCGGAAAATTTGAGAGGAGATTTCGCGGCACTTTCGTTGTGTTATATATATATTTGGGGGTTTAATGGGTTTTTAATTATGGGCGCGGGTTTTGTTCATTAAGAATGCAGCGCTTTTTCCATTTTCTCAGGCTATTTCGATCGTATCAGCGAACAAAAAAATTGGAAAAATAATTAACAAATTGAAAATTGCGAAATCATGGTCTCACGATGTAGGAATAGTGAGTAGTGCATTAAAGTTTTGAGTAAATTTAATTTATGGGAGTGAGTCATTCTTGATAGGAGTGGGGTTAGAAACCGTGAATTTCACTCTGAAATCAGTATATCGTGGACTTTGAATACAATTTGGAGAGAAATTCATGCGGATGATATTTGTTTTTAAAATTTCCAAAACTATATAAATCACATCGAACTAATATTATTCAGTTATTCATTTATCAATGATAAAATAAATAATTACTGAAAGCATAAAATACAACATACATTATACACATAGTACAATGTTGACAGTGAATTTACAAGCTTTGATAAACTTTTTAGAAAACACTTAATTGTCTCATTAAAACACCGATAATGCAGTAATCACTGCCTTTGGGCTATCGGTTCAGTCGATCTAGATGCCTATTTACGTGGAATTATGCCACATTACTTTTAATATCCTCTCCTTTGCCTCGTAATAAACTTTTTTTACACCTATAAAACGGCATTCGATCATCCGCGCAAAACGCGAAGACCCTTGCCATAATTATATACACACGCCGGACTCATGTGTGTGTGTGTGACACAAGATTAACTATCATCTTGCGCATAAATGAGCCAGCTTAATCGTAATTGCAGAGTCGCGCGGGGGAACTCGTCTCTGCGCGCTAAGAAAAACGTACTTAAGAGACTTTTTTACGAGCTTTCGCGCCGCATGATAATGACTGCTATCAAAAGGGGCGCGCGAATTCTTAGAAAATTATTAGCTTCGATCGATACCGAGCGCGGGTTTATATTATGCGCGAGTTACGGTGGTGCGCCGAGTCCAGTAAAAGATGTCGGGAGAAGAATTTTCGAAAAGTGAAGCAAATTGAATTTAATTGGAACATAAATTTTTTTTTTTCTTTTCAAGCACACTGTATAAGCGTGATAAACGATAATACGGAGATACTTCTGGCGGTGTAATAAGTTGACGGTACTTTGTTCGAGATACTCTGGGTTTTTACGCGAGTCCGTGACGCCTATTGATGCGGTTTCTCCGAGTATAAAATTTCGAAAAAAAAAACAAAATTGTAATTAAAGTTAATAATCTCCGATAACATATTCATGATCCTTTTCGTACCATGGAGAAAAATTTATTTGTAAACTTTACTTTTTTGGCTGGGAGAAAATCATAAAAATTACTATTTAAAAAAGTAAAAATCCTACATGTTGGGTCTGTTCCAGCGCTACTATAAAAATAATAAATTTTTGTTATAAAAAAGGTAGAGTGGCACGCTTTGACTTGTTGTTCACATTGTTTACGATTCCTGCGTTTGCGTTTTCCGCTTCGCCGTTACATTTTTGTGACCTTATAACCGTAACAAGAAGTTTCTTCTGCATCACTAGTGTAGGTAAGCGATTTCTCAGCGGCCGCATTGATTTACGATAATAGGAACGAGCGTTCATCAGGTGCGGTTAATTGGATGCTTGTTTAGACTTCTCTTGATTTTCTCTTTATATTTTTTCGTTGTACAAAACACGAGCAGTGTGTGCTTTTACTCTCTGGATGACGATTTTTCAAATATATCATACTGTTTATTTAGAAATTTAGCCGTGGTTCGCAATAATGACGTTATTATAAAGCATGCTTTTGTCATTAATTTTTTTTTTTAGGTTTGTGTTTAATAATTTGGTAATAAAAATGGTATAAAAGTAATTAATGTTTCCTGGCATTATAAAAGTGAATATTAATTAATAACATTCGCACACTCGCGCGTGTATGTCGAACAATCGCGATGTATTTTTTAATTGGCTTTACTTACATTTTTATAGATTAATTTTCATCCATCTAATGATTTAATACAAGATTAAAATATATATAACAATCAGGGAATTATATAGAGATAATATATTAATTATAAGATCGTTGAATAATTACAGCAAGATCGTATGCGGAGGAAAATTAGCGATCGACACGCAAGATTTTATCAGAGGCATTTTTAACCGTCACGGGTCTCTGAAAAGCGTATTCAATTATAAGTATTAACGTCGGTATAAAGAAGCGAAATATTCCTTACGCGTAAGAAAAACATGACGCAACGATGGAAAGTGCTACGATCGGTATAGTGCAACCTCATAACGAACAGTTGGCGTGCTTATGAGAGAAAAATGCTGTCCAATACAATTACGCAAACTTTCTTCGCAGAGGAGTCTGATTTTCGGATTATACTTATGTCAAACGAAATGAGGATAAAAGTGAAAATAAGCAGCTTTAAAATTACGCTCGATGTTCGTTACGAAATTATTGAGACAAAGGCAGAACACGGTTATTATATATATTGATAAACAAAAAAATTATAATATATTGAAAGGGTTGAATATTGTGAAAATATCATTCGTAGCTAGTGTTTATTTGACAAGTGATAGAAAATATTTGTATACTTATTTTAACAAAACGCCATGAACTTCGTACTCGGGAATTATAGTGTGCAATGAACTTGCACTATGACTTGCCGCATAACAGAGAATTCCAAAACAACTTTTTTCCTATATAAACCAAGAACTTAATTATTCTTATCAAAAGTACCCTTATTTTCATCCATTACGTATATGATTTATAAACGATCAACGTACAAATGGTTCCGACCCAATATGCAACGAAAACATCCCTATTTAAAACGCTATGTCTCGTCAAATCGAAAAGACGTGCTACTGTAAAAATTCTAAACATGATCGACCTACAACCAGGGATTAGACATTGTTACAGCATTACGAAGGTGTTAAGTATGAGCAAGTTACGCCCCGATCGGTAAACTGATGCCAACTACTTAGCACGCGCGCATACACAGCGCTTTCACATATTATTTCAAGATGTCCTACATTTGCGTCCAATTTATCATTCGGTCTTCCGGAGCTGTAATAGTTTCTCCAGTCTGCGCTGTAATTTCGCGCTTACGGTGGTTCTGCGTCCATTACGAACAATACCTCGTTCCTTTGTCATTGTGATGTCACTGATGACAACTAATTAACAATTTCTTTCTTCTTCCTCAAATTGTATATCTCTAAAGTTAATTTCGTAAATATAATATAAATTCTTCAAAAACCTCTGAAAGCTCAAATTGCAAGCTTCCAGAACCTCGAAAGATACCAACATAATAACATTCCTCCCGTATCCATCTTTTAACTACATCTACGTATACATCCCCTATAGCAAGACAAAATAATCACAATCGACAAAAGTGCACAGCACTATCGTAAATTAGCTATATATAACTGCCTGTCGTCTTGTCCTCGCCCAGCCGCGTACGTTGCTCCCCGCGAACCAACTTGAACTCCCCAAGACTGATCTCTCACACGTATATAACATGCGGATAGTCGTCCCTGACCATGGGCTTACAGTGCACTGATGCAGGTTCTCCAAAAGCGGCGGACCAGTTCTCTCTCTCTCCGCGTTTCTCTTTTCCTGCATCACACACACACACGTGTTCTCGTGGATTTTCCGAGCAGCAGCACTGCACATCAGTACTTTGACATCGTGCGCACGCGCTTTCCAAATTTTTTCGCCGTTGTATCACTTTCGCGGTTCCGCATGCATCACAGTGTGTTACATAGCGCGTCGTCGTCGTTGTTGTTGGAATCGCATCCTCTCTTCTTCTTCGTTTCCTTCTTTTTTTGTTACGAGAGTTCCGACGAGTCAATTACGTGAGCGTATGTGTATGCCTGCACTCTCACCGGCGATATCTTCGCGTGAAATTAGTCCCACTTACAGTCGCGTTAACAATTCGTCACGCGCGCCACGTTATTGCAACAGTGATGAGACACAGATAGAACGTGCCGGCGCGCCTGCACTCTATATACCTAAACCTTTCTATATATGTTTATGGCGCGGAGACGCATTCCGCTGGCTTCGACTTTTCTTTTGTCTATAATACGTATATATATTTTATGAATCAGTCTTTCCTGTTTATTTGAAAACTTTTCGTTCTTTACGTATATACAAACCAATGATCGCACAATATAATGCTTATCATATGAAGGTGGAATCGTGTTATTCGTGACATCCGATTCTTCTTTCTTTTTCTTCTCAAAACGTCTGAACGCAGTAACTCTACCTATCGTACACTTTTCCCACATAGTCTTATCATTATTACCCCATTACAAAAATCGCTTCATCATAAAAAGCCGTACCTTGCTCAACACAAAACAATGCACCAACCACACTTCGACTTTTCCAAATATGTTATATACTTCTCATTCCTCTGTCGCATCCTAAAACTATGCACATACTTCGACAAACTGCACCTCTCGGCGATCATCAAATGCGCTCCGTATTACCTCGCGATCGTAAAAAAAAAGAGAAGGTCGAGAGCGTGCGCGCATAAAAATAGCTTTCTTCCTCGTACACTATATAGAGATATCGGACTCGCGCGAATGAAAACGCAAGTATGGGCTTCCGCGCCCGTGGAGATTACCCACTTCATACCGACGCACGTACGTTCTTATATACGCTAGCCTCATGGACATAGCGGCCAGCACGCGTTCTCCTCGACGCGGAAGTATGTGTATATATGTGTATGTGTACACCCCTCCGTATAGTTGCGCACGCGCGTACTTTTCCTGAGTCTATTCCGGCTTCCTCGTCGTTATTTCGGCGCTGTACTATAGTGCAATTAGAAGCGCGCGTGTGTGTGCTGGGCATTTTCCCGCGCGATCGCCAGTTTGGTATTTTATTCTGTGTGTATATATTTTTTTATAACATTTTTAAATTATGACGATTTTGTGAATTTCAAATGGCGAAGTGATTCAGATGAATGTATTGAATGGCCCTCTGTCAGTGCCACCATTAGCAGGTTGTAAATTAAAGAGGTAATACGAAAAGTAGGATATGGTGCGGGACTCAAAACTCAATGCAGGGAATTCAGAACGCCGTTGTCTCGGAACCGCGTGACTCCCCAGTGGATCTTTTGAAATATTATTAATTATAGTAATTCGCAAAAAAAAGAAATATCGCAGATAAAAGAAAAGTCTTGAAAATGTTCTTATATATATCCCAAAATTATATCGGTAAACGGAATCATGTTGAGTTTCCAATTTGCAGTACGCGCGTGCGCCGATATTCCGTGCGTATATATATCGCGTAATCACGCGGATTCGCGGATGTGATTAGCCGGGAAATTATTAGCGTTCTTGCGTGGTTTAATTGAGCTGAGGGACGGCGTTGGTTTTGGCTGCGGTCATGAGCAGCTGGTTTTTTTCATGGTCAGTGGCATTTCGAGCAAACTCGTTTAGAGGAATGTAGCGGGAAGTTGGGTTTTTCGCGGTTACGTATAGCCATTGTTTTGCATGCGAAATTTCATTTTTCAACGGGGCTGAATTTATTTTTATTTTTGTTTATACCAATGTTTGTAACTAATATAATGATCGTTTAAGAGTTAAAATATATTGGTTGATGACAAAATAGTGAATTGGAAAATAAGATCTATACCGATTAGGACCCAATTTTTCTTCGAACCAATAATTAATAACGATTTAAAATTCTATTTCATTCGTATATATCTTTATAAACAGGTATTTCTTTCCAAGATTTTCGATTCCCCAATTGTCAAATACGGTTCCAGGTGATTACGCGATTATTAGATCGACCGCTCATTTGTCTGGAAACGTTTTTTTATTTCGTTGACAGCTAATTTAAATTCTTAAACTGTCACTTTCTTCGCATTTGTAAGTCATTTTATAGGACGATATTCATTTTTCATCAGAAATACATTAAAGAATTTCATAAACACGTATCTGTATATGAATCGGAATGAAGAGGAAAAGGTTTATGTGATTAATTTTATTTTTTAGTTTTGAGCAAACATGGAAAATTCTTAGGACGCGAGGTACTTTTTGTTGGTGATTTGTTTCTAAATTGTTCACCTCTCACTGGTAAAAACCTACAAGTTACGCAGACAATTTTCTCTTTCAAAGCTTTGGCGGAATGTTAATTGTGCTTTAAAGACCGGAATGAAGCAACACTTTCCGCCATTGAAGTTTTCCAGAAAGCAATTAAATTTGAACTAGTATCTTCGAGTAAATGATATTTAAATATGAAATGTAACTATATTTATAGTTTATAAGAATTATTATATTGTCACCCATCGTTAAACTTTTTATGTCCAGACACTTTATTACTCTAAAGTACAAAAACTAACTTTTTATTATTGACCTTTCTTTTTGCTGAGCAATGATGTCCTACTGTTATTAATTTTGTATATCCAATTTTTTGCAATGCTATATATATTTTTATATTATTTGCGATACCAATCGAAAAGAATGTTTTGGCAACATGCCCCCTATTTTACTTTACATTTTTATTTTTATGTTTTAAAGGTTATAACCGGATCCATAAACTAGTAACCCAGTTTATTTCAATAGGATGAGAGCAGAGAGGCGAGCCATTTAGATTATATTGCACATAGTTTAATGACGTAACCGCATTCATTCCAATCGAAATCAATAAAATTAAGGATTAAAAGAACGATGATCAATGATTTAGCGAAAAATTATACTACAGTATCAAAATATTTTAAACGCGCTATGCATAATTTTTAGTTAACAAAGCATTTTTAATATTGAATTATACAACAAAGAAAAGTACTTTAATAAAAATATCTAAAATTATTGTAAAATCAATATTTTCATTTTAAAAGTTATTAAAAACGTATATAATAAACTTTTAATGACGAGTAAAATAAATATGTCATAATTCGCAGTCTTTCAAACAGTAGTAAATTTTATACAGAATGACGAAAGTGTCCCTTTTCTTAACAAAGAAACCCGTAATACTTCTTACGCAATTGTCGTTCATCCTCAAAAAAGGTGAGAATTTAAACATCCTATAAATAACAATTACTAAAACTACTTCTACCTTTACCCAAATGACATTCAGATACAACATTATACCTCGGAGAGCCATTCTATAGCCTCGCCTAACCCGAAACCACCGAATCATCCTCGAAATCCTCGTGTCTCCTTGACATCTCGGTACCCATGCCCATCCACCGTGAAATCGCTTGTACAAAATCCTCGAAACAACGCGTCTCCATCTCCAAAAAACCGAGGGGAAAAGAAACCTCCACGCGATATCTCTCCCGGCCATCTCGCGCGGCCAGTCGACCTTGCGCGATGAAAAACGAAAGTCCTTGCGCTCTCAGCGGGAAAGAAATTTCGTATGTGCGTGCGCGCGTATTACGCAAGGAATGTGTATATATACCGGAGTCTGGGCTCACGAGGCCTCCATCTATCCGGAAGAAAGAGGGAAAGAAATCGCACGCGCGCGTTAATATTCCGCACGAACGCGCTTCTGCTTTATCGTTGATTTTCCATTGTTTCTCGGAGAGTATAAGAAGAAGAAAGTGTATCGTCAGCGCGTGGGCGGCGCGGATGCAAATCTCTTGATTTTTGGGTTATGTTTGGAGTTGCGCAATCTGCGTGTGCGTGTATTTTTCGAGGTGTGCATGTATGTGTATATATATACATTTACGGAAAGATATGGAAGAAAGTCCGTCTCGCTTATGCAGATACACGCGTGTATAATACAGCGGCGTACGTGAGGTTTTATCGGGGGGTTATTATATAAGGAACGTGTTTTTTTTCGGTTACGCCGAGCGCGCGGTTACGCCGGTGACACATCGAGGTGATGAATTTGGAAATTAGTCGGAATCGCCCGGAAAATTAAGAAATCTTTCTTTTTTAAGTAATCGTCTGCATTCCAAATTACCGCGGTAATCTTCCGTGGATATATATATTATAATCAAACTTTTACACCTGATACAGCCATTAGAGAAATTTCGTTCGGCTTACTTTGTATTTAAATTCACGCGCAGTTGCGTAATGCGTCTCTACGGTTGCGGAGAACCAAGGAAGAACGATATATATAATTTATGCTGAAACCATCGCGCGTTAAGAAGCCGATCTAAAACCTTAGCACGCAGTTGTACATTGTAAACTTGCGTGTTATCGCTTCCACGATTCTTAATATAACAATCATATAGTAGTTGGGCCTTGCAATTTGTATGGAGCCAGGAAGGAAATCTAAATGCGCGTGCGCAGTGCGCCCGCGTCTGCGGGGCAAATTTAAACGCGCGCGAAAGGACGAGAGCGCTCGACCGCAAGTGCGTATAATGATGGCAATTTTCGTGGTTCTCGAGAATATGACAGTTGACGATGCTTCGTTATTGAATAGTATGCACTTGGGTCCGCCTGGTTTACGTGATCCATCAATTGAATTATTATTGGTCTTTGAATAATCCAATAAAAGCGCTGTCCGCTTTTACTTTTTAAACGTCAAGGTAACCATTAGTAGTTGATTGATTTTAAAAAATATATAGTGTCATTTATTAAATACAGTACTTTATATCATCCACGAGCTAATTATTTATAACAGCCACATACGTCAAGTACAAATAAACTGTTACCCCACAGATGCGAACCGTAATTTTATTTACAAAATACACAAAAAAACTGCGCTGATACTGAATTGATTGCTTGTCACCTATATAGGATGATCTGCGAATTTAATTACACCTGTCACTGATCCTTTCGTCATCGATCACCTGCTCCACGTAATACGCTGCGTATGTATACTTCGATCGTGATCTATACATCGCGCACTCACGATCTACCCCAAAAACCATCGTCCCCAAACAAAACAAAAAGTATAGAACAAATTACGTCAGACGAAAAGAAAAAAAAACACACACAGAAGAAAAGAAGTACATAATGATTACAAAACTCGCACACTGTAAAAAACGCACCTTTTCCAAAACAAAAGCAGCTTCTTCTTGACGACAGATCTATGTATACTTCACTTCGGCGCATCCGCCGTCGTCCTCTCTTCAACGTTGTGTTCACTCCCTCACGTCCTTCGCATGCAACAACGAACCATTTTTTTCGTCACTTCTTAAATCGCCGTCACTCTTGGTCAAATTTTTTTCGTTACCTCACCGTTCCTTTGAAATAGAAAAAAAAACGCACACCAAATCGAAGACCCAAAAAATAAAAAAAAAAATTTTTGGACGGAAGGAAGCACTCGCACAGCACGTATATAGGAACCGCGAGCGCACCGGTGCGCGCGCTCGAGCCGGCAGGAGGCACGTTACGGTACTGTACCGATGTAACTGGCGCTCGCGCGGTTCTATCGTATACTCGCGCGCTTGCCTCTCTTTCTCTCTCTTACTCTCGCCTGTGCCTGTAAGAGCCAGCCGCAGTGAAAGTATATTCTCTTCCTGGCGAGCAGGCAGTTAGCCGGCGAGGCTGTCCTTCCGTGAGCGCTGTTACCACATCGCACAGGCGGGGATGGTGGTGGTGCTGCTACTAGTGGTGGTGGTCGATGTAGAGATGTAAGGCCAGCTGTGTGGTTCAAGGTGTGTGAATGTCTGAGTATGTGTGTTGGTATGGGGGAGATGGAGAGGAGTGACCCTGGGGTGGGAAGTCGGAGCTGTTCCTGAAATGGTGGGAGGAATTAATTGGGGCTCTTATAGAAGTAGAAGAAGCTGATGATCAGGTTTTGGTGGTGCTAAGAAAATGGTTTGTTTAGATGGTGGAGAAATGTTGAAGGTGATGCGGATGATTGTTAATCGAGGTTGTCAACAAAGGACCGTGAGAGAATATTGTCTTAGCTTTTTGATTGAGATGAAGGTAAAATATATTAATTTGATAAATTTGTTGGTAGCAATATTGCACCTATCTATTTGCATTGGATAAGTTATAGGGGAGGGTTTTGCGTATAAGAATTATTTTGTTCAATCAGGATGATTGTTCACATTTAAAAAGTAACACGTATATTCTTTTCGCGAAATTCTGGTATTTGAGAATTTGAGAATACCTATACAATCAAATGTAAAGTAGAAGTAGGTCGAGCAAATGCGAGACAAGTGGAACTTGATTTTAATCAGAAAAACACTTCAGTCAAAATTGCTTGCACTGGCTGTTAATTAGAATTTGAAATATATATATACACTTCTGGTACTAAAAGTAACCCATAGTATTTTGATGCGAAGCATTGGGAACAAGATTAAAATGCGTTTGATCTTTTTAAACAAAATTAAAAATCAAAAGAGATGTGTTCTACCGAAATTGAACAATGGTGTATGTATATATGAAATACTTATGCAACCTTTCATTTCAAGCTGACTTAAATTTATTTAGCACAAACATTTTGAGATAAATCAACGTTAGGAAGTCGGAAGTCATAAGATACTAGAGTAACTTATTAACCATGAAAATATATTTTGCGTTACGAAAAAAAGCACAAGTTATTAAATTAAATTAAACGAGAATTACTTTTTTGTCCATAAGAAAACTATATCGCAGTCCGTTGAACTTAATCTCTCGCAACGACGTAAAATCTAAAATTTATATACAAAATCGAGAGAAAGTACGAACATCTTACTAATGAAACGCGGTGCATAAAAATTGGCACGCGCATGAAATACAGTAGCGAGACGCGTATATAATTGAATCGCGGCACTACACATACCGGAATCCCGAGAGATACAAACAGCTCGAGAAGATAATTTAGTTTCTAATATAATATTGGTAATATATTTTTCGACGAGTCCCACTTAGTGTCCCCCCGTATTAAAATATATACTTCTATTAGCTGGAGAACGAAAAAAATACAGATATAATTTCATAGAATCATTTCGCCGAGAGACAAGCCATTACACCACGGTTGTCGGGATTTATTTTATACTCGCTGTCTGCACTGAGTGACTTTGCATGTTCGACGGTAAAATGCATTGTCCGTGGTCGCCGAGTGACAAGACGATTGATGGCTGTTGCGAGGGATCGTTACTTATTACGAAGAAAAAAGAAACCCTGAAGATACCCGTGAAAATTCAGCCTAATAAAATTCACCGACTGCAGGTTGTAAATCGAATCTGTATAATTTGTATACACAATGAGGATTTGAGATTATTTTGAATACAATGTATATAGAATAGAGGCGTATTGAGAACGAGATAGAAAGATTGAAGCAAACGATATCGTATGGATATCTTTTTTTATAGAATATAAATGGTATTTAATTCGACATAAATATAATATACACGTAAATGCGTACAATTAAAGATGTGAAAAATTTCATATTAATACCCGAAACATTTCCCCTACGTCAATCACATCGTATATGTATTCTAAGTAACGTGTTTTTTAAATTTCAGTGACATTCCGTCATTCTTATACCGAACCACGTACCATTACGCACTTAAACATAATAATCAATATACAACATACTTTAATTATACAACGGCAACAATCTTTTTTTTTCCAGAAAATCAAACATCAAAACTGACTCCACAAACTTTGCTCTCGGCTTCTCATTCGCGGCGCGCGGCGTTTTCACGAAAGCTCGAAAGTACATACTCATTTCTCCAGACACATTTGCATCCCGCGGAAGCGGATAAAGTTTCCTTTGCGCAAGAAATATCATCGCACGCTCTAAAAGTAATAACGCGCGCGCGCAGGAATGCAACAAAAATTCTTATACTCGCCCGACGAACGTACTTTCGTACGGGCAATATATATGTATTCGCTTATGTAAATGAGCGCCTTTTTTGTCAGCGCGGAGAGAACCGTTCGACGAACAATTAAGAAATAATGTCCGATCGCGGGTAAATAGACACACGCGCGCGTTGAAAACTCCGCCATTCTCCGGACTGCGTTCGCGTGTCTCGGCGTATATAGACAAGGTTTGAACGAGAAAAAAAATGAAGCTGTCTCGAGCTATTAAGCCGATTTTTTGTTCCTTTCCGAAGTCTCGGCGACTGTGGAGTGTAGAAAGCGTGCGGTAATCGAGCAAACTATATTCTCGGTATATATGTTTATCTAGTTTTGGCGGCCATAGTCGGCGAAGATTGTCGATTCTGCATACAGACAGGGACATCATACAATAATTGTGGAAATTTGACTTAGTTGTAAAGAAATTTCGTAGTTTTCTCACTTTCTTATCATAATTTCCAGGGAGGCTTTTACCTGCCGATCAAATTATTAAACCAATGTATATAAACACTGTCCTGACTTTTGAAAACGTTTTAACAGCAATTCGGTAACTTGAGATCGCATTAGACGATAAATTTCATCAGAAAAACTGACGGCTACATAAATAGATACCTATCATTTGTCACTCTGCTCTTAAAAACCCTAGATTAACAGATTAACGAAAGCGCAATTTAAATTAGTATCAAAATCTTGTAATTACGAAAGTACTAATTATGTCATTACACACGTGTCCATGCGTCAATCATTAATTTAAACTTTTTACTCAAAAAACGAAGAAAATAATTCAACCACAACACTATACGAAATAATCAAATCCGTAACTGTGGATGTCGGGTAAACACTCACACATGCGTACAACGCCTTTCCCACATTAGCTGTTTCCCAATTTGAAAAATTACGTAAAAAGCCCCGATAACGCGTAGTGCGTTTTACGTAATAATGACATTCCCGTGGGATTCTTCCTTTTTTTCATCGCCAGTCGCGTACATTATGAAAAATTCTTCAGAAATTATCAAACAACTAATTGGTACAAAAATGAAAAAAAAAAAAAAAAAAACATTTTTTTAAGAGCAAATTTTTCAAACAACCCGATTTTTTTTAGTTATTTGGACCATTTTTAATGTACAAATATAATTTTACCCTCATCTTTGAACTCATGTAACTTTTTAAGAAATCAACATTTTTGTCATCCGGTGAAAAGCAAATAAAAGCTCGCGTTCTCTAATTTCCTTTCTTTTTTTTTGGAATATATTATGTGCGACTCTTTCTGGCTATAAACAATTTATGTTGATTAACTATTCTTTTTAAATAAATTTACTTTTGGCAGAAAAACTTGTCACCAGATTGATCGCGATCACGATATTTTCTTTTTTTATCTTCAGATGACCAAACAAATTTAGTATAATAGGTGTGCCCCACAAAAAAAGAAACATTTATTTACTTTTAGTATCCACTTGTTCGATGATTTCTGTAAAATTTCTCATACACACACACCCATCGTGTACATATACCTACGTGACGGTAGACACGCGTGCTTATAGAGGAAAGTCCATTCCCGTGACGCGACGCGCCGCGAATTTCAGAACGTTATTACTCGGATATTTCAGCATCGGAACTATTTGTCCGCGTCGGCTGGCTTTCTTTTTCCCTCTTTCTCTCTCTCTCTCCGTCTCGCGTCGTCGGCGTATATTCCCGACGGAAGATGGTCTATTTGCCGAGGCGTTTCGCGTGCCCGCGCGATGGGTGGTTTCGAAAGTTTCTCGCGTTTACGCGAGAACGGGTGTGTATGTGTGTGCAAAGTGCTGGTTTATACGGGCTTTGTTTTTTGAAATTTGTCGGGGGGCGTGGGCGATGCTGTTAGCCGGACGATCGGCAAGAAACGAGAGACGGATGCTATTTTTGCGTTGGTTCGCCGAATGGGAATTAGCATTTCGATTGGCGGTGGTGTCGGTGTTTGATGCGATGTTGACATGCGAGACGTAAGATTTTATAAGCGATTGTAGCATATTGATAACTTTCCGAAATTATTAACGTTATTTGCATCAGAGTTGTTATTATTGAGAAAATAAATTGTTAATCAATTATAATGTATGAAATGAAAAATGTGACCGTAATAGGAATATATAATTTATATAGGTATAGAATGATTTAATTCTAACGTATATTCTATGCACTTTGATAAAACTTGTATAACTTTCAAGATTATGGGTAACTATTACCACACGATGACATAGTATCCGTACCGAAGCTCTCGGAGTTATTCCATTACCAATAACGAACAGACTCTTTCCAAAGTCATTCGCGAACATTCTGTACGCGGCATTAGTATATGCATAATAGATAACTATCTCGGAGTTCTTTTTTTCCTCGGATAAACTCTTAATGATCGCCGGCACTACACTTTCCTTTTCTAATTTATGTATGTTCATCGCAGCCTGCCTGCCGTGATAACGAATTTTTATTTCCTCCGGGATATATATCTGATGCTTTTTCATCGTAAAGAGCCGACACCGCGAGCTTCCAGCGCCGCCACATTCCATCGTCGAATCGCCGAGTATTGTTTTCACTTCCTAATGTCGATCAGATAACATAGCGGCTCATTGTTCAAGGTTGCGATCGACGTCGTTAGTTGGCCCCTTGATTATAGGAACACAATGAGTGATTTTTGTCAATTTGTTGGATATATATCTGCGTCTTGCGTTGCTGCAGGTTTCGTTTTCCGAGCGGAGAATCAAGCGGCTCACTCGTTGTAATTTAAATAATTTTTAAACTGCCCTTCCAAAGTGATGATGGCGATGATTTTATTTTTGAGATAATTACGAAATTTTATTTAATTTTTGACAGTGCAGAATGAATGTCTTCTGGGTTCGTCGTCAAAAAGAGAAATTGTTACGTAAGTAACTGGGGCCGACTTGAGTGAAATAAATTTCATGCATTAAACCTTTTTAATTGCGACTGTATAGACTGTAGATTACGATTACAATTTACGATTTGTTTTTCAAAATAATGTGATGTAAATAAAAAGGTGGAAAATTTTTTATTCAATTTTGATACAATTTTCTTTGCCTATATAGAAATTTTTATATTCATTTATGAATTAAAAAAATTTTAATGTGAGAATTAATAATTACATCGTTGGCCGCATTGAAAGTTTTTTTTCTGCGTGTATACATTTGCGTTAAAAAGACATTTCTGCTAGGAAGTGCTTTATCCTCTTTCGGGGCTCTTAAAGGCATGTTGGACTGAAGAGGCTCGTTCCTTTCGTGACACACATACGCAACCGGAGCTTTATTTTGTTTCGTTCCATCCAGCGACATATATAAATATAAGCAGCTTATCTCATTTTTTTTAGTTTGCTAAATTGCTTCGTAAATCGCAGTATAGTATATATTATATATTAGAACTGTTTTTACAGTAAAAACCAAAATTACGGTAAAATACTATGTAGCCATCAACTGTATAAATTAAGTAATTGTAGAATATATTTACAATGAATAGGTGAATTAAACGCGTATAAAATAAACTTGCATGCGTTCAAAGCCATACCCTATTGTGTGCTTATTAATA
Source organism: Torymus auratus (assembly GCA_900474315.1). NCBI lineage: Eukaryota > Metazoa > Arthropoda > Insecta > Hymenoptera > Torymidae > Torymus > Torymus auratus. The sequence goes on from UXGD01000021.1 coordinate 60,177, forward strand.
ACATTATAACGATATTTAAACACAGTTTTATAGTTCATTATCCATATTAAAACTACTTTCATTTATCCATACTTCCTCGATCCTGCATTATCCAAACAAATTGTAAGATTAGAAAGGTCCATTTTACCAGGAATAACATGTTACGGGAAATTATTGCTGGGGGCATTTTCCGCGAAGAATCAAGGAGGAACGTCAAACAATTCAACATCAAATTACGAAACAAATTCACATAGTTCCATAGTCACATGCGCTTGACGTGCTTTGTTGCCTGACTTTAAATGATGAAACTTTTCGATGAAAATTACCGTGCATTCTATATTAAGACAAGAACACACACACACTTGTCAAAGAATTTTTGTTCCCATTACTAAAATTATTTGTAATCATCCTAATCTTAAATTGTTGAATTCCTCTACCATATTATTTTGCTGTTTTTTTTCACCAAATCTATATATCGAAATCAATTTTCTTCCACTCAAACTAATAAAAACGCCTTTTCGAATTATAAAATATCAAATGAAATCTCCCGACACGCGCGATCATCAACAACTGTCAACAGCATCACAACACCACTCGTAGAAACCAAGTTGATGCCGCGCACTTTACACGTTTCAGTACCGCCACGGCACACTTGAAAGCCTACAAATACATTTCCCATCATATTATTACATCCACCAGCTCCGGTCCCTCTCCACTCGCAATAAACACCTTCGGCGCAATATATATTCCATTATCGATCCTCTCGGCTATACGATGAAGACCTACAAGTATATCTCATCTATATTATACGGACTCGGACGGTATACAATTCGCCGAAGAAGCTGCAGGCTGCTAATATATATGCGTATAAACACTGACTCAACAGCGTGTACATACGCTCGATCTTTTTTTTCTCTTCTTTCACGGATAACTGCTCGAAGACAGGGCTAAAGCAGCGTTCTGCCTCGAGACGATGGGTGCCAGTTTTTGCGTTGCACAATATTCTTAGCAGAGGAAATAGTTAGCCGCAGCGTGACGACACTCCTATACTGCGGAGACGTGCGGAATCGACGGCGTATCATGGCGTGAGCGTCTGAGTTGGATTTTCACTTTTCTCTTCCGATGCTATGCTTACAGGCACGCGGTGTTATCGAGTCTATATAGGCGAGTATTTAATAGAGTTGAAAAGTGTTATCGGGATTCCGTAATCGCATTTCACCGAAAACGCGCCTCTTTTTGTTCCCCCGGCGGTTTGTTTGGTTTGTTGGTGCCGGTTCGGAGAAGAAAACCCGTGACGTAAGTGTATTGGTTGTTTTTTTTTGCCGGAGATGATGATTTATGGATGGTAAAAGTTTATTTTATAGTTAGGAGAGAGAGATAATGCCGCGCGTTTCGGTGCAGGAGAATCGTTCGGTAGGTTGACAAAAAGTTCGCTAACAGTAAGGACTGTATTTTAATGCAAATTGAATAGGTGAACGTTTCTAAGGCGTACATGGAATAACTTTCGGAAGTGTGTGGAAATGGAGAAAAAAAATGTTTTACTTCGGCTGTATGCTAATAACTTGTACAAATTGCATGTTTTTCCAGATTTTTTTTTTCTTGTTTTGTTTTATACAGTATCACTTCGAACTATATACGCAAAGTTTTGTTTTCTCTCCGGTATATATTTGATAATTTTTTGTATTAGAAAACATATAATTTTCGAGCGATAAAAATTTTAACGGGTGCGTATAATGATTAACGTCAATTCGGATCATTTTTATATTTGTTTTCTTTTTTTTTTACGTTTTAATGAATGAAAAATAAAGCAACACGTTAATTGTCGTTTACAGCTCTATTAATCTAATTGCTCATTCGATAAACATTTTATCAAATCGAATTCAATTAACACTTTCTTCTGCGGCTTTGTATTCAAGGAGCGCTTATATAGACACTCGTCCACTCCTATATACTCGTCAAACATTTGTGTCAAGACATGATTCTATAATGTGACATGACGATTATCCTCTCGAGTCAAGGAGTTTTATATGGTCCCATACAAGATCGTTGCCGGATTTTCTCTCTCTCTTCACTTCCTCTTTGATATCCAGCGCGGTGCTTAAAAATCGATGGATCTTCAAGTCATCAAAAAAGCTAATAAAATACGTATTACGTTGCTATAAAATTTTCATATCGCGTTATCCGCACGGAGATGATATTTATCTACGGAATCTTGCGTTCATCATATGCATGCAGTGTTGTTACACAACAACATTCGAAAATTCCACAACTACATCAAATCTTTTTTTTTTTTTTCGAAGTCTTTTTCTATCGAAAAAATCACCTCTGAAATTAAAATTTTTCGCCTCTCTGCGGTGCAATAATGCTCGTATCTAACCATCTTTTACTATAAAAATCGACTCGACCGCGCAGCTTTTTTTCCCGTCCTCGAACAAAAGCCCATTCCGCAGAAATAAATATTCATGCGCGCGCGCAGTACTTATATACACTCGCGCCAAATCAAACCACACCGGCGGCTGCGCGCGTTTCCGCAACGTAAACGCGCGCCCGTAAAATTTGACGAGTCGGCGGCGGCTGCACGGCGATCGATGAGCGGAAATCCATCGAGTTTCACCGTTTTCCGCACGGAATTCGCACTCGCGCAAAACGACAAAACTCTCTCGGCAATAAGACACTGCGCGCGCACACATATATACATCCCGTTCCTACCTTCCTTCCTTCCTCTCGTCTCTCACGTATATTCAAATTATTCCGTTTCCCGCGCGTGTATATAAACGCCTTTGTCCGCGGCAGCATGACGACGGCGTCGGTTAAAGACGCTATATACGGCTCTTTGTCGCGGCCACTGCTCCCCTTTCTCTCCTTTTTCCTCTATACAATATTCATCTCATCTTTCTTCCCCTTTTTCTCCCTCGGGCTGCTGTGTGACCCCTGACTTGGTCCTCAGACGCCGTCGTTCAACAGTCGTCAGGGAGATTTTCAACGAGGCTATAGCCTCGCGATTGACTTTTGCGTATAAAGAGGCGAGTGAAAGGGGAGAGATAAATTTGCATGATTAATGCGGGAGTCTGTCGATGGCGGGATATTAACCACGCGTGTATCGTCGTTTTTTTTTAGTGTGACCGAGATGCTCCAGGGAATATTGAATAATATTCATTTAATCGATTTTACGTAATGGTTAAGGTATACTACGCCCGAATAATTACGTGTTGTGTGTGGCGCTAAAAACATGTATATAGCTAAATGGTAAATTAGGTCAATCGCATGGAATGGTGCACTTTTGAGGATTATGAAATTAAAAAAAAATGTTTATACATATATAGAGGCCTTGCGATAGCTTGCGTAACTTGTAATTTTAAGTATATAAACCAAGTGAGAAAGTTTTCTTATCTTATCGTTTTATCGAATAAAGTAAAATTTACATTTCCCATGAGATTAATTCTGGTGATTTTTTTTTATCTTGGCAACTCGAGCATTTCCAGTAGCATTAAAAGCTGTAAAATTTAGTCAACAAAGATGCTATTAACTTTTATAAGAGCAGGTCATGATATTGCTATTAAAATATACAATAATAGTAACATTTTTATTTATAAAGTAATGTATAATTTAAGAGGCAAGTTTCATATGTACATATTTACAGAAGAAAACAAGGTAGAGGCAGAAAAAATAAATAAATAGTCAAAGTCAAGCTCTAAATTTTTACTGCTCCATAGAATGGGAAGCAAGGTTACCTTTCGCTTTCTATGGCGTTCTGTGGTCACGCTTTGTCTTTCTTACCATAACCACGCTAATACGTTATATACTGTCATTGCAAAATTTCACAAGACTTAACTAAAAAATGTTATTTACTTCCCTTTCACACTGCACGTTACCTCTCCAAAAAAGCAACAACAATACTATATACATAGTCAGCCTAAACAATACACAGTCTTTTCAAAATTACATATTCCAGGAGTGAATGTACTAAAAAAACGAGACCTCACTCTTTAAATAACAAAGGGCAACGCGAAACTACATCTCACTGTATACATCTTTCCCATACATATACCTACGTAGCGCGAAATCTCCTCTTTCTGCCTAATGAGCACACAGCAGCAGCAACAGCACTAAACTTGCCGACTCGACGCGTCACACGCACGATAAAAGACGTCGTCGTTTACGACTCTCCCATACCCGCGAAAACGTAACTTTACCGCTTTCTGCGACGACATATAGTCCTCTTCCTTCTCGCACATATATATACTTTCATTCTCGAAACGTGTCGACCCATAAAAGAAATTTTAACGCGCGCGTGCGCATTAAAGAAGACAAGCGCTGGAACGTCTCTCTTTCATTCGTGTAAGAAGAATAAGGAAAAAAGCCGGACCTCGCGCTCTTCCTCGTTTCTCAAGAACGAGGATGATGATGATGATGTCGCGACGGTATATATGTTACGTGATGGGCCAGACGCGTACGATAACGGACTATTAATTCGGCGACGTCGTATCACTTTCTTCGAGTGCGCCCGCGATTATCGCCGCTTTCCATGCATGCGGCCGCCGCAGACTAATGAACTGCAATACGCGTCGAATTAACGTATAAGCGAGAGAGCAGAGATTTATTAACATCGGCGTTACCGAATTAGGGCATAAATAAGGCTATTCTTCGGTGTGTGTGTGTCTATATACGCGTGGTTTGACTCGCGTCGAACGGCCGCGCCCGTGTGATTATATTTACCGTGTCTCTCTTATAGAGGAAGGAATAATTTTAATTTAGAGAGGGAGGCAGCTCTGCGAAAGAAGCCGTCAGATTTTTCTCTTATAATACTCTCGGCCATGTATATGTAAACCGAATAATGAGAAACTGTCATCTTTTTATTGGCTTTGCCGTAGGATTTTGTGTGCGTCGGATTAGAGGCGGATCTGATGAGGAACTGAAGTTAACGCGCAACGCATGAAAGTTGAATGGTATACTGTTAATTGCCGCAAGAAAGAGAGATTGAAAAATTGCAATTTTACCAGTGCTATCTGTTTTAACTAAATTACTTTATATCTATATATACATATTGTAACTAGTTTGTATGTATACCGCGTGATATATACCCCCTGCCTGGAAGATAATGAACTTTTCCATAATGTTTTTATTGGAATGCTATGCATGATTATATCTGCTTATACGATCGTTTAAGGATATTAATTGCGCTTTACGAGTTCTAATGAATTATTGGCGCGCGTTTTTGAAAAATTCAATTTAATGGATTTCGCCCGATAAAAATAGATTTATATTTATTGTATAGCCTACTATAGAAGCAGAGGAGTTGTTTTTTCGTCGAACAATTTGTTATATTTCACTGCGTTTGCATTAACGGTAAATAGCATGAGCACTTTATATCTCGCAATTAGTATATAAAAGATATAAATTTGTACATTTCCACGGCTTAATTGATACACTTTTGACTACAAATCTGCAACTTTCCCTTAAAGTTTTCCTCAAAAAGCCACACAAACGCTTCGACGAGCATTAATCTCTCGCAGTGCATCGATCTCACCCTACCGTAGATCCTCGCTTTTCCATTAATTATACTTCTCCAAATGAACAAAAGGAAACAAAACAAAAAAAAGACAAAAAACGAAAGGGCAACCGAACCGTCCCCACTTTCTTCGCGCACGTGCGGCGCCTTCATGATTAGCATCCGCAGTGCGAATCGTCCTTTCATTATCCGGCGGCGGTGCGGGCTGAGCAAAATCGTGACGGCCGGCCGAGTTAATGGCCATGAATCGCGCAAATTAGCCAATTCTTTCAAGGCGCTCCCCTCGTCGGTAATGACCGAGTTCAGTCTGCGATTACAGCTCGTTCGTTCGACAGACTGACTCTCTCTGTTTGGACTTCGTTCGTCCATTGTGCCGGAAGATTCGCGCGCGATTCGTTCCGCGAGGATGACTTTGGAAAGCGGAAGACAAGCAGAGATTGGGTGTATAGTATAGTTTCGATCAAGGATGTTGCCTCATTTGTTTATATACAGATTGACATCTGCATTATATCGCCGATAAAGATCATGTTGGGCTAGTTAAGGTATAGTAAATAGTACCTGCCGGCTGGAGTATTATGAATACATTATAATATATACTGTATGTACGACAGCTTAATGATACGCATTACGCGGGTGTATTGATGGCGCGGATGAAAGCCGTCGCGGTAATTTACACGCGCTGTGTGTTACAATGCGATTCATCCGCGCGAATGTAACGGATATATTATATACGACACTTTTAAGAGGTTTTTTTTCTCGTTACGCAACGCGCGCGCGAGAGAGCGTGCAATTTCGATTGGCTGAACGCGGCGATGCACGTCAGGGTACATCAGCCGCGGACGCTGACTTACGGTGAGATGATGTTGTGCGAGATGTGCGAGACGTACGCTGCGAGCTGCGAGACCGTACTTAGCAGGAAAATTTCTATACTTGTAATGTACTATGAATCGGTATTTAGTTTTATGAACTATTAAATTCATTCGAATTATTTTTAATATTGGCTGTTATCGAGGTATGATGATCTTAATAATATAACAGGGTTTTAAAAGATAAAAACTGGTAAACATTACGTCCTTGTTTTAATTGAGCGTAATTATCCATGAATATATACTATATGTAAAAAAATTAATTTAAAATGATATAATAACACAATAATGAAATTATTGATAGTTTTTGTAACAATTGCCATGCTGTCTCGTGAAGCCACGACAGAATGTAAAAATCCAAAAGATTACCATACTTTATAAGAAATTTTGCTAGAAATATAGGAAATTTACTCCAAAAGTATGGTAATTTTTATATATTACACTTTTTTCTCAGGGTACATTTACAATCTGCGATTTTACTCCATTATGTTGTATTATGTACTATCGTACAGGTTATTCAAATTATAAAAATATTGACTGAGAAAAACAAAATTATTCTATAAATTCTAAGGGATATTTAAACGTTCATTCAGGCAAGTGATGTCTTGAAAGATCTCTGTTGTCCTTACCAAATATTTTGGTACTGACATCTATGGGTGCTAACTAGTGTACAGTACCTTTACATAATTCTCAAGTGACTTGCAATTTGAAGTGGCGTATTTGAGCGATGAGCAATTTTGAAAATCATATGAGAGGTAATAAGTGACGCAAGAATTTGCTAACAAATCTAATATTTTATGGATCTTTGTTCAGAAGATTCTGTGTTTGACAGTTGTTACGAAACATCCATAAACATTTTTAGAGCCCCTTCTCGTCGAAAATATTATCACAAAAGCATTTGCTCATTGTTACAAATACTTACAAATCACTTGAAGTATTTCGTACATCTTCTGGAATTCAAAATATCTCTACTATTATGAAATCTATGGTGATATTAAAAGAGAATCTCATTAAACGTCATTCATTATCAGTTTTCCTTAATTTCTAATTTTAAGCAAGTATTTAGTCTTAACTCAATCATCTAATTTCATTCAAACTACAACTATAACAACCAATCATTTCAGACCCCTAATAATTATTGGCCACTGTGCAAAGATTCATGGCTCTCGTATAAGCATTCTTTTACCATCCCGAAATCAAATGTTGCAACAACAAAAGAAATAATTTTAGAAAACGCACGGGCTCGAGAGCGATAGAACTCTCTCGCGGGTAACCCCAAGGGGCTCTTCCGCACGAATTATCGATTAGCATGGTTTTCTCCAAAGTGTCTCCTCATCACGGAAGTCTCGACGTTTCCGCGCGTGCGGAACCTTTCCCTCCGCGGATTTCATCAAAGTGAAATTACTCGGAGTTATAATAATGCTTCAATCATCGGGAGCCAATACGTTCGATTATCCAGTGTTTACTTTAGCGGCTTTTCTCCGAACGCATCGATGATGCTTAAGGAAACGTCGGTTTCACATTTGTCATAAATGTTTTACGCCGCTCGGGAGCCTTTATCGAGGTAGCGAACTTTTGCTGACTTCCTTTTTTAAGTAGTATTCAATAAACTTTTGATTTATTTCAACGTTCGTAAAGAATTTTATACAAAAATATAATAATAATAATACATGTGTATAAATAATAATAAAAAAACGCTTTTCTTAGAACTACTCGCAGAAACGACAGAAGAAAGTATTAGGCACACGCTAAAATCCATATTTTCTATTTACAAATGCTCGCGAGTTAGCGCTCGAAAATGAATCAGCAATTTTCTAGGTAAACTGCATAAAAATTTCGCGTTGAGAGTCTCTTTCGCAATTCGCAAAACAACAGACAATGCATACATTGAAATATGTTTGGTTCTAAGAATTTTACGTTTACTGGAGAGAAAACTATACGAGTATTATATTTGGTTCGAACGCGATAATTGCGTGAGACTAACATTCGTGATTTTTTTAACAAATTCATAATAAACAATAAAAGTAGTGCGATTTGGAAGATTAATGACATTCTGTAATCAATAAAGCAGTTATACAAAGATACAGACAATAACAGTGAAAGTGATTTTACGTTTAGTCTCGACATGGCTTATCTCTTTAAAATCCGATAATAAATTAAAAATGAATCAAATAGAAGACTTATTCGTATTGTAAACTATTCAAGCCTAACTCACAGTAGTACGCATGGGATTTCATTTTTTTTCGTCGATTGCATTTATTCGTTCACACAGCAATAACGAACAACAATTCCATTGCAATTAACTAAAATGTACATTGACTCATACCTAAAAACTATTTTTTTTCTAACATATATCAAAGACTCGGACATGGTCAAAAAGAAAATCACAGCTCGAATAAAAGTTTGGAATGAGCGTGACGGAAATAATAATCTTAGAAAAGAAAGTTTCTATTCTCGACCTTTCTATTAAATTTTCGACTTAATACATTACGAATTCCAATGGCATTATAACTTACACAAGAAATAATAAAAATTAAACACTGTACAAATAAACAAAATTACATTATACAATAATCCTAAGCATTTTCCTGTATATTCCAAGTTAGAAAAAATGTTTGTTAGTTTAACAAAACTGATGTGTATTTATACTATTATCTCAATATAGTATAAATTATAAGTTATTTATAAATTATAATATACATCGTAAATAATCTAATTATTGAGATGATACTTTAAATACATTTGGTTATACTGATCAAATATTAAATTTTATGAATAGAAATTAAAAAAATTCCAAAAGATAATTGGGTATTCGATCATCCACAACCAAATATTTCGTTTACGTATATCGGACTTATTATTTTGTTAGCAAACATTTCTACCAATAACATCGACAATTACACCTCATTGATATCCTATGCATTTTATTTGACAAATACTATCTACTCGCTTCTCGCCTCAACATTCTCCAGTCCTCTTTGATCATGTCACTGGCCTTCTCACCTATCATTATAACGGGCGCGTTAGGATTGCCACTTACGATTTCTGGCATTATCGATGCATCAGCAACCCTCAGACCCTTTACACCATAAACTCTTAGTCGCGAATCAACAACGGCTCCTGGATCGCTTTTAGGACCCATCTTACAGGTTCCCGTTGGATGGTAGATGGTAAAAGTAAAGTGCCTGATTGCACACTCCCAGTATTCATAAGTGTCGAATGTCAGATGCTGACATCCCGGCATTTTTATCGTTAACGGTTTCGAACCGAATCTTTGGAACGCTGAAGAATTCGAGACTTCCATCGCTATTCGAATCCCGTCTACCAGGATATCTATGTCCTCCTTGTGCGTAAAGTAATTGGGAACGATCTCTGGATGAATCATGGGATTTCGACTCTTCAGTCTAATCCAACCAGAACTTTTAGGCCTTAGCAGCAGGGGCAAAATAGACCAAGCTTCTGCATTCTGTATTGGCTTATACATAGTGTTATAGACACTGTCCCTGAGCGCAAGAATCTTACGGATTTGATCTCCACCGTCCGAACTTATGGAACTCGGTGCAAAATGGAACTGCATATCCGGAAAGTCTCCGGTAGGATCGGCATATTTGGTGTTGACAAAAGCAAGGCCTTCCACACCTTGAGTTGTCATTGGACCCCGCTCGTTTAACAAATACTCCAGCATAACGGACGGAGTTTGAAAGCGATCCTTCTTAAAAGTTATAGGTTCGTTTATCAGAAACGTTAAGCCACCCAGACCTACGTGATCCTGTAAGTGATCACCCACTCGAAGATTCGATAAAACTGGGATACCCAGATCGTCGAGGTGTTCTTTAGGTCCGATTCCCGAAAGCATCATTAACTGTGGTGATCCGATTGCGCCAGCTGACAAAATAATCTCTCGCCTAACCTTGATGAATTCCCTCTTGCCATCTCGCATGAACTCTACGCCAGTGGCGCGTTTGCCCGCGTTGAATGTAAGCTTCATTGCCTGAGCGTTCATGGCAATGTGGAGATTTGCTCGATTACGAACTGGTCGTAGGAACGCTTTCGCCGTGGAACACCTGCTGCCTCGTCTAATGGTTGCCTGGGTGATCATGAAACCTGTTTGATTGGCTCCATTGATGTCACGATTGCTATATCCTAATTCCGCGCCAGCTTGCAGAAACGCAATGGACAGAGGTGTCCTCCAGGGTGCCTCCTGAACAGTGAGGTAACCGCCTGTACTGTGGTAAGGCGTCCGAGTCAAATATGGGTTTCGATTATCCTCTGATTTCAGAAAATAGGGTAAAACGTCATTGAAGCTCCAACCGGGATTGCCAAGTCGTTCCCAATTGTCATAGTCGTGCCTAAAAATTATAGAAACTGTATTACTATAGTTACAAAAGTAGCTTGTTTTTTTGTTGATTATACTAATAAATTCTTTTGAAAAAAAAATTAAAATAAAATTGAACTATTCTTCTTAAAGTATTTAAAGTAAAAATCAGAACTTTGTCTAAAATATAATTTGTATCTAACCATATTATTACTTTTTATGTTACAGGTACGTTCAACATTCAAATATTTTAGTAACATCGCATTTTGGGTAAGCCATATTCGTTAATGAATTCTTCAGTTTTCTTTATTTTCATGTTCAAGCATTCTCATAAATATCCCGTATCTAAAATTCCAACATTAAATAAACGAGTTTTATTCACTGAGCACGTTTCAATTACGTAAGAGTCCATACTTATGATCGTAGAAGTAGTATCGAAGTGTATTAGTTCTATGGAGTTAGCTATTAAAAGAATCACTTCCTGGACTACTCTCGAATTTGAATTTCACCGGTAATGCTTGATTATCCAATGATCCATTAACGTAGTCAGATACTTCAGGCCTAATTTCGTTCTCAGCTAAAGAATTTTGACGAAAATCGTTAATGAACTTTAATAATAACAAATTTATACTGGTCTTTTAATATACTCCCTAATGACGCATAAAGATATTATTACCCATTAAATTCATTAATATCATCGAATTCATAATGTTGTAGCTTATGATTAGAGAATTAATTAAAATAACGGAAATCATTCTATCTTCAAAAGATTTTAATCCACAAATTCCTTCCCTATAAAGACCCCCTATCAATTAAGAAACCCGCTGGAAAATAAATCTATCAATTACATAACTGAATAATAATACCCGCTCTGGGCACTCTCGTCTCACTCAACCTCCGCCCCTCGAATCTCTTATCTAAGCCACTGTGCGTAACTCGCGCACATACACGAACCGATTGAATCTAGCTATATGTATTATACCTGTTGCCCCTGACGTAAATCATAGCGTTAAGGACACTCGAGCCGCCGAGTACTTTGCCCCGGGGCCAGTTGCACCGGTCGCCGAGCATCGCGAGACAGTAGGCCGAGTTTGTTGGCGGCGCCGTCTGGTACATCCAGTCGAACTCGGAAAGCTGCAGGTAGCCCGTTAGCGCGGGCACGTCGGTCACCTCGTTCTCGTCGCCCCCTGCCTCCAGCAGCAAAACCTTCCAATCCGGGATCTCGGAGAGCCGATTGGCGATCACAGCGCCCGCCGAGCCACCGCCGATCACGATGAAGTCGTACATACGCAGCAGCTGAAATGTATTATTCGTCGGTTGGTTTTAGTTTGGACTTGATTTGTGCGTCTTATTGTAATGGAGTGTAAAGCAAAGCTTTGTAGAGTACAATTGATATCGGAGCCAGAAAGTATTTTAAGCATTGTTGTTCTTCGGAAATTATTGAATTATTGAAACTCGGTAGGATGAATTTTTAATAAATTTATCGTGTACTTTACTTGATGTCCACGTAAAAGTTCAGCTTCTAGTTTTATATTAAAATAAAGCACAACTGTCGGAACAACTTTATTACATGTACTAACCTCCTTCGTTATTCTTTAATTAAAAGATAAAATACTTTCCAGCAAACTTTGCCTCTATACACGCGTGAACCATGCTAAAGTGTATAAAATTTAATTTTATCCCCAAACTTCCTTAAAATATTCATCCCCATTTTCGCGTACGAATAAATTAAACAACTATATATTCCAGAGGTTTTCCTTGTTCGGAAAACTTCTTAAAACACTTAAAAAGAGAAAAAAATCATAAGTGTAAACCTGTCTCTGGTTAGTCGGGTGACCCTCCGGATCGACGCTGCTGTACCGGAACATTGTGAAGCCGATACCGAGGAGCGGTATGAGGCTCCATCCGACGAAGGCCGCAGGCCCGCCGATGCCCACCAGGCTCATGCTGTTGCTAGCTTCGTCCTCCTCCTCCGCCTCCTCGTCTGCTGCTTTCCCCGATCCTCAAGAATCATGCGGCCGCGCTTGGCGTTTCGCGCCTCTGTGAATAAATAATGGAAGGTGTTAGATACTATAGTGGTTTCTCGGTGAAAATCGTGCTGTATTAGAAGTGGGCTTTTTTAATTTATTCATCTTAATTTTCATACATCTTAGGTTACACTTGATACGATACGTTATTATATTAGCTACTATAAAGTTTGTGGTTGTTATATTATACTGCCTTGTTGCAAATATGGCTTCAGGACTTCCCATGTAGCAGAGGATTTCCCAGGTTGTAAATGACATTTAATCTGATTATTTTTAGATTTCAATTCGAATTTCTAAACATAAAGCATGTAAGAAATCTAAATTTATGTATACGAATAATTCTCACGCACCTAATGGAAATTCCTTTCATATTGCTGTGCACTTTGGAGTTGAGCAATTCTCGCTTTTTCTCACATCTCCGGTGCCACACTTATATAGAAATCTTTATTACTTCCTATCTCATTATTTAAAATAGAAGTAAATTTTTTTTAACTTCACATTATTCTGATATAAGCAAAATGTAGAAAGAATGTTGTGTGACAATGTGTCTTTCACATTCTTATAATTGTTATAATGAACAATGAACCTTTTAAAATATGTTCTTTTAACTCTTGGGAGTAAAAAAAAATTCACTTTCTTTGGTTATTTACTTTCTTAAAAGAACGAAAGTGAAGAGCACTTCTTAATATCTGACTGGTACTCTGCAATTTCAAAGATTACAGATTCCCGTGGTTTTACTATTCTTACAATTTAAGTATAGATTGCACGTTTAATTGGGAAAAACGATTTTAATTATAAAAAACAAAATATGCAATTAATCTCGAAACGTATCATCAATCTTTCTTATTTTTTCATTAAAGAAAAAACGAAAAATAATCTACGTACATATTATTTAGCTATATCTGTGATATACTTATGCGGTAGAGTATCACACGTATAGATTCATAATACCACGTTATTTGACTCGAAAGTGTATACCTTCAACGGTGAATTAAGTGAAAATTCATTTTATTGCTCATTAGCAATGGTCTTCTTTTTTTACAAAGATAACGATGCATCCTTAATGGTACACAAGTATCTGGATTCCCAGCTTCATGTCGCGTCGCGTGTTTACATACAAAACGCATACATGAAATCAAATTCATCTGAACTTAAATAGTACAAGGTTTTAGTTCGATATCAATTAACCTGTCAATCCTACAAATCAATACACTTTATAAATATTTTAAGTTTTTGCATTACAAAAAATTAATATTACATTATCATTCTAATCACAGTATAAAGCTGTTAATACCAATCAAGTAGTTAAATTATATTATTATACTTAAAAAAAACTGCATATAAAACCGAACGAAAAAAAAACTTTATCCAGCTAATTAGGCATGAATTATATGCTGCCGAGTCCTTCAAGATTCCAAGCACTTGGCGACGAAAGATAAAACTATATACATCCAACTCAAGATCACCATGAAGACGTTCACTTTTATCGAACGAAACTTTCGTCCGTCTTAAGTAGGTCCAGCGGTACCATAACGCTTCCTCGTTATAATGGAATAACCATCGCGTCCGCTAACGACCCTCTCAGCGAAATAAGTAATCACTTCGCTTTTCAACGCGAAGGACTGAGGCGCCGCCGCGACGCTTCAACGATTATGTCGCCTATACTCCTGGCGAGTCTCTCAATAACGAGTTGGAATTTAACGACGCGTGTATGTAGAGGTGTACGTGTGTATATATACCCAACGCGCCGTATCAATTTCAGTCGGAGAGGCCCACTTTCGTGCAGAGAAGAAGCCGCTGCCGAATCCGGTCTACTTTCCCGAAAGACCGCGGCGAGGTGCATGCGTATGTATGTATGTACCGGTGTCTAGTGTACCGGTGGTCCAAGTGACAGTGACTCGAGGAATTCAGCTTCTGTATTATTATACAGCTGGATTATCATGGATTTGAAGTATGAGTGTTATGGGTATCGTGGCGTCATCGGGGTTGGTTATGCTGAAATGGAATACGTGCGTGATCGGGGGATATATATGTGCGTGATGTGGAATGCTGTAAGAACGTTGTCCAGACGTTTGCAACATTACTGCAAAAACGTCGAATATTTGTGGAAAGTTTAAATGCGCCTTTGTTGCCAGTTTTATTGTAAAATCTATGGGAGAAATGTGGAAAGAAGGATAAAAGTGACTGGAATTGGGCAATATTTTTTTTGGATGTCCTTCTTTGTTCTATAAGATATTTATAACTTATTATGGTATTTATGAGTAAAAGATAATGACAACCTTAGACGTAATAGTTTTACAACTTTTCTCGTATTATTTTTTCATTGGTAATAAATTACATAAAAATGTTACGGATGAGTAGTCTTTCCGAACTGGAGTGTTATTCTTAAGTAACCCAGCTATTGTTCGTTTTTCCCACGAAAAGAGCATTCTTGTACCAATTATATTTTACATCACAATAGTTTTGCTTTTATTCTTATTTTTCTTTTTTCTTACGATCAATGCACTTTTTAAGATGTGATATCTTATAGTTAATTAATTTTATTTGATGAATATCTAGATAAAAACTGATTCAATTAGTTGTTCAGAGTTGCAAAATCCTTCTGCATCATCGCACATGCGTATAACGTACGAAGTGTATAATTACAGAACCTTCTACGCATGCGAAATTCGGCTATAATTGATGATGTGAAGAAAGTAGTTTTGTAAAACTGGAGAAAGTATTTAGAAATGGAGAAGATGTTTTCCTCAACAAAACATGATTAATGGCAGGACTCGCTTAGTTACGCAATCCCAAAAAAATCAACGACATATTTCCTGAATACATTAATATATTAGCATAACTTAAAATGATGCAAAGTGCTAGCATGTTCTCTACTAGCCGACTTTAGATATTACGTTGAAATGATTAATTTTGTAAATATTTTCAACGATTAATCTCGAAACTGTTCTTTTGTATGAAGAAAACACAAACACTATACCTTTAAATATATCACAGCTCAGTTTTGTTTAAAATTTAAGATCACATTTTCCTTTTCTTTTTTGCAATATGTTCAAAATAGTTGCATTATCTGCAGAACTCCTTTAACCTATAAAAATTGTTTTTTATATCTGTATAAATGAAATTCTCTAGTAAAATATTAAGGAAAAAAGTATAAGCTCCATAAATCAGTGTACTGAAAGTCATCATACACAACATATTCTTTCTAAGAAAACCTATATAACGAATTTCACTCGATTCCGCAACGATACTCAAGTCACGCCGTTGACAGTTACTTTATATATTTTCCAAAATAAAAAATTCAACTGTTTTCCTATCTCTCTTGCGAAGAGCAAACTTTCTTTGGTTAGCATTCTTTTGTTAGCTTCTTAACACTCGTATAAAAAAAATGAAATAAGCCGAACGCTGTATCAATAATTTTCTTTACAAAAGAGTGAAATTTTCCACGCGTGCAAAAAGAAAGTCTACCTGTATTAAATAAATTCATCTTTTCCTTAACGCTCAGCTTCACAATAATCAAGCGAATTAAGCTTGACGCGAACGAAGAACATCCGTAAACACGTTTTCACTGATCAACGGTCCAGTCCTTAACAATATCGTGATAATTATTCAAAATAAAATCGCCAATGAAATCGTCAATCGTACTACATTATTACAGTTTTTCTGCCACAATCACATTTACCCATACTTCTCTTTACGTATCCAAAGCACTTCGACAAGCAATATATTCACCTCGAACGCCAGAAAAATATGACCGCGAACTCTCCTCAACCCACGCAATATAACCTGCACACTTTTGCATCCTTTTCTTTAGAACAACCCACATCTCCCACACAAAGACACGTATACACACCGCAATCTTCCGCTGCACTTTCACAAAATCGGGCTTTTAGGTGAGAGAGAAAAACCGGGAAGAGCCGCGATTTGGCCTGGGGCAGGGTAAGGAGTATCTCTCACCGTAGATCAAAGCACTGTCATCTCGCTCCCTCGCTCGCCATCATCCCTCGATCGAGTCTCATTTGCCTACGGGCACAACGGACGTTGCTTGCTGGGGGCACAATTAAAGATGAGAAACGCGAGAGAATGAGTTCTCGCAGAGCGGAACACCGTGTGTATATATACGCGTGCCGAGCTAGTGCGGAGACCGGCCGATTCGGAGAGACTGCCATCACTCGCGGCTGCTACACGGGGCCCGACGAGTGAAAAGCGACTCGCCAGACGGAGAGAGAGAGAGAGATAGTGAGCGAGCACGTACATACGGACGACGTGCATAGAGAGCGGCGACGGTGGTACCGACTGCTCTCTCCCGCGGCCAACTTCACGTAAGGCCCCGCGCGAGGAGAGAAGGAGGGAGATCAGCGTGCGATTTCTTTCTCTTCGTGCAGTGCTGGCTGCTGCTGTATTGCCGTGGAGAGTGAACAACGTCACGTGGATTGGGCCCCGGGTTCGAGGACCGCTTAGATTCTATGGTTAGTCGGTGGTTGGATCTCGAGGTGCGATCTCGTGGTTTCTTGAATATTGAAAATTAAAAAATAAAAAATTGGTTTCTGTGACTTTATGGAAATTGTAGTATATTTAGTTTTTGTTGGTGATTCTTTTGTGGCCTTTTTTTTAGTTTTGTGTGTAGAAAGACTAACGAGATGTTAAACTTGATAGCGAGTCAACAACAGTGTCAATGACCTTTATGCATTCATTTTTAAATCATTGAATTGAATTTGTATTGTTCCTATTTGACTTTTAATACATTATTGTACCTAATAAAACATTTTGATTGCTCAGTGTAAATAAATAAAAACTATACTCTGTTTCTAAACATTTTTATAGTTTGCAAAGATTGTATAACTTTATTAACTTAATCAAAGTGCATAAAAACTAGGCTTCCGTATAAAATTTATAATTCACACTCTTATTGAATTACGGCAGTAAATACTACTCGCGTCTACCGTACCCCTTTTTTCAACTATTTTCTCCACAAAAACTTTTTTTTATTCTTTCACGTTCTTACATAATTAACGACCGTAAATCGGACGTTGTAACGCGTTAGATCGATTGCCTTTTTTTTATCATAACTTGGTTTACTTTTTCCTCCAGCCAAATCCAATCAAGCCGTCGAGCATGCGAGAACGCAGCCTTTTACCAACCAACGTGAATATGCAATCGCTTCGATAACCTCGAGGTTCTCGACCGCAGCGATTTACACCTATATACTTCATTAGGCGGATCGAGCCGACGATATAGTACGGGTTCCGTTAAAAAAAAGGGAACGATTGAGAGATATGCTTAAAACCGGAAAACTATACCGTTTTTTTTTTCTTCTTCTTCGTTATCACAGTTGCTTCGGCGGACCAAATCTTCGTGCGCTATACGGATATGGGCTAATAGCGTTCTTATGCATCTAATTACTTATTTAATTGAGTTTCAATTCGTTACCTGATTTATCGATGTCGAAAGATTTTATACAAATTATAACAGGAATTTGAAAACAAGTCCAACAAAATTTTGTTTTAATATGTATAAATATTTGCATATTCATTAGGTTCGTTAAGTAATATTCAATATTTCACTGGCATTAGTAGTTTTATTAATTTAATTATATATGTATACGTATTATAAGTTCTAATATAGATTTTCATATCTAAAAAAATACTTCGGAAATTTCACTTTTTATTACTATTCCGGTCACAATGTGCTACAAGGATATGCTCCAAATTCCGCTCATAAATATCGACATAGATATGAAAATGCAACAGCAGCTGCCTACAGTTCAGCCAACACTCCTAGGAAAAACATTGTAAAAACATCATACAATAACGCAGCACGAGTCGCTCGATTTCCCCGATTTTCCTTCATGAAACTCAAATGAAACGCCTTTTGCGCACTCTCACCTACATTCTAATAGTGCGAAATTAACAGACCGATTCTCCATAATGCAGCGTCGAGCATTGCCTCGGTTTTTTTTTGCATATTACCGTCTGGCAAATAAAGTAGAAACTTAATGTATAGAAGTAGATGAGCAAAAAAATTGCAATTACAAATAATTATCTTACAAATTAAGTATTCCGTGACGACTAAGTGATGTAAAATTAAGTTATCTCGGCCAAGATAACATTGTGTAATAGGTGCATGCGCAAATGAAATAATCGTAAAAATTTTTTTTCAATGCAGAATCGCTTTGGTTAATATTATAGTATAAAATAAATTCATACTTCTATCTTTTTTTTAACCAAAACACTACTACCTGTTTAATAACTTCATTTCACCATCTTTGCATTACCAATATTTTTAAATTTAGGAAATACATTAATACATTTTTGCAGACAATTTATCCCAGTTCATACATAACCTATAAATTATAAATCCCCAGACACTCTCCGAATATAACTACTTACACATGTATCAAAACTTCACATCAGACTTACCCATGTTACCGGACGTTAATCGGATTATCTGATCTAAATCTATGCAGACGAATCAATTACCCACTCCAACTAGAGATTCATATTAATGTATTTTCAGCCTCACAAAAGACAATCTTCGCCTTTCGATTACATATTCATTCTCCCCGTATACGACCACCAACTATACCCCTAAGATCTCACCTACCATGGTATATATCATGATTCATCACCAGCAGCAGCACCAATTTCACAATTCAAAATCTCGATGAGTTTCGCGTTCTCTCGCCTCCCCCACGAACTGGCGAAAAATCACTCTCGGTTCCTATAACCCAGCTAGCCCTCGCCAAGGTCATTCCCTCGCCAAGGCCACGCGTGCGTTTGTTTCGGGAAGAAGCGGCGGGAAACTTTCGAACTTTCTCTACTGTGCTGCCGAAAGTCGCGCGTCATCCTCGGCGTAGCCGTTATAGTTGTCGCTTCTTCTCCTCCTCATCCTTCCCGATTTGTGCGCAGGTTGTCCTTGCGCCTTCTCGATTTTCGGCTCGGGACACCGACGCTCGTGGATGTATATCTGCACGCTCGTCGTGCGGTCAATCAGTGAAAGTCCAGTTTTCTCTTTGTATTATATTCACTGCCGCGCGTCGCCGCCCGTCATAAATGGTCGCGTGGGTACGCGCTGCTGTGATGATGGAATCGAGCATTAGAGATAATGTGAGCCATTGCTTATATACCGAAATGTGCGAGTATGTGCGGCAGTCGGAGAGAAAGAGATGCGTTGCGAGATTGGAAAGTTGCTATTCGATTGGGGCAGTTATCAATAATTGTTGGTTGCCTCGAGGCGTGTGTTGGATCTGATTATAAACATTGGAGTAAATTGGCATGCGTAAACTGTGTGATAATTCTTGACGCGTGAAAAATATTTTTAATATATGTGTAAAGCGAGAGATTCAATTACACGCTGATGAATCTTGCATATACTTTTTAAATACGAAACAAGTAGTTATAGACCAGTCGTAATTTGTTATCACATGCATACATCATAAGAGTTATTTTGAGTATATGCCTGTGATTTGTTGTGAAAACAGTGACATTTTGAATTCCTTGAACTTCGAAATTTTATATTTACGGTCGACTGAATCTATTATTGCAAAACGACGAAATTCAGTCGAACAATGACACATTAGCTGCCAGTAGTCTAAAAAGTGTTGGGAAGTTTTGATGGTAAAACTGTGAGATTCGAAAGTAGAATGACAATGCAGAGATAAATTAAAAATGTCACTTCATCCTTATAAAATAAGTTACGTTAACGCATTTTAAATACTGCTTTTCATTATTTCACAATTTTGCAAATTAAAAACAAGACGATTGTGACTTTTATTTTGTTTCTGGAACTTCTCCAAGACTTGGGTCGCGGAATCCAATTTATATGTAAACTTTCACAAGCCGATAAAATCAATCCAAACTTAGGTTTATAACCTCGCACAATCTAAAGTAGCGTAATAAATTCCTTTGCATTTTTACTTCGAGTCGCCTATAAGTAAGTAAACTCATTTCACATTCTCACCACTCTGTCTATTTTTCTAATAATTACATTTTCGACGTACTAATGCATTATGATTTTTATCCATGCAAATTATATATCTAGCCTCCCTTCGAATTATCAACAAAATTAAAATTTCCAATAACATACTAATTTTGACAACACATAGCAGCTTCAAGGAAACGACACTTCATTCGTTCCTTTCGCGAACCATTCGCCCACCCATCATAAGCAAATTTTCAAAATCCGTCATAGATGGACTCTCCACCAATCCACAACACTCTTCTTTGCGTTTTTTCACGCGGTCTGCAAAAATTCCAGTCTTTCAAAAAATGTCGTCCCACACAATATAAGTCATGATACTAATGAAACCGGCATATAATAGTTTTGTTTTATCTCTATAATTAAAAATCTTCCACTACTGTTTCAGAATCTCTATCTTGATAATTATTACGTTTTACTTTTATTCTGCAAAGGGTACTCAACCCGAATAATAATTAAATTAAAAAAAAAAATATCTCGGCAATCGTGTACCAGGGGAATCGGGTCACGACGTCACGTATATATTGGCACTCAAAAGGACGCCTACAAACACACACACACACGTGCAAGCTATAGGGATACAAAGTCTCGCAAGATACGTAAGACCTTACGCCGATGACGTTGAGCTCTTCCTTCCTCTCTCGCAGCGTAACGAACTTAACGAGAGGCATCATCTCCTACAGTGCTCCGCCCACGCGATTTTCACTTTCTCGCTGCGATGGATAGATGATGCATCGCATCTCCAATCACTCTTCATTGCTTTTTTTTTCTTTCCTCAAGCACCGGCGACCTTGACTCCTCGGGGATATAATTTCCCGTCGCGAGGAGCGCGAGAAAGTGAAGCGATCGCGAAGGTCGAGGACTATGCTGCCGACGGTGCTGCTTCACGCAGGCGCGAGAGTTCGCCGATCGATTGTTGTCGCGCGAACGCGCACGCGCGCGGGTGAAAGTCGCGGGCTTGAAAAATCGTCCATTAAGTCGTACTGATTGATGCATCGTGTTGCAGACACATATATAGACACATGATGAGGAGCTGCGCAAACGTTTACCTACGCGGTTTATTCTTGTCTATATTTTTCTTTTTTTCACTCTCTCGTTTGTTGACTGTTATGTCAGTCCCGTATGAGGTAATGGTGAGTGTTTGAGTAGGGAGGATTAATATGCCGTGTTATGGTTATTCTTCTGTTGTACTATATCGATATTGCACAGACGAATTATGTAAAGGTTCGCTCATTCTTATAATCCGTGGGCTTCAAATCACACTAAGCGTTTCCTTAATAGAGTTATATAATACTGTGTTAAGTTAATTATTTCAGCTAGACGGTACGACACCATTAAATTTTCCTTTTTAAAATGTCCTGCAAAAAATAAATTTCAATTATTAGCAATGCATCGAAGTATAGGATTCTGATAGTGTGTTGAATTTGTGTAAGCCCAAACAAACAATGTTGTATGCATACATTGGAACAGAGAAATGAAAAACAAATATGTATGCAAAAGAGAAAGAATGCAATTGGAGCAAGACAAATATCAAACGTTTCATCAGTGTTTTGTCTATATATTTTTAGAACAAAAATAGATAATGTTTTAAAACAAATTGGGATGTATTCTACAAGCTTTTTTCTATTGGAATAAGTAAAACAATCGATGTTTGGTCATTTAAAAGGTGTCGGACCGTCTTAATTATTTTCGCAAATATAAATAATAATATTTAACACCTGTAATGAAAATTTTACTGCTGCAATCGAATGATATAAATTTATTGACAGTGGCCACTATTGAAAGTCTAAAAGGTTCTAAGCTTTAATAATAAAATGATGTTTTAATGTTTACATTATTTAAAAACAAAAAAAAATAGTGACAATAAGCAATATGTACAGCTATGGACGTCGGGAAGAAAAATTTCCTATCGTGACTGAAATAACAATTAAACGTTTCAAAATTAGAGAGCATTTCACTTCGTTCTCATACAAGAAACGTACGCATACGAGTTATATATATATATACTATCAACTATTTCCTGACTTAAGTCACGTCGAACCTTTTCTCTCAAGATACTTTTATTTACTTTTTGACAACAACTACATATTTGTGGATAATTATGTATGTGAAATCGGTTTAGTAATGCTCTACCTAAAAATGGTAATCAGAAAAAGTAAATTTAAATAGTACGCACACAATTGCATTACGTCATGCTTAAATGACGTTTAGTGCCATTAATCCATTTTCAATTTTATTGATATATACAGAGTTAAAATTTTCGGCATTAAATGATTTCATTTTTATACTGTCTGTTTTGATAAAACAGCATTAAAATTTAATCATTTTAATTAAATATGAATCGTTTTAAATATTCTTTTTGGCTGAAGTTAGCTTGGCATATTTAGTGTAATAATATGCTCTAGATCCCGTAATAACACAAAGACCCTTGTTATACAGCAAAAGCCATTTTCCACTGCCTACTGCAGGATTAAAAATAATCCTGCGGATAAAGCAACTCCAAATTTCGAGAAAGTACATGAAAGTAACATTGTCTACATATAAATGTAGAATATAAACGATCCTTACAAGCATATGTCAAAATGAACAAGATAAATATAAAAATAATATTATTGGTAATTTATCTTTACCTTAGATTTGTATATAGGATATTCAGAAATAATTTCTCAAAATTTGGAATTGTTTCATCCACAGGATAATTTTCAATCCTATGAACAGTAAAAATTGTTTTCACTTATGCATTGATAAGCAATTTAAAAATTGTGAACTAACATTTTTAAAACGTACTTCAATAAAGAAAAGTTTCTGCAATAATTAAACAACTTCTTTCTTATGAAAAATTATTTGTTTTGTTCCCTTGATAAACTATACATTATTTGTTATTTTAAATATACTTTATAAAAAATGTCAGTCATGCTTAGTTGAGACTTATAGGAGTATTTAATATTGTGTACATTTATAATCATAGCAAGATGTATTATATGATACGATATATTTTATAAAAATTTTATTATCAACTTTCCTTTGAATAATATTTACAGTTCAACTTTACATTGATGTTGAAAAAAAAAATCAAATTACGCTGTTCGTCAATCATAGAACATGTCTACGCGCATATAATAAATGATACTTGCTAAATACATGCAAAAGTCAAGAATTCATTTCATGAATAAGTAATGAATAATAATGATTAATACGCGAAGGAAAGATTTACGTAACTAAAAACACTTCCTGAAAATACTGATTTTGGGTACTAGAGTATACAGAAACACCTCTCGTCAATCTGAAAGTAATGAAAAAAGTGTAAACTACTCCGTCGGTGCATTATCTTTTGAATTTGAAGTGTTACCGATCAGACGTGCACTTTTACTCCAGTAGCTCACGGTTTCGCATCGAGATCGCGCTTTCAAAAAATTTTCTTGGCTTTAGATTCATTGATTTTGAATACATACAGTTTTATATGAAGTAATAATTATTAAATCGTATCTAGAACTTTATTTGAAATGACAGTTTAATGAACAATAGCAAAAAATATAATTTGTTATTATACCGAGATATGGTTCATTAATACCGGTTCATTAACTTATTCCCTTGCTTCTAGATCGCGCCACTTTCAAACCATATTTAATTCGATCGATCACCTAAATTCTCGTAAAATATACTTATATCGAAATGGAAATATTTATAAATATAAATTGTAGAAATAAATTTTTCAGTTATGGGATATAAATACCTTGAATGCATTACATCATAAATATATAATCATATAATTACTGTTTCAAAAGGAACTGGCATTTGACTGAACAGTAAAAATGTATTTAATGTTCTAGATTAGTGTATAATTTTTTCCCTTTACTTTAGTAATATATAATTATTTTTACAAATTGTCAAATAGAATTGCCTTGAAGAATAAAATATTTTCTGGTTAAAGCACATACATCTATTTGTAAAAGTATCTATGCATTCCATAAAACTAGAAAACTACAATAAAATTTACAATACAATCGCCTGTACAGTAAAATACATCGGTGTCGCTGGTATTTCATATTTTCTCTAAACTCATGCTTTCTCTTCGTTCGTCAATAAATCAATACAAGGTGCGAAATTAATGGTCTAGTAAACGTTGACAATAGTCTTCTTTCTTTGTGTGGAACAATAGTGTGAGTAGAAATATTTTTCGTTGTCTGAACATAAGTATGACTTGAATAATTCTACAATTTTAATAATATTTTGACTACGTCACTGTATCTTTGTAGTCACTAAAAGTAGTACCGAAGATTATTTCATTTCTACTCTACCGAATGATTCGATTTGGTGCAGTGACATCTTTGAATTAGTTCTGGTTAGTTTTTCTATAATTCAATTATACGGTATTATGCAGCAGGTGTAACCATTTGATGGCGTAACCTTAACGTCGTAAACAACTGGATTTCTTCTTTATCATAATTTGTGTACAAAATAAAATATAACGTACCTATTCAGTTATACAACCTGTTCGTATATTCTCGTGAACTTATATATATATATATATACTTTGCACAATTATTTGCATTACATTATATACTATTTGTAATACGTTCTACTTTTGTGAACAATCATTATAATATCACAATGACACGTTACATTCATTCTGTAACGTATATAACCACGTTTATACTTAAGTTGCTTCAAAGCATAACTAAAACTCACCTTTGATAATGGCTTATAACATTAGAATATAACCTTTGATTCATAAAGTCGCAGGTATACGAAAGAATGCAACGAAATTAAACCGGGACTCCGCAAGTGGTATGATAGTTTCGTAGGCGAGACATGCATCGCTCAATTACACAACACGCCGAATTTCCTCGCCTTCCTCTTCATGCACGCCCATATATGCAAATATCCGCGATCAAACAATTTATTTCCGCGTCACGACTCGCGCTTTCTCGGTCAAAAGCGGCGCAATCGCGTGCGCTCTAAGAGGACTTTTGTCTCTCGACCGCACCGCGCTTTCATTAATTCAGCGCTAGCTTTTGTTATGCTTGCCAGGTACAAGAGTAGATTCCGGTGTGCAGTGAAAAATGCTCAAGCTTGTGTCGCGGATTTATAGAGTCGACTTTTGGTATTATGGCGGAATAGAAATCGTAAACATCCATGATGCTTGCATACATAGGTATAGAAAGTTAAAGTTGTGAATTTGCGTTTGCAAGTTAAGATTAATTCTTAATTATGATTTTAATTATTAATGCTGAGAATTCAAAGGATGATATAATGAAAATACTTTTAATGATCATATTTTCGGTGGTGAATTCTAATTACAATATATGATTCATCACCATTCTCGGTATTGCAACACACGTATAGTATTTAATTACTTTCGCGTTTATGGCCATCTCTCCATAACTCATTGCCTGTCAATTTTTCCGCGAACTTCCGACTGCCGTAAGAATGCGATTAGGAAGCCATCGCTTATTCACGCGCAGCTGTCACGGCAGCAGCAGCAGCATTTTCACTTTTCGCACGCTCGTCACGTCCGCATATATACACGCCATCTGCATAGTCTAAAAACAAAAAAATAAAACCCCCGTAAAACCGCAGCAGCGGTGACCGCTTCTATACGACTCTCACGTTATCTCGTGCCTATCATCTTCATCTTCGTCTCCAGCATGCGCGGAGAAGACATTTCGCACCGACCGTGGGCGCGCGTACATATACACGCACGTGCACGCATATATATGTATATATAGACGCAGTGCGTCTGACGTCATAGGCGGCTGGCGCTCGTTGCGCAAACGACGACAGGTGAAATTAACTTTCATCCGATGTGGACGTGCGCTCGCCTGCGCGAGCTAGCATTTGGACTCGGACTGGTACTCCTGTTGCTCTCGCGAATCAAGGCCACTCGGCCAGGTATATTAGATCTCGGTGTTGGTTTTGCGAGCGGGGGAATCAGTTATTGGATTAGTCGCCTGCGTTCGAGGAAACACGAGTTGGTGATTTCTGTGTCGGGCGCGTTTGATTATATACGAGAATGTACGCAAATTTGACAGACTACGTTGGCTCATTTCTGTGTATGATATAATAAGAGGAGATTTACGTAAGGACATTATGATTCAGCGATTTTGGATTATGATGTGCCCACGTGGTGGTTTCTTCTGTATCGATTGGTTTTTATGATGCATTGCAAATGCTCGTTTGCACTTTGTTCGACTACTTGTAAGAAAAGTGAAATCTATTCTATGTATAGATATTGACGGAGTTGTCAAAATGTTGTCACGATAAATAGATGACAAATTAGTTGTCAACAAAATTGTTGACGTAGATATCATTCTCCTCTAAAATGACAGCGCTGTCATTATACAACTAGTTTTCCTTGGAGCACATTGTACAAATATTGCACTGTATTTCACAATGTCTATTTCCTAAGCATATTATTTGTTAAATTATAATAGTACAAGTAAATAAAAAGCATAAAAATTTAGAAACTGTAATTTTTTATTTCTTAACATTCAACATAATTTTACAATTAATGTTTTTCTGGTTTAATGATACGAACGTATGCAATTGATTATCAATTGCAATTCGTATCAGAAACGAATACCTCGTGACTTACTTTACACTGCGATTTGGCATTCAAAATTATACTTATAAAAATAAAGTATTTTTATTTTTACATTATATAAAGATAATTTAACTTTGATTGACACTTACAGTTAACAATAAAACTATTTCTTACCCCCAACTATTTACAATCATAAGAGGATCTAACCGATAAAGATTCCTTTTTTATCGGCATTAAAATTAAAACAAACGTAAACAATATACGGAAAGAATATAATTATGCCGATTAAGTAAATTTTATACAATTGTGAGAAACATTTTAGAATAATACATTTTTTCGAATGCCAAAATGAATTTTAACCTCTTCTTTACCAACAACTATAAGAACTAAATACTTTGATCTATACCTTTACAAATGGCACGTAACAAAAAAGGCATTAATTATAGCAAAATTTACATTATTACTTCATTATTTGAGGTAAATAAAAACGCACCACAACTTCTTCCGCTACAACACTTATTCAATGCCTGTTATTGATAAGCTTTATGTAATTCTTTAGCGAGTGTATTCATGGAGAGAAATGAAAGGTAGATTCCATCAGGCTTAAAGCCAATGCACGGCCAGAAGGACAATCTTGTAGATCCAAGCTGAAAGTCGGCTAACTTTTACTCGTTGGGTCGCGATTTCACTGATAAGATACTTCACGTTGTTTCTGGCTGTTTTGCATACGTTTTCATCGTTGCATATTACCCTTTTAGATTCTATTGCTATTTGAAAATCACTTATGCCCATCACATGTCCACGACTATGTTCTATTTTTATAAAAGTATTTATATAAAAGTAAACGAAAAAGTAAACAAAATTTAAACAAGAACACAAAATTTTGGAAAAAATTAATTTAACGGAAAATTGATAATAAAATACAAATAGTAAATAAAGATAAAAATTTGTTTATAAATATAGCCATACGTCATGCCGATAAAGACATTTTTAGAACGCAATATTTCGAGCTTGCTTATTACCGATATTAACAATTTATGTACAATAGTAAAATACCCTGAAATACTTCAAATCTATTATTATAGAGACATGTACATTGAAATTTGCGATCAATTTTAAAGGCTATTCTCTAACCTACGCTGTACACAAATGTCTATCATCATGGATTTAAATAATGATTAACAAGATTCCACAAACTGCGTAACCTGGTTATCACGTCAAGTCCATAAATCCATTATTGTGAATTGTTCAAACACCTAACTAAACTTATTTCACATATGACACAAATCACGCTGCATCAGCAACTGTTGCATTCCTATAAGTCCTCGTCTTTCTCTTCATCCACTGTTCCTTAATCATATCCGAACCCTTTTCTCCTATCATAATGACTGGCGCGTTAATGTTTCCATTAGTGATTGTCGGCATAATAGAGGCGTCAATGACTCTGAGCCCCTTGACTCCGTAAACTCTGAGCTGAGGGTCCACCACAGCCATAGGATCGCTTGGTGGTCCCATTTTCGCGGTACAGCTCATGTGATAAATCGTCATTGTGTACTGTCTTATGGCGCAGTTCCAATACTCGTCCGTGAAATGAGGTAGATGCTTACAATTGGGCAAAGGTTTACTGTGGAAGCGAGCGCCGAATTTCCTCATCGTATCCGTCTGGCCAAAAGCTATGGCCGCTTTAACACCTTCTCGTAATACATTGACGTCGTCCGGATGAGTTAGATAATTGTGGTACATGAGAGGGTAGTCTAAGGGATTCTTGGATTTGAGTTTGATGGCGCCTCTGGATTTAGGACGCAACATCATAGGGAAGACTCCAAAGACATCGCGGTTATTGATTTTTCCGAAGACTTCGTTGTAAAACTCGTCCGTGAGACCGTGGGCGTTTTTGACATGGGTA
The DNA here is from genome assembly GCA_900474315.1 of Torymus auratus. NCBI lineage: Eukaryota > Metazoa > Arthropoda > Insecta > Hymenoptera > Torymidae > Torymus > Torymus auratus. Next base: position 89,300 of record UXGD01000021.1, read on the forward strand.
CCACCGTCGGAGTTAGTTGAGGAACTAGTGATCATGAATTCAATATCTGGCCAGTCGTCCGTTTGATTTCCGTACTTTGTCGTAATGAAGCCTACTGCTTCAAGACCCACACTCGAGGTCAATGGACCATCCTCGGTTATGGCATACCTAAAAAACCAAAAATTACTTTTAGTTATCAGAAAATTACATGATATTATTTCTAATAAATTTTCAATTATCTTTCTGTCTAAGCATCATGTTTCTATAATAATGCAAGTCTTTTTTCTTTTTGTTGCAGGTAAGGATTTTTCTAAACGAATCAATCGATCTAAAATGCTCAAATGTAAACTGGTAAGCTGATGATCATTGCTTTTTTTTTGCAAGTAAAGACCAATTTAACTAATATTACAACGTAAGAAATGTCACCTGAGCGCCGAATTAACGTTGACCAATCGATTCATCACGATGCTGATCGGATAGTCGATCAGAAAAGCCAGACCGCCTACGGCAATGTGATCCTGAAGATTCTGCCCGACACCAGGCGAGTTCTGAATCACGGGTATGCCCATTTCTCGTAAATGTTCTTGGGGCCCAATACCCGAGAGCATAAGCAACTGTGGCGAGTTGATGGCGCCCGCCGACAATATGACCTCCTTCCTCGCATAAACGACCTGGCGTTTGCCGTCTCGTATATATTCGACGCCGTAGGCTCGTTTGGTCTTCGGGTCGATGAGGATACGAGTGACGTGGGTCCAAAGGGCCAGATGTAAGTTAGGCCGCAAGCTGACCGGCCGGATGAAAGCCTTGGCGGTGCTGCAGCGTGTGGCCCGTCGCATTGTGTACTGGTAGAGGGCGAAGCCAGTCTGTTGGGCGCCATTCACGTCCAGGATTTCGTAGCCCATCTCCTGGCCTGCCTGTAGGAAGGCCACTCCGAGAGGTGTGTTGTAAGGAGCGTCCTGGATCGTGAGGTATCCACCTGCGTGATATGATAATGTTGAGAATGTAATTCATGAGGAAACTGTTACATATACATATATTATAACAATGACCTTAGAAGATTTAAATATAATTTTCTGGTTCTATTCTATTCATATTAGTAAGGTGGTTTTTATATCAGGGTTGACTATATATAAGAATGCAATAGAATCGACAAATTCAATGCTGGGAATAAAAATCAATATTAAATTATTTCTATGAATAAATCGAAAATGTGTCTGCTTGAAATGCCAAGAAGCCTGATAATACAAAATTGTATAGCTGTAATGGCATCTAATTACGCGAAATGGCAAAAAGCTAACTCATTAACTTAAAGGATCGATAATAATCTTCATTAATTTAAGTGTGTCATGTTGGTACAACGAAACTAATAGCTTTGCGTGTGAAGATGCTAGAGATATGCGAAGAACACTATATAGCAGAAAAAACAAAAAGTACTGTGCGCGTGGAAAGTTTCCATATATGTTCTATTTCTTAATGTAAACCTGGTAACTTATAAATACGTTAACGATATTCTTTATATAGTTAAAGTAAAACAATTGAACGAATAAATTGCTGCAAGTTCAACACAAAGCATCGGGTTTGGATAGAAAGCATATATTGATTTGCTCTAAATATTCATTTCCGTAAACATCAAGCTGTTATTGACGAAACATAAATCCCACATTGTTAGTACAATATTGTTCCTCTCCAATGGCCACTATACAGCAACCGACAACTAACCCGTTCGATGCTTTTTCATATTTCACCCATGGAGAAATAGGGAAAACCGCGGTTAATGTTGAGTAAATAAAATGTGAAATATTTATAAATGTCGCTCGACCGGTACATTTCAATTTTTATTCACATTACCGGGTCAAAAATATCGAGCGTTTCACAATTCTTCCAATGGGGCAGGATGAAAGTTGCAAAATCACAATTTAGCAGCTCATTATTGATTTTAAAAACAATCAAGCATTCACAAATAATACAAAATTCTCAAAATACCTATACTCTCGCTATTCGAAAGTGATTCTATATACACACCAAATACCATATATAGCAGCTCTATACCATTCCGCGCAAAAATTAACTTAAAATCCCTCGTTATCAGCTTGTTATAAACGCCTGCGAGTCGTCCTTGCGTCGTCGCGGCCGCGCATTCCCAGGCCGCGTATACACTATATACATGCTCGCCATCCCCCGGGTGATTGGCTCCGCGCGACCTATCGATTATAACCCCCCACCACGCATCGACTGAACTCTTATGTTAACTCAGCTCCTCTCCTTGCTCCGCAGAATTCGCAACGAAACCTTACAATGTGCTCTCTCAGACGTACACACACAAACGCGCGCGTGTATAATATATATTAACACGTACTCGCACGCGTGTGACCTCACGTGCGCGGATCGTTCGACATTAATCCGCTGGCGCGTATGTATGTGCTTAGAGAGGAGGTTAGAGCGAGAGAGATAGAAAGACTGGTATAAGTATTGCAACCCGAGAGGGAGAGAGACTCGCGCGTTAAAACCGGTCGATCGGCATCTGATTTTTTATCCGACATAATTTGACCCAGTGAACGAGAGAGCTTGGGTTTTCCTCTCTCTCTCTTTCTCGCCGCCGCCACCGTCTGTATAATTGCGTCAATGATGTGTATACGCGAACGCGCGCTTGCTAAATCCGCGCAGTACTTATAGCTCGCGCGTGAATGCGACCGTGTGTGTAAGGGGTGGGGATAGCGCGCAGGAAAGTAGCAATTTCATAATGGAAAAATTGCGGAGCACACACGTATATGCGCGCGCGCGAAATCGCGACGGTCTCGTTGGTATATTACGCGAAAAGTATACATTTCGAGGGCTGTACTTTTTCGCGCGCGCTTTATTAAACGTCGAGATCACGCGGTGACACGACGCGCGTGTGTCTCTCTGTTCTTGATCGATCAGGTTTTTCCTGGAATTGGAGGCCATGTGTGCGTTTTTTTTTTGTTTCGAGTGGTCGACGAGTTTAGTTGTAGAATGCGTTTGGACTCGATTTGTACGGGGAAATTTATATATGCGATTAAAAATTTCGGGTTGCGGTTAATGAGATATTTCGACATTTTTTTGAGATTAGAGGTAAGATTGGATATATAACGTTTAACGTTTCGCAAGGTTTAGAACGGAATATTAATTTCAGGGGGACGGCGGACGAGTGGTTTACAACAATATTTAGAAATGTGATATGTATTGCCCAATTGTATATGTAAATATCGTCAATAAATGCATTAGTATATATCAAATACTCGATACGAATTTGTTTAAAATGTGGCGGGCGTTATGCACGTAAACGATTGACGTTAGAACAAACTACAAAGCTTTCTCGCTAAATAAGGAAAACGCTTTCACTGAAAATAACCGATGCAATGAACTTTAAGAGCATGCGAGATTTACATAAGTTAATAATTGTAATCGTGTTAGAGCAGGTTCCGCGACTTTTGAATATAGAAAATAATGCTTTGTTTAACAAAGTTACAGCAAGACTTGATTAATTTATACGTAATTAATGAATCTTGTTTTCGAGAATCTCTTCCGTTCAATCATTAATCTCACCAAGTACCAATCAATAAATACCTATAAATTACGTTCAATCATTCTGACTTGGCACGTTAGTGAGTATGCCAATAGCGGAAGCTGCAAAAAGCGTGCGACTATTAATAAAACACATCAGGATCAGAACCCGAAATCTCATAAATACTCGATCGAATTATCGCGCGAATGCTCGCAATCCATCGTTCCCCATTTGTCTCTCACAGTTTGCCAACCCTGCTCACATCGTTTTCCAAACAATAGAACGTAACGAAGGTCGACATACGTTTTCGAGACATGGGGAGCTGATTGATTAGGCAACCGAAAAACGCAATCGCTTTGCGCCTTCCCCATTTTCAACCTGTTTCAAGTATATCAAATGGATTCGATTAAAAGTGAAAAAGAGGCCCAATCACGTGTATTGGGAAATTTTCATTATAAGTTACGTGGTATCGAGGTATACGGCGATTTGAAATTCTAATATACGTTATGTCGCGCCATGGGAAAAACTTTAGAGAATACATTTTTATTGGAAAACTTGTCACATATTGACGATATATTATTGGAACGTAATAATATAGGTTCCGTCCTGGTAGTGAGAATCTCAATGCCTATAATATTATTAATAATCAATATTTTTTAATAAATTGTCAAGATTCTAATAGTATGGATACATAATTAATCGCCTCGTTAAAAGTTAACTCTCTCGTTATTTCAATGTACCTCGTGCCTTTTAATGTTTACTTTTATTGGTAATAAAATTTCACTCCAGTTATCACATCAATTTCCAGCAATGCATTATTCACAAGAATAACTACTGTAAATTATAAATCCTCTAACAAAATACGCCCGCAGCTAAACTCATTATACCCAGTATATTTTCGTCACCACTGTAACGTTTTCCCTATAATTAAATCCTCGCATACATCCTCGTCTCCGTACATATTATATGCAAACCCATTATCGTACTTAACCCGAGCGTCCACCGTGACGCGCTCACTCGGTGCATCATCAAACATTCTTGATATAGCCGTGTCCGGGTGTCACGCTGTGCAACCCATAAGCTATGCTTGTCGTCGACGCCGCGCGATTTCCGCGTGTGCATCATGTGAGGCGCAGCCGTCTCTCGCCTCGTTAACGCTTGTGTCGCAAGCGGCGGTGAGTCGCCGGCGCTTTCTATATCGGCTCGCGAATTTTTCAGCCCGCCATGGGGACGATTGATCGCGCGCCGCGACGAGGTTCCCGCGAGGATTTTATTGTGCAATGGTGCTGATGTTTAGCGTGGGATGTGAACGGATAATGCGAAGCCATGATAAGGTTGTATAGGCCGTAAGGTCCATGCCAAAAGTTAGTTTTTCACGTAAAAATCTAAAATGTACGTAATCATAATTAAAAGAAAAGGAAAAAAATAGTGCCGAATTTACAATTTCGCTTTGATTTTTTATTTTTAAAGCTTATAATATTCCAATTGCGTTCATACATACATCAAGGAAAGTAAAAAATTTATCAATTGCTTTGCATAAGCATTTATCGCAGTTCTATCGTGAAAAACTATAACTTTCAGCAGGACCTTACGGCCTATACAACCTTAAGATAAGGTGATACAGCAAATGCGTTTAAACTGCAGAGGAAAATCCTTATCAAAGCATCTGTTTGAGCAACAGCCTCGAGTAAACCATTAAGCCCTGTCCTAGAGAACACAGTTTTAATGCTTCTAACTTTTCACGCGCGTAAAGCTATATTACAATCTCGCAAAATGGAAGATCGCTGCAGACGATTATAATAAACGAATAATTGCAATCGTACATATATAGTTATGCTTATTTCATTACGGAAAGAGTAACGATTAGCGAGCTTTTAATAATCGAAAAACTCACCGGTCTGATGGTGTTTCTTGTCCCTCGCCAAGTAGGGATTCCTCTGGTCCTCGGACTTCTTGAAGTAAGGGAGCACGTCGTCGTAGCCCCAGCCGGGATTGCCGAAACTCTCCCACTGGTCAAAGTCGCGCCTGTTACCGCGGATGTACAGCATCGTGTTCAAGACGCTCGAGCCGCCAATTACCTGAAACAAAATTTTTTATATTGTTGTTGCTTCCCTTTCGTAATACAGTTTTTAAGTAGATTAGAATGAGATGTGGTCAGACGCAAAAGAAAAACCCCTCGTTACGTACGATCCAATTGTGCACACTTGGGAGGTAACAAATAACGTCGATTACAAGAGCTAGACAACAAAGGTATCGTAAACCGCACAATATACTTTATCAGCTTGCTGATAATCCTATATCGCGACCAGACCAAATGCTCTTCATTACTCGGCCGCAGGTACCAGAACATCGACCGGAAAATTAATTTACCCGCCGCCCCAATCCAATGTCTCGCTCGCGCGCTATAACCATAACCTATTATATACTTGCCGACTAGCTAACTTCCTCGTACACTCGAGCGAACACTAGCCTCTACATCCTCGCGAATCACACGTTCTCGTCGCGGCCATTCCCAAAAAAAAGCTGGCGCTCCCCTTGCAACTGGATCGATGATGTCGTAACACGGGACCGCGTTTTCCCGATTTCACAAAATCACGAGGAGGCCCGGTTTCCCGAGCGCTGTTGTTTGCGGAGGCCGACGAGTATACTTTCTCTGTGTAATACTCCGATTACTTACTACGTTAAAAGCCGGCACAATCGCCGGTTCGCTAGGTTTGCCCGTGGGACTGGTTTTTTCGTGGTTGTGTGTTGTGTGTGAGGATGAATGTTTTTAGGATATATGCACGCTGTGTTTGGATGAGATTTTTTAAGTACATTACGTTTTGAAATACTGTTACGAATGTTTGGTATATACATATAAAAGAATTGAATGTTAAATTTGGTTAGCCAACGAGATTTCAATTTTATAGAAGTATTATTATATGCCAGTATTGATATTTTAATCCTAGATGTATAAAATTACCAGACTGAATTAACGTTTACTCATAAATCCTGGAATTATTAATCATATTCACGTTGAGTGCCATATATTAGAATTTTATATATGCAGAGCTGTCGAATAAAGCGTAGACACTATATTATTAACAATTATAAAATTTAACGCGTATAATTATCCTTACATAAATATCAATTACAATTCACATTTCACAAAAAAAAACAAAGCGAACACATGAAATAATTAACCTTTCCATTGCACAAAAACCATTAAAAATACACGTATACTCGTTTAACCAGAACCTCAAGATTACAAAAAATCGTGTGTCTACTGTTTAGCCGACAATTGAATCGAGATATAATCCTCTAGCCACACGCACATTATACAGTTGTGGTCACATTGTAGATTTCACATTGTCCTTTTTACGGTACTTTCATAAGCCAAAAACACGTACTTATTGTTGTATTTTTTTCAACACTATAGTTTTTTACGACGGCGCTTAGAGTTTTTCATAATCATCGAGCTTAAACTGCTCCGTCATCCGGCCTTTGAAATGTATACCTTACACATACATTTGGATTATATTTAAATTTTGTTTCATACCTTTTTTAGCTTTTTCTCCGATTGCATTATTAAATATTTTATTTACAGAATTCGTTGAATATGAAATAAGTACATAAAAATATAAAGTAAAAAATATGCATAGAAACAAAATAAAAAAAACTGGAACGCAATTTTAATTAAATTTACGTGTATATATAACACGAAACCTTGCACGAATTGTAAGTCTGATATAAGTATATAGCTACACCGTCATAGGTATAAAAACCACAATGGAGTTGAAATTCTTTTCTGAAAAATTCCAAAACCAACTACGCATTTGTCTCTCTCTTTCTCCCACCTACATATACCTTACCACAAAAACATAAAAAGCAACTTTAATTCCATTTCAAAATGCGCTGCACCGCCTGCATTGATATACAGATGCTGCGCTGCGGAAATTTTGCGCGCGCGCAGAGACTCACGTACGCGCGCGAAGCCGTCGAATTTTATACTTTCACTCTGACCCGGTTTCGCGTTGCTCGCTCACCAAAGCGCACTTGACACTTGCGCGCGATTACGATGCGTGCGCACCTTCAGAACCTTAGCGTATTGTTCCTTCCGTTACCTTGGCAGGAATGTGGAGATATCGTTGCATTTTTAAAAGCCCGGCTGTGATCAACATTTTAATTGGAATTTTTATGATGTGGGCGTGCTAGGTAGTTCGTTATGAAAGGTCGTTTTTATTAGTCTTTCGAGATCTATTAATCTCGGCGAAATGATGTCGAAAGGAATTATTATAAAGGAACACGTGTAATATATGTCAGATTGTAGATTGATAGACATTGATATAATACGATTGTCGTATTATATTATATAAGAGTAGTGTGCATAAGCATTGAGTAGGATTAATCATCGTGGTATTACAACTGCGTTTGTAGAAATTTAAAATTCCCGTGAACGACAGTATGAATTTAGATTGAATATTAGAAAAGAAAAGTATAATGACACATAAATCTTAACCCTGAAGTATTTGTGCAATAAGGAGGAAAATCCCGTTTGGTTGATTGCAGCAGCGCAGCGGAAAGCCCGAAATTTTTCGATCGTAAAAGCGTTGTTACTTATCATTTAATAGCCCTAATAAGTAGAATTACTTGATCGGGTATTACGCGCTCTGAGAACACGTCTATAGGTATGTGGATATTTGCGATAAATGCGCGGTCCTTAATTCCGATTCAATTATTTTATAGATCCTATAAGCGTGGTTTATTGCATCCGTAATATTTCATTTTCAATTCCTAGAACATAATAATACATATAGGTATATGTCATTGCACTCGTTACTGCAAGTCTTCCTTAGACAAATAAATTTTAGATGTATGTTGTGCAATGATTGTAATTCAACGTGTAAATATAAATCAAATGTACCATTGTTAATTCGCAAATAATAACTTTCTCCTAATAAAATTAAAAAAAAAAACTTTAGTTTTTCACGTAAGTTCGTTCATAAATAACTACAGTACATTCATAAATCAGCGTATAATGCTTGAAAAAAAAAGTTCATTTTCTAGTGTTTATTTTCCGTATGCTAGCGCTAAATTCTCGAAAAGTATACAATAACTTACTCGCACGATGAAACCAAACAAAAATCACCCGACAAAAGCGCATCTGAGAACCGCAGAAAAGGCAATTTCACCACTATACAATCGCACCATACACTTCTTCCATCATTTTCGACCTATAAGTACGCCATTTCAGCGGCCTCTCGTGTCGTCAAAGTTCTCAACGAGGAAACGACATTCACTATACATATATTACTCTCGCAGCAAGACACACGCGTTATCGCCACTCCATTTCCGAAACCATCGCGGGCCCGACTATCCTGGGTGTGTCTAAATTACTCGCGTTGTTTTTTTTTTCTTCTTCGCCAGCACACACCGTGAATTTTGCAATTATGTAAGATCGGTCGTGAATTAGCGCGCGTGCTTTCGTTAATAAACCGTGTTCGAAATGAGAAATGGCCTTTAACAATCGCACGCGGCTATATGGCCATTTGCAACTGCCGCGCGGGCGCCGCTTTCCTTCCTAATTCTAGACGCGTTGTGCAATATATCGGATGTTTATGAAGTTCATTTTATGAGCCGTGAGTGTCAGATTGCACTGATTTCGTGTACTTATAGGTTGGATTGAAATGTTTAGAAAAAAAAGTGGAGAATATAATAAAATTCCTTTCTTGATTAAGTGGTGGTGTTGAGGGATACATATATAATTTGGGATAAATATAAAAATATTCACGTATGATATATTTCGTAGAAATTAATGTTCTGTGGAACATATGAAAATTAATGGTAATATCGAGTATCGCAGGAAACTTTAAAAACTTAATGTATAATATAGCATTTGTATATAAATTTAGTGCATAAACTGATTTTTTTAAATTAGAGAAAAACTTGCTGTACAAATAATGTAACGCTATAGAACTAATAGAGTCCGCAAACATTTATCACGAGCAAAAACACGACAGTTCGAACACTTCCGCCTATTGGCGACCGCGCCGTCATATTCCAAATGATCACCACCGAATCCAGACTATTAATATAAACGTATATTGAACAAGTGCACGACTCATTTAAACACAATAAAGAGTCCCCGGAAAAATCACAGAACAACAAATTACAATATTACACAACGATCGACAGCTCCTGCTCTCGCCGTATTCCGCCTATTTATATACCATTTTTTTCTTTTTTTTTATTATTCAACGAGACTTTGTCGATCGCCATCTATATAAATCTCCTCTTGTAGCGTAATTTGAAAGTCTCTCGGTGCCTCGCATAGTTTTCCGGCGCTATTAGCACGCGCTGGCGCGACTCGCAAATATTACCGATATATACCCACGGCTTGCCGATTTAAATCCTCGATAAAAGCGCCGCGCAAAAAACAATGAATAACAAACAACGACCTCGCGCGCTTACATGTTATACACATCACAACGAGGGAGAGAGGGAGAGCGCGGAAGTCTTTCACGAAGCCCCACTTTAAAATCGTTAATTCGCGTTATAATCGGCGACCGTTAACCGGCGTTAAAAGGCCGCGCACGCGCAACGGCTCTGTTATTATACCGAGCGCGCGCCCGCGTATTAATACACCTTTACGAGTTAGCGCGCGTGTTTGGGAAAGCGCTTGTCAAAACGCGCCCCGCGAGCGAAATGGCTCAATTGCATATAGCGGATTTACATCTTTTCACTTTCTTCCCGCGGCAGCGTTAAAGCGTCCTTTTCAGTGGCAACTTGTCCGTAGGTATATCTGTGTGAGGCTCATTGTTCAGTATGGCGCTATTGTCTAGTCGAGAGCGTTAGAGGACGGGAGTGAGAGGATAAGCGCTGAGAACAGCTTGGTTGTCGTTTTTCGCGCGTGAAGTGGGCAAGCGGACGAATTCAGATCGAGATAGGAGAGTTTTTTTTAGGGGAAAGGTCGTTTGTGTTGCCTGGAACGTAGTTTGTTGGGGATTTGTAAAACGTAAGTGTGTGGGTGTGTGCGAAAAGTCGGATTTTCAAATGTATAAATTTAATAAATCAAATGAAAATAAATTTAATCAAGAAAAAGAAAATGACGAGAGAATTGTCACTACGAAATCTCGTTTTGTTTTATCACGTTAATGCACTAATAACTGAAACATGAAAGAGTCCGCATTAACTTATTCTCTGGTCAATGTGTGAATTAATTTCATACTACCAAGAGCCCGCACACCGGAAAATTACAATCTGTTTGTAGGTATATATATTTTGGCGCAGCATCCCAGTAAGAAATCAAACGTGCCATTGGATCCTTGAATCGTGGCCTCAATATCGCATACCGCGGTATATAAAAGACACTTGAAAACGAGCTGTGCCGGGGAGAAATTTGCTCTTGAACTCAATAAATAGCGGAATTGCATAATCACCGGTTGTTTTTTTTTTCGTCGTAACGTTGCGTATCTTCGCAGAAAAAATTCAATAGGCGAATCCACTACCCGCGAAATAGTAGCTCTGTAACTTCTCGTCTCTATTTTACCTCTGAATTAAATTATAATGAAGTCGATTAATCTCTATTCTTCCATTGTAATCCTTTTGGATTCCGCATAATGGGAAGACGTTAACGAACGATTAACATATACCCACCACTGACGAATCCCGGTCAAGTTTACGTTCTCCCACCTCTCTCTCTCCACTATTTTTCATAAATATTTAATGTCCACGGGTCTGTAGTTTTTGCATCGTTGATTTTTTACAAATCAATGAAAATTTCATCTAAAAATTTTTGTTTTAATTTTATCTTATACTATATAAAACACTAAATCTACACGCAAGGTTAATACTATTCAAGTATAAACCTGAACTAAAATGAATTATTTCTTCATTTGATTGCATTCCACCGTTGCGACCTTCAGACACATCAACCATCACCATATTACACTGAAAGTTCACTCACCTTGCCCCTGGTCCAGCAGCACCTTCTGTCGACCATAGCCTGGCATGCCGAGTCCTGCGGCTGCGTCCTGTACTTCCAGTCGAGTTTGCTCTTGTGCAGATAAAGCGAGAGTATCGGTACGTCGGTGATCTCGGTCTCATGGCCGCCTGCCTCCAGCAGTAGCACACTCCACTCTGGATTCTCGGTCAGTCTGTTAGCCAGAACGCTACCAGCCGAACCTCCACCCACCACAATGAAATCATACTCGCGGCGTAGCTCGCGCTGCACACGCGGATGGTTCTCTGGGTCCATAAGGTCATAGTGGAAGTAGGCGATCGCGGCGACGAGGGCGGGCACGAACGCAGCGATCTTGCCGACCCCAAGGAGCAGCGTGCCGGCCTTCACCGCGCCGGCCACGACCGTCGCCAGCACCGCCACCATGGTCTACACTCGACGGCAGGGTTAAAGGCAAGGTTGAAGGAAGGAAGAATGAGTGAGAGTGTTGGTACGGCCTTGAGAGAGCCGTTGGTGTGGGAAAAGTGCGTGGGGGGATGATGGTCGAGGTTCATTCGCTGCTCGCTGGATTCTTGGTGCCTGAAAATTGTTCCGTCGTGAGTGTTTCGCTGTGTGGAGGAATTTTAGATGGTTTCTCACTCTGCGATTGAGTGGGAGTGTAATTAGAAATGAAGGTGTAGAAATTTTATCAAAAGAAACTGGAAATTATAGTTTGGTGCTGTTGGCTTTTTACATAAAACATGGGTGTGAACAATTATATATAGTGTAATGAATAAATCAGATTGTAGAAATTAGAACGATTGAACTTATTACTCGTTATGTAGAAGAGTTCTTCTACTTCTGGTTAAACGACTTAAGTAAAAATGAAGTGAGAATTGGTGCTTCGAACAAAACAGCGCGGACGAATTCAAATAATAAAACTTGAAGACTACTTCAGACTAAAGACACAGCCATTTAAAAGATTCTGCAAGTATATAAGTGACTATGGGTCACCGGATATTAAGAAGTTTGGAGTAATAAACGAATAAGTGACTTTGAAAGTTCGGCCCTTGAACGGTGTCGTAAATGGAAATTTCCGGCAGAAACTATAAAAAAATTTCTTACGGTCTTTCGATAAAGAAAACTTTATCAAACGTGCAGAAGCATTTTTATGATTCATACAAATTGGAAAAAAGGATAGAATAAAAAATAAAAAAAAAATATTAAACTTTTTTTGAAAAGATATGATATGTATGTTCTACAAGGCTTTATGAATCAAAATAATCAATCGGAACAACAATGAAATAATACAATAGAGGACCGATTTTCGCTCACTCTGAATTCGACCAAAACCGGTTGAAAGATGTTTGTTATGCTAAAAATAAGTTTCAGCCACCTTCCCAATGGTTAATGAAAACATCCATAATCTGTCATATATATTAGCTAACAGCCATAGAAACCTGTACTGATCGCGATAAATGAATATATTAATGATTTCTCGTCCTAGCTCCGTTTGGACCCATTTTTAGCATTACACACCAATGCCAACAGGTTTTGGTCAAAATCGGTGTTTATTGACCCGCCTCGCTAAATACGCATTTTGCAAACTTTCTAAAATCGTCGCGTAGAAGGTGTCGATTATCTTCCCCAAACGCGTGGACTACATTAATCGGTATTGGCATACATATAGAAATCCATTACGAATCCACAGATATGATGCAAAAACTAAGTTGTATAACAGGCCCCGTTGAGGTAAAGGAAATTAAAAATCTTTTTTCGACGTCTCGAGAATCCACCTTATCAAAATTCTATCGATCAAATGCAAATAAAATGAAAGTTGCCCGTCATTAGTAGTCTAAGTTTCGTACAATGCGGTAACTTTTTTTTTCTATGTCGAAAATTCCAACGAGATCTAGAATTTATTGGCTACATATATTTACCGAGCTAAGTAGAAATCAAACTACATATTCTAAAGGTCATTATATCATTACCGATAAACCAATACACATGATTCTACATAATACTGCCTTTTTACAGAAAAGCACAGTCCAGTCATACCAAACTTTTTAAAATCTCGTTCGCATTTATAATTGTCAGCACTGAACTTCTTGATGCAACTTGAACTTTCACTACCCGATGTACATTATTCGTATAGTAATTCGTAAATTGCAATTCACCAAATAAGCCATTAAAAATTCAAAAAAATACCGACATTCAAATGCCAAACGCAGACTTTTTCCTCAAAGTGAAAAACGTATAGCGCGGACAAACTCTCACCTCTCTCGACAATATTTTCCCAAAGCACCGGTAACTAAAAACACATACACACACACGTGTCCATTATATTTGCCCGGTCGCAGCGGGAGCCGCTCCTCTCGGCATGGGCAATAAACACTTCGAAACCACTTTAATCTCTCACCGCGCTCGTTTCTTCTCCAACACACCTCTTCCTCACCATAGTCACAAATGGGGCCAGTTCCATACACACACGCACACATACACATATACACTCACGGTTTATCATCCTTGGCTCCTCCATATTCCTCCTTCCGCAGGGGGATGAACCGTCACGATAGCGCTGCACTCGATGCGCACCTTAGGCTTTCGCGTGGCGAAGTGAGAAACGCAGGGAGAAATTTTTTCCTTCTCCTCCTCGGCAGCGGTAGCGGCGACTCTCGGTGACGAAACCAGAACGATACGTGCGCGGCTCTGCTATGGCTGTGCGCGCATGATGTAAAAATTCCCCGGCGCCGTATAATCCTCTACATTCTCGCCTGTCCGTCTGTGGGGGGCCTGTCGAAAGTGAAACCGAAAAATATGGTTAAATAGATAATTCCCCGCCGGCACCGGTTATGGTGGGGAGATCTGAGGTCCCGAAGATTATCGATTGAGTAATGAGCCGATCGCGAGAAAGAGAGAGAGAGAGAGTATGTGATGGTGCGAGAGCACGCGGCATTGGAAGGATGTGATGATGGGCTCTGGGAATTCGAAAGATTGAAGGCAGCTAGCTCACTTGGTAGCGAAATGAGGTGTTAAGAGTGTGGAGAATTTGCGCACAATGATTTCACATTTCGTGAATTATATTAATTGTTATTATTATAATTTTAATTCTGGCGAAAATTCATTGAACGGTGACGAGATGTGGCAGATAAAAAGCTTTTTCTATATACATTTCTGAATTTGAAGTAGAGAAAGACGGAAACGATAGGATCGTTTTTAGGCATGTGCCAAAGAAAAAAGTCAATTCATACTCTGTTATTCCCGGTATGCAAATCGGTTCTAAAAAAAGATGAATCGACACACACACACACACATCGTTACATAATTTTCACGGGAACCAGACGATGACTATCAAAATCGCTTCGGATGAAAGATTCGCTGAAAAATTATGTGCGAGGAGAAACGATCACACTACTTTCAATCGAGCAAATTCGAGCGACCCAATATTCATCACTTACATAATTAAGCAAAAACGTTGTACAATTAATGAAGGCGAATTTCCGAATAAATTATTCGTTGTAGATAAAACAAACAATACACCCGGCAAAATAACGGAGCACACTTTTTGCTCCCCGCAACCATCCAGCGAGAGTGAACCATTTGCTGAGAATATCCGTGACCAATGATGATCGAAGGCAAATTTGTTCAAAAAATTCTAACGGCCCGATTCTCGGCATATATTGACCGACATGTTTTGTTCCGCGCGACTATGCCCCTTGCGGATGCCGTCTTTCACAACCCGCGTGCGCTGAGGCTTGCCAGGTAAGCGCAAGTGAGAGCTCGTTTATTCATTAGAGCCTAATCAAACAGCGATTCCCCCGTTGATGTGCCATTAGGCGAAAATGATGATTGAGGCATAAAAGCCGACAGGATATATACACCGTGAAGTGAGAGAAGACGCGAAATGCTTGAATTTTTTTTATTAATTTTTTTTTTTGCATATATTTTGACTGGTGTTTACATAACGAAGTGTTGGATCGTACGAAAGAGCTTTTTGCGAACTATGATTAAAGGCTTTTAAGAGTACTTTACGAACGAAAAATTAACTTTGGTAGCAGAAATTGGTGTCCCCTAATCCATTAACACCTGCTCATCTCGTACAAAAGAAAATGAAAGTGGATGTAATGAGTTTCGATGCGATGTGCGTCAGATATCAAGAACCATATAATTGGTGTTGTACTTGTAAAAGATTCGAGTTACGATACCCAGCGATAAAATGAAATACGCTTAAGGTGACATCTAATATAACGTCCAATTAAGGTTCATTGTATGTGTACTTTCATTTTCTCCTGCTGAAGAGTCTTAAGAATGACCAGAAGTTGATTGAGAAACGCATCACTTCTGGGTATCAATTTCTCATTAATGCTGTGTCCATAAGCTTTCAAATTATAGCCTCAATTTAAACTTGAAGAACAGATCATCGACGCGGCGCGTATGATCCATCGATTATGTAAAAAGCTAATCGAGTTAAACATAAGTATATTCGTCTATGCGTTAATCTACTGAAATAGATGAATATTAATAAGATTATTATGAATATAAGGAACCACATAATTTTCTTTAAAGTTTCGGTAATAATATGAAATTGTACGTTACACAATCATGAAGTCTAGTACTGCATGTGGTAAAGAGTAAATTTGACCTAATCAAGAATTGATGTATCCGAGGGTAAAAGTTAACAAACAATTTACCAAAAAAACATGAACTATATATTCAATGCTCAAATCGTTGTGAATATTGATGATTATTGTTCTTACGCTGCGAATAAAATTTCGTCGAGCACACAAAATTAAATTATCTGCCGAAAAGCTGCAACTGTACAATGCACATAGAAACTCTCCTCAGGTCACTAATGAAGCGGCAAGTATAAATGACATAAAATCGCGACACAAGCGAACGACTATAAAGCACCGAGAATCCCCAAAAATAGTACGAATGAACTGATACACACTTGGATGCACTTACAAATGAAGCTCTCTGTCACTCTCTTTTCTCTTGAACAGCACTGAGCGAGAGAGAGGGAGAAACCGTCGGCCGGCAGTCTCCAAAAACACGTGTGTCCGCGACTGGCTGCCTGGCTGGCTCACCGTGGAGCCGCAGAGAAAGCGCACGACTGCGACTTCGGACATGGTGCCGCGAGCGTATAAAGTGTACGTGAACGCGCGAGGTGCCACCACCATCATTCGCGGGTACACACACACACACACATACCGCCACCTGCGGTCACCGCCGCTCTCGCTGCAAGACGCTCGCCGTGATGATGCGTGGATGGAAGCGAGCAAGATTCGGCTCTATGTTAAGTGGAGACAGTGCCGTGGTAATGATAAGATTGGCGGTTATGTAGGTCATTATCGATGAATCGTTTGGGATTTATATAAGAGTTATCCAGAGAGACTGGAACTAAAACCACGTTAGAGGAATGTGGATTGTGGATACTGAACAGGTTCAATGCTTGATGGGGTTTGTGCGTGTTTATTTGCTGAATTAACTTTTTGTTGGTGGTGTTCTATTTATGATAGCTCTTTTCATTTTACTAAGTCGTTTGATTGTCTGACATGTAGATATAGGATATGCTATTTATTTTAATATAAAAAAATTAATTTGTGGTATAGAAACTTCCGCTCAAATATTGCTGTTAATTATTGTCCCCGTAAAGGGTAAAATTGTTAAATCATTGCATGAATCATGCAAGCCTATAGTATTAAGATACAACCAAATGTTTTCCAACAGATATTTCAGAAAACCAGAGAGAAAAATTCGGTTCATCCTCCACATCTATCGCACTGCCCAAGTTAGGACCTATGTGACGACTTCCCACGCTAAGATCAACGTTGCCCAATGCACTAAAATATATATATCTGTGCGCAAGGCTACTTTTTCTGCACTCTCCAAAAACACTCTTGTGCAGCATCCTTGAACCGAGCGCGCGCATTTGCTTTGCCTCAGTCGTGGTAATGGATTTTGGCTTCTAGTTATGATCTACTCGCGGGAAGTGAACGCAGTAATAGCAGTCGGCTGTCGTTCGGCACGTATGCTACCGCGGGAATTACGTGGGACTGGTAGTCCGGTTTCATGATATTTCGATAGACATGAGACCACCTGGAATGGTTAATGATCGTCGAGCGGGCGCGGGATTCCTCAGATTGTGGAGACTCATGTAAAGTGTCTCTGACGACAGATTTCGATAGTTCTTCCGAAATAGGCGGCGGGAACAGAGCCGGGTATCCGTGTTTACACTTTCAAATTTTCGATTATTTGGAATAGTCATACTTGATATAGATATTTCCTGAGGGTATGGGGCTTCGAAATTTCGCAAATTTTTTGGAAATGGTGAAAGATTTGAATGGATGACGTTGAGTTGTTGACATTACGAAACGCCAAATGGCTTATTAATATAAGTATAACAGAAATTAGAAATGTAAGGTAAAAATGTCGTTGGAAACTTCCTTTGAAAATGTCTTATGAAAAATGTGTAAAATTGTTGCTTTATATATAACTTTATTGAACATTGTCCATCGATTGAACTTTTTCGGCAAGAAATATGTAACTGCCTTAGATACCATATAGAATTCTCTAAAGAAATAGAAATCAAACATCTATTGATAAAAAGATTTCAGAATCTTAGTGTTGACGTATGATTGCTACTTGAGATTTTTTATTCGCATTCGTCATTGCTCGAGTGCGTACTTATGTAAACAATAGAATTAACACCTGATACATCGTTAGAAAAACATCGTTCTACCTGCGCGTGAAAATTGTAATTTGTAAATCTTTGAATAATACATGTGGATACGATGGCTCGTTAAAATCATTTGAATACCGCATCGAAAAAACTTCGGGGCTATATGAGTTCAACGCTTTACTATGTGAATAAACGATTATAAATCAGTACTGTCTCAATTTAACTTTCTTCGGGTTCACCGTGTCATGATTTTTAATGCAATCTCACTCTTGATGCAACGAACGTGTATATATATGTCCAGTGCTGCATTACTCGTTGAGGTTCATTACTCATACAACACTTGGAGTTTTAATAAGCAAAAAGTTAAGACTAAACGCAGACTTTTTTTAATACATTCTTAACGAGGATTTCTTTTGGTATGGATATAAAACATTTTTTAGTAACCATTTTGCCATATATATATTTTCTATCGACAACGATCTTGTCGCAATCAAAAATTACGAATAAGGATAGAGAAAGCTATGTTTTATCGATCAATCGAGTAACCATAAATGTTGGTAAAATTTATGGGAAATGAAAAGTCCGCTATTTAATATCTGTAAAAATTTGCTAAAAATTTGTCTTATGTAAAACAAAATTTGTGCTGAAGAAGTGTAACCGATTTGTTATTAATATTCAATTTTGGTTCTACTTCAAAGATATATAAATATGTTTTACATAAATTTCATTAGCGATTTAATTAATTATCTATGTGAAACTCATTCCGAAATGAAACAGGTGTAATAATTGTTAAGTAGGCACCAAAACTATAGAAATAGCCCGATAAAGATTTTCTATATTCTGTTTCACAAAAGTGAGTTCAAGCTAAATAAGACGTATAGATCTGCTTCGGTAGCTGTCATAAGATATTCCCTTTGCTTTCTTGCAACTTTTTGTTTACTAACAGTTATTTGAGTATACAACAAATAAATAAACATTTGATAGAATACACTGTCACTTCAAGCTAAACACTATTTATTAATGAGAGTTTGAAAAAAATTCTTAGTAATTATTGTATGCAACCTATTTTACATTTCATGTAATACTAAATAAAAATACATTTTATCATAGGTTCTTCAACCATTAATTTCTCTATACAATGTTTTTAGTCTGTAATATTTTTTACATTGATCCAATTTGCGTAAATTATATCATAAAAACTATTATAAAAAGATAAGAAATCAATTTATAATATTGAATTAAAAATAACTCAATTGCTTCTATCTAAAACTACTACCAAGGTAATACTAAATTATATTTTGATATTATTATATGTAATCAAAGTTCCGATTAAATCAAGCAATCTACTTTTATTCGGAACTAGAAAACACTTATGTATTGTATTCAAATTGTGACCTGGAGGTAAGGTACCTTCGTTATTAGCCAATTTCACTTAATCCGTAGATTAAAAATTTATTAGAACTAAATAAGGTCATGGATTTAACCCTGAAGGAAACAAGGATACTATTAATATAATTTTAAATAACTTCTAAATAACATAATGAATATCATTTTTTTATTTCTTTATATGTATATAGTTACAAAATCAAGACTTCTATTACTGAACATGCATTGTTTGAATACTTAGGATTGACATAAGAACCTGCAATCTTCAAGCGAAAACTCGTTCCACGTGTTTTCTCAACAACAATGATCCAACATTAGGCAAAGTATTTACTTAGAAAAAGAAAGTAAGCGACCCAAATGATTAAATGTATATTTGTCTAAGCTAACAGTCGATTTGGCAGTATATTGACATATTAGCTATAGTCGAAACTTCTTTGTTTGGCGTCATAAACTTATTTGTAGATATAACTGAAGATGCCTACGTGAGCAAGTAAACGCTGTCAGTGTCGGCATCGTATCTGTTACTCGACGACGTTGGAGAAGAATCTTTTAAGATATTTAATGTCAAAATTTCATGAACAAAAGTGATATAATAAGTAAAATGTTGATAAGGTATTCAGTCAATATCGGTTTATTGATTACTCCAGCAACTTCTACGTCCACATTAATGCAAAGATTCATTTTTTACAATACTAACGCAGTTATGTATATTTTTATCTTTTTGCTAAGACTACCAACAATTTTGCTTTCTAAACATTTATAAACTATTATCAAAATATCGAAGAAAAAAAATAGCATTTCCAAAACCAAACGCTAATAATAAAAAAATTTGATGGTGTGTTCAATCAAAGCCTCTGACACCCCAATAAATCGCTTAAACGTCTCTCGCGAATTAATTGTTATATAACAAGTATTGCGCCCGCGTGAACTTTTTTCTGCATAGCTAAAGAAAACTGATATTGCCATGATCGGGCGAAGCTATGAAAGTATAAATACCTATAAAAAGCAGCACCGTGGCCAGTTGTACCGTTTTGGCGAAAATTGGATTGCACACCGATGAACGGTGACGAAATCTACGGGCGGTGGTGGATCTCACAATTAATTATAACTGCGTGAAAAGTGCACATGTTTTAATTGCCCCTCCCGCTCTCGACTCCCCTTCTCCTCTTTCTCTTTTTCTCTGTTCGAACGCAGCAGACGGGAAAATATTAGCACGCGCATGAGAGCGCTAAATAGATCACTCGTACAGGCAATAGGCTCGTGCAGGCGTTAAACTTGCGAAATGCGCGATTAATGGATATATATGGTTGTATAGCACTGAGGTTTTGATGAAATATATATAGAGAAAGTAGCGTTTCCTGATCGATTTTTTATTTTTTTTTTTTTTACAATATTAGGTTGGATGGGAAAACAGTTTTATTAATTGAAAAATACATGAAAAAAATAGGGAAACAAAAACGTATGATGTGAAAACTTATTTCGCGTTTGAATGCATTGTTTATTCTTTGCTAGTACACGCTGAATAAATATCCATATAAAATGTTCGTTGAAATTGAAAAAAAAAAAAAAATTCACAATCCAGTTACAGTATCATAAATTACAATACTTCCGTGTGTGCACGCAGGACGTAGCAAGCGGGCGCGCGCTACTAGCGCAGCGGAAAGCAAAATTTATTCGCGAGACCATAATTTCAAATGTCACGGTTGTGCACCCGGTGAATAGTTGCGAAATCTTGGCAGATGAGGAGCATAATGTTATAATGGAAGGGTGAGAGAGAGACAAAAAGAGTAAAACCTGGCGAAACATCGCGATTACACGTGTCTATGACAAGTTTTTTTCTTTCTTTTTTCATCAAGTGCGACTTTCGAAACTTCGCGTGCCGACGCGCAGCCGCATTCATCCTAATGAAGTTCGATGTCAATCAGCCGACCATCATTTACCTAATAACCGGCGCGAGATAATAATTACTGTCGGCATTAATTTTCGTTGGCCGTGTATTACATATAGTTGTGCAATATTTGTCAATTGCTATGGGTATGGCCTGACGATCGATCATCACTCATCCTTTTGACTCAAGTTTTTTCTATGCTTCGAAATTAGACTCGTCACTTTTTTTATTGACTACCGATATATTTATGTTGTAGACAAGAGACTTGTATAGAAAAAGTTTGCTACTTTGGTACGATGACGTAGTTTTTATCTGATTTTTTTCTATGTATAAACAAACATTACAAATGATTTGTAGAGTTGGTTGAAAGCTACCAATCAAAATATATTTTTATTCAGTTTTTTACGTTTTTTTGCAATTATGGTTACGATTATTATTATCTGAAGAGTATAGAAATATTATTTATAAACAAATGTAGAAGAAACAAAACCATTTGTAAGTATACCTTTGTTAAAAAGTACTACATATAGATGTACTTTGAAATCAACTGTAAATACAAAATATTTTGAGAACAATTAATCGGTAAGTTAAATATACTTCTCTTTTTTATCCAATTATTTTATTTGATCTAAGTGGGAAAAAATTGTAAAAGAGTACTTGATTCGTCCTAACAGGCAAGTGCAGTGCATAAAACGTATTTTTTGTCTTTTAAAGAAACTAAAACACTTCATAGTGACTATAATGATAGTAATTTATAACAAAATTAAGCATTGTTCTTTACAGAGAAAACTTCTTACTATAACTTAAGAAAATCGACTTGGTATGTAGTTGTAACGTGTGAGAGGGTTCATTACCCGTGACAGTAGCTAGTGTAGGTAAAGTTTAATAAATGAAAATGTTGAATGTTGCCTTACCATTTTGTGGTAAATATTATAGTAATATTATTTACCTAAAACCGATAAAGCAGCTGAGCTATCATATCTACAGCTTTCTAAAAGAATGTAGATGGTCTGACATACACAGAACATTGTCTGGTTGCATATACGCAGGCCGTCTACCTTTTCTTGTGATACAGTTATTTTTTATTTTTTTTTACCACGAGCATGAAATGAGACTTTTTCGATGCCTGTAAGTTTAGTAGAAAATCGCGCATTTTGTGCTAGAACAATGAATAATATTAATATTGTTTCTTTCTTTTTAAAACACGCTCTAAATGCTTGATTTCCTACTTAACATACAGGCATGGAAAAAAGCTCATTTCATGCTCGTGTTGGAAAAAATAATTTTATCACAAGAAAAGGTAGACTGCCTGTTTGTATGCAACCAGGCAACGCTCTGTGTATGTGAGACCGTCTACATCCTTTATTGAGCAATGCTCTAGCCGGGGATAATATTATTGTCTTGCTAGAAACAGCTTCAAATAACTTATTTTCTCCATCTATTATACTACTATTGAAAGAAGATGTCATTATAATGTATATTTTATTTCTTTATTTGTTTCAACCATTTTTATACCATAAGTTAGAAAGAGAAAAAGAAAATGGTTTCTTTAAAATTGTAATGCTCTATTCATTAAAAGGTCATTTCTCTATTCATTATAAATAAATGAAAGCAAAAAATGATTCTCACATATAAATAGCAATCATATATTTATGACTAGGAAACAGTGAAACGAATGGGAATATAGAAACCGAAAAATTCGAAATTCTAAGAACTATTTAAGTCACACTCGGCTCAAGTAGCAATTACAAACTCACAGGGAAGTGAAACACCTCAAAAGTACAAAAGACTTTTCTTATGATTATATATTATACGTTATTTCTAGTTTTGTCGGGGGTTGTACTAATTATACGTTCGCAAATATGGAATTTTTAAATAACTCTTTGGTGCTGTGAATATCTACATTCAAAAATACATAAAGATTTGTCGACGTCTAGTATTTCAATTTTTTCGCAAGAACATATCATTTAGTTCTGTTTCTAGACTACAAAAATTATAAAAGGATCGTAACTGAATGTATTTTTAAAATCTTTATCTAATAATTATAGTTTAATACTTATTTACACTTAAACGGTTTTAAAACACGTTTACGATTACTAAACGAATTTTCAACAACTAGTATTTGTTGTAGACCTTCTTTAAGATTTAAAAGTAACAGTTTAAGTTAAAAAGATTTTTTACCCTGCTCTTAGAACTTTCCTTTGTCGTTAAAAAATATTTTACAAAATAAATCGCATTCAATAAATACCGCAAAGAAAATATAATTTTACAAATTAATCGCATATTTCATTGAAGAAACCGCGATTTTGCTCGATTGTATTGCTATCGAACAATTTATAGATTTAACGATTATTTTATTTCGTTTGTCCAGACAAATAACGATTACAAATTTAACCTTAAAATAAATATCCCGAAAAATTATTAATCAATATTTCTGTCAAACAAAATCATCGAAGAAATGTAGAAATACTACCTCCTTTCCACAAAATTTCTGGACGATTTAATATATTTTACCACAGTTGGATACCGATACACAACCTTCTTTACAAATTATTTTTTTTCTCTGTAATAAGCAATCGTACGAAAGACTTATAATCAAACAATATCTAAATCAGACTCCACCTTTCTTACCTTGTTACTCTTGATTTATTGAGTAATGTCCTATGATAAATAATTGTCAAATATTTACGACCTCAGGAGGAAATCGTTATACAATCGGAGACTTATTGCTCGTCGATAAAATGTTGACCGCACGACGTATATTTTTCAGCTACATTGCTTCGAGAAAAAGGAAAGAGCCTCTTTCACAAAAATATCCTGGAATAGCCTCATAGCCTTTCGTATCGCCGCCACGAAATTGCTATCGATTTACGTTCCCGTAGGACGAAACGAAAAAAATGATAGGGTAACCGCGCTCCTTCGCCCTCGGCATTTCGACAACCCGATATCAGTCGACAGGAGTATGCGGACCGTAGCAATCGAAGATTGATCTTGAGTACCCTTCGTTGGGGACCCCTGCGAAAGTATATCTGTTTCTTACACGTTTCATTACATTTCCGGTCACGATCATTTTTCTCAGGTTATTTTTAAAAGTAGTAACTTAGCATGACTGATAATTGACAAATATATTAACTAATTTTATCATGAAACAGTTTTCAAATATGTTTTTAATGTAGGTGGAATGTATTATAAGATGTGAAAAATATTTTTTAGCTGAATTGAAAAATCATACTAGAATTAAAAATATACTGTCAATATTCAAATAAAACAAATTATTATTGGCGTTATTGTATAAATTGACTTCCCAATTAAAATGTTATTTGCTTCATCTTATGAAGATCAAATAAATAATTAAAATGTCTAAATTTTGTTATCTCCCTTGTACGTTAGTACTTTTAGGCATTCATTTCTACGTACTATGGTGTCACTCTGTTTATCTGTACCTGACACACTTTATCCATCCACTTTATCTTAGCTAGTCAGGCGTGGTCGCGAAACAAGCGTCCCTGCAGACTTTATACCGTTCACTTTTACTGCTAAGACAAAAAGCCCGGCATACGTTGTGTTGCTGCTACATTTTGCACAATGGGCCAATTTTTCCCGGTAGTTCGAGAACTCGGCGGATGTGCGGATAAGCAGATATTACTGAGCGAAAGTTCATTGTAAATATTAGATTTAATCACTGCAAGGAAAATAAATGACAAGAAGGCTCTACGGCAACTAAACAACGGTCTAAATGCACCAGTTATTACGAGTGAAAACTGTCCACTATTATCGTAACATTTCGTTTTTGACACTTTGAAAAAGCGCTGAGAGGATGTAGTGTTACATAAATCTTATTAAGCTGTTTATTTAACTTACCATTTTTCTGGTTTTTATCAATTAAATAGATAAAAGAAAACTTATTGTTCTGTTTTATTAAACTAAAATACACTTTATTGACATGTAATGACAAATATCTCTACTTACATATTAAATAAAATACAATATTATATTACACGATATAGGCTGTACTAATACCTATATTACGATTTAATATTCTTAAAAACAGTTGAAGATTTACATTTTTTTTGCGTGATGCCGTGTGCAAATATATATCTATTTGCGAAAACATATTTGAGTAAACCACGGTAACATAACAGTACACATATAAAATAGTGAGGATTAAATTTAATACTGAATACAATAAAAACAACGTCGCTATTACCTAATGCAGATATCGTAGTTGGTTAAGTCTTTATGCAACTGTGCATATTTCCACTCGATAACGTGCAACTGTCACTTAAAACACTTCACAATAATATGTCTTCCGATGTTGAATAAAATTCAATGCTACAGAAATAAGTGATTCGGACTAATTAGAAAACCAACAACAAAAATTTCATTAATTGCTACAAGAAATGTATAAAAAATCTTAGCTTTAAAAAATAGAATTGTACCATTGATAAAAAAAGAAAGAAGAATTTAATATTGACAAAAAATAGGCTTTCTTTCTCTATACATTAATCAATTTTGTCCTCTACAAATCCAATTAGCATGCAGTTCAAATGAATTCAAATTTCCATTGGGAAAAATCATATGTATGGTTCTGTAGATACATAACTTGATCCAGCATTGAGCCAGTCTTCCTTGATCATATCACTTGCCTTCTCTCCAATCATTATCGTCGGAGCGTTCGTATTACCTCTCACAACGACTGGCATAATTGAAGCATCCACAACACGTAACCTCTGAATTCCATAGACTCGTAATCGAGGATCTACCACTGCCTCGGGATCCTCCTTTGGACCCATCTTACACGTACCCACTGGATGATATAGAGTATTCGTGTATTCCATAATCACACATTTCCAGTACTCTTGGCTGTTAAATTTGTGCTGGCGACAGGCAGGCAAGGGAATGTCAAACATACGCAATCCGTGCTCCTGGAATGCTCTCGTCTGGAAGAGATCCTGGGCGATTCTGATACCAGCTACCATAGCATCGAGGTCTGGAAAAGCGGAAAAGTAATTGGGATCAATGAGTGGTGGACCCTCGACCGGATCGGTTCTGTTTAATCTGACAGATCCTCGACTTCTGGGTGCCAGCAGCACAGGCCTGATATTAATTGCATTGTAGTAAGCCAAGGGCATGACTGCTGTTTCTCCAGATTCAGCTGGGTCGATGATGTAATCATCAACATTCATGCCATCGAAAGCGTACTGTATGTCCGGTAGATCTGGAGTTGATTCAAATGGTGTTTGGGCAAAGGCACCACATGCTAACGAGCCAAGAGCTGCCAGCGGTCCACTTTGGTTATTCAACCATTGAAGCGAATCCTGCTTTATTTCTTCGATTTCCTTACTCGTAACCGTCTTGTTCGACAGTACGATGACGAAGCCATCCGTGGTCACGTGATCGTGAAGATTGCGTCCAACAGCTAACTCGTGAATGACTTTGATGCCATGCTGTTGAAGTTCTTTGGCAGGTCCTATGCCGGACAACAACAAAATCTTTGGCGAATTAATTGCTCCGCCGGATACGATGACTTCTTTGCGAGCATTCGCAACCTTTATAAAACCACTCTGCTTCACGCGATATTCAACACCGGTGGCGGTCTTCGTTTTGGGATCGATGACGATACGCGTCACCTCAGCTTGGGTTTCAATTTCAAGGTTAGGTCGCTTGTTGCGAATGGGACGGATAAAGGCACCGTTCGTACTTTGCCGAGCACCGTGAATAGCTGTGGATTGGAGGTGTACAGCGCCTATCTGTTGTACCGCGTTCGCGTCGACCAACTCGTAACCTATTTCCTGCCAAGCATCCAGCAGAATTCTCGCATTCTGGTCTACGTATTCGAACCATTCCACTGTTTGGTAACCACCTGTGCTGTGATAATAGGGATTTCTCTGGACGACCTGAAAAAAAATTGTAAATTTTGTTTTTATTTTTAAATAATATTCTAAATTAACGATAAATGCATAAAATACATGAAACTCTGACATAATTGTATCAAAAGAAAATAAAAAATAAACAAATTTTTTATTAGAAATTCACTGTACAGTTTTAGAACTATCATTATCTTTTATGTTATTATTTAATACCTTACGATTATTATTTAATGCTTTAGTTAAGTATAGCAATCATATACAGTAATGACTTTACTCACCTCCGGATCTTCATTATCCTCGGACTTTCTGAAGTACGGCAAGACTTCGTCGTAACTCCAGCCGTAGTTACCCATTCGCTCCCAGTTATCGTAATCCTGTCGGTTACCTCGAATATACATCATGTAATTTAATGTACTCGAGCCGCCCATTACCTGTAAATCAAAACAGATATTATCTCTGGGAACTTTTCTAGATATAAAACGCATGCTTTTTAAAAGTGAAAATTAATGTTCTTAAAGTGATTTATTTATTTATAAGTCTGTAAAAATGTCATTACTATATATACTATTTATTTCTCTTACTGAAATATTAAATCACGCATTTCTTTATGTTACAGGTCAGTACATTGCAATACCCTGAGAAAACCTTTGGGTTCGCGCTGATTCATGTGAGTACTATAATAAAAGCAAAGTCAGTTTTCTGCATAGGCATAATACAAGATGCATATAACTTATGCATGAATTGTGTCGGTTCTAGACTCGAACAGAAAGCATGCATCAACAAATTTAGGTGAAAGTTACTTTGCAAAACGTGTCCTCCTTAAATAAAAAAATATATAAGCGTAGAATAATAAAAATAGACCGTTTAATCCAACAATTATTCCGACGACATCATTCGATAAGATGAAATAAAGTGAAAAGATAAAGTGTCAGTTACCTTGCCGCGAGACCAGCTGCACGTGCCGCCCCTCTTGGACCGGCATGCCTTCTTCATCCGCGTCGTGCGGTACTGCCAGTCTACGTTGCTGCCTCGTAAAGCAGGCGCGAAAGCTGGCACGTCTGCCACCAGTGGCTCCTCTATTCCCGCCTCGAGCAGCAGCACCTTGAAGAAAGCGCATTGTACATATATACCCAATTACTGCCGGGTTTCGACCCTCGAGCTCAAAGAGGGACGGTGAAATTACTGTAGTGTGCACGTAAATTTCCAAAACTTATTATTTCTCTGGTTCTTTGTCATCCGCGGAAACGTTCTTTGCGGAACAATCAAACGGATTATGTTCATATTATTATTATATGCGGTTAATTAAGTAAAGTCAGGTTAATGTGAGTGATGGTTCACATTGATATTCAACAATTATTTTTATACCAAGTTATTATACCGCTCGTAAAGTTTGCCCACGCGCGCTATAACGCAATTATATGAAGTAAGCTTAACGCGATAATAATTGGCTCGGATAAATTGACCGAAAGAAAACGTATAATAAGTCGATAACTAAATAGCGCCGACATGAGTAACAACACATCCATTATCCCTGACGCACATTCTCGTATATCCTATATATATATTCAGCGCGATCGTTGAGCAATCATTACTCGGAATCCGAAAAAAATATGCACGACAATTGTCCCAACGATGTTCCAAATTATATCGAGCTCGGCCATCGGGTTTTCTCTCCTTAGCAACGAACGGTATTTATAAGAGAGGACAATTTGCGAATGTCGCGCGGGTGTGGCGCGCGCCGGCCGTTCACTTTTTTTTCCCTGCGTGCGCGCGGGCACAAAGCTTATATACGCGCGTGTAATTTCGCGCGAGCGCGCTGCTATGGTATAAGGAATTTCCAGCGTTCGACGCTGTTACGAAGCGCGACGATTTGCATGGGATTTGTATATTACTTCGAGGTTGGAGCGATCGTTACATAGTTAGTCCAACGTTTTTTTGGAATCGAGGTAGATTTTTTTCTCCTTTCGCGGATCGCTGGTTTTATGAGGGAGCTGTGGAGTGTATATTGATTCCAAATGGACGGAAATTGGAGGTGTCGATTAGGGAGAATTTGAATAATGGGGTTTCCTTGAAACTCGCAGGACGTTGGATAACGATCGATCGTGTATTCGTATTACGCGGTTAACGTGAATTCATAATTAGTGCGCTCTTTTTTATTTTAAGGAAATTTAATTTCCATCGTATAATATGAGAGGTGGTATCTCATTTTAATATAGTGGTGCGGATCAAATTGAAGAGTTTTTAAGTTGCAGTAGTATGTTTATGTAATGGTCCGAACGATGAGAAAAAATAATTGTGTTTTACATGCTTCTGGGATACTTGCGGTGTAAGCCATGTTGATCTTATCTTAACTATAATTAATACCTTTTAATTATCTGTTTATTATTTGCAGTTATATAAAAAAAAACGTATTCCTTTCTGAGCGTGAAATTTATGCATAAGATCATTGTTGTTTTAGCTATACTTATAAATAATTTTCTTTTATATTTATTTTCGTAATTTGAATCTATGCAAGAGATTATTTTGCGAAACATATGATATTTGTCGAGCAAATAATTTTTACAAAAATTATTATTGGAAAAAAATATTCAACAAACGTTCCTATTTATCAAATTTCGGAATATATTCATATTCTTCATATTGTTTACATTTAGATTGCATAAAATTATGCAACGGCCAGGAGGTAGTAGCGTATTGATAAAATTTAGTTCCCGTGCGTGAGCGTTTCCCTTTCACTTTACATTATCGAAAAGCGATATTTCCTAATTCGATTATTGTACTTTATATCCCGGCGAGTGTACCACGTTATTCAAACAGTGTCATGAATTACTATTTGTAATATTGGCCGGCACACCACGCGGGCAAATCAAACCGATTTCCGTCATCCGCATGTAGAAAATTACAGATCGCGCGACGTTATACGATAATACAAATCAGAGTGAAAACGGTTATTTTCGCTGCACCATTAAAAACTTTCAGCGGTCAACGCCGCCTGTTAAATAACCCCCACGCGAACAATTGTCTTTTGCCTCTGAGTGAATATTTATTTTCCAAATGAAAAAGTTAACGAACCGAGGTGAAAAAACTGAGGAAAAAAGAACAGCGTCAATAGTTCGCAATTTGTCTATCCTTTTTACAGCTTGCAATAAAGCAATCGCGAAAAATGTGAATAAATTTCAGCTCTGGTGTCATTTACGAATTAACATTTTAACACTTGGTGCGTAAAACTCGAATTTATTAAAATTCAATGGGTTTAAAATTGGTACGGAAAGTATGAGCAATGAGATCGTTGAGAACCGCAGTGAATGAAAATTCTCGTCATGCATATATATACTACGTTCAAATACATTTCGTTTTGGTACTTAAAAAACATGAATTCCTCTCACACTTTATATACATTCTAACAACTCTCAATATATCTTCGACTATACAAGCCAGCAATATATACGCACCGTAGTTTTATATATATGCCAAATGTTAAACTTTCAAATCAAGCTAAAAAAAAAGAAAAAAAAAATTTACGACCCAAACTTGGCACATTTATTATTGCACTCGCTGCAACGACGAGGCAAATACCACTAGAGGCTAGCGCAATAAAACACCGCCCGCGGCTTTTCTTGCCCGTCTACAGTAACAAAAGCTCGCGCCGAAACGCGCTTTTTTCTTCTAATTCCGGGATCTATGCACTCTCTCTTCTCTCGGAACCTTCCAACCGGCGCAATCCCTCAATGTCAATTTTTTTACCGACAACGTATACACACGCCTCTTACATTCCCGCTGCGCGTTCTTTCTCTCTCTCTTTCTCCTACGTTCTAATCCAATCGCGCACGAAAGTCTTGGCGCTCGCGTTGGAATTGCAAATCACGTCATGCGCGTGTGGCCGATATATATCATATATATACAACAGCCAAGGCGCGTGTATAAACACGCACGCGAAGGAAAGTCGCAGAGCTCTTCCGCCCGCTTGGCAGGAATAATCCCATTATCGCTCTCGTTTTCTTTTTCCATCGTTATATATGTTTACGTAAAAAGCCTCGCTAGTAATAATAATATAGTAACGCAGTGATATCGCGAATCTGGGATCACGATAAGGGAAAGAACGACTTTAGGGCGATCAGTGCGTAGCCCGTCGTGGTATAAGTGCGGTTGATAAGTCGATGATAGGATGGTTACACTCGCTGAATCGCGCGTTTAATTAACGGCTTAATTTTCCCGGCATCTAGTGTGATAATTGCCGGGGTTTCCGCGTTCGCGTTTACATAAAAACGATATAAAAAAAAAAGTTTGTTATTAGCGTTGAGAGGTGAGCAAATTAATAACTTGATTTGCGCGCCTTTTAAGTTGAACAAACTGTGAGGAGGCGCTATTTTTTGCCTCTAACGAGCTGTTTTAAATGCCGATCGACGCGATTACGCGACAGGAACAAAAGCCAAAAATCGCGCGCTATATCGAGGTGTATATATAAATGCATAGAAAAGTGTTTAAAGTATATAGCGCGCTATATTCGTGATTGACGAGAGCGCGGACAGGTAATAAAATTTAATTTCAATTTTACGACGCGCGCTCGCCCGCGATGTACTTTCACGGGGCATTTAAATGGTCTATCGCGCGGCTACTCTCTCGTTTCCCCGGCTAAGTCAAATTCCGTATAATCGCCGCGGCTAACCTTTGTGCGGCGACTTTATTACGGCCCGTGAAGCAAACAAAAAAAATGCTTTCGCCCGTCGTGAAAATTGGAAACAACACGGCATCCATTAATTAATATCCGCGAGCGAGCGCTTCGAGAAATGTACCGTTAGTTCTTTGGATTTACGGCTTTTCCACGGCCCCCTCCCTCGGATTGGCTAATTTAACAGAGTAGCTTTCGAGAAAAACAAACTCCGCTTAAATTAAGCGCGCACGTAGCCAGAGCTCTGGCTATCGTAATTCAAATTAATTTTTTGCCCCTCGAATATTCCCGCTCATATATGTATTTATCGTAATATTGGTACAGAGTTGAAATATTTTTTCCCGTTTCTCAAGTTTTTCTCAATTCGCGAACAAAATTACTTCGTTTATTGAGCAATCTAATTTCCATTCAAATGACCGGTCTTCCAAGCTCAAAAATTATCTTCCCTCCCCTGTAAAATGCGCGCGTTATATGGATTCAAAGGTATTTTCCTTTCGCAGAACTTCTCGCGACCTATGATTAAGAGCACAGTTTATTCCCGAGTAAATAGACCGCAGCTGGCAGCTGGTTAACGGCCTTTTAAACGCAATTGTGTCGCGCAGATTCGAAAATGACATTTTTTTCTCTCTTCCACAGCTCTTATTAGCTTGGATTCGCGGCCGGTAATAGTAGGCGGCATGTTCTCACTATATCCAGAGCCAAGTGGTCCGTAAAAAATGGGAAAAAAAAATTAATAGCCCAGCGCAGTATTTAAAGTTGCACATTAAGCGCTCGAAAGGTTTTAATTGCTCTATAATTTACCGATGCCCGTTAAAATACATATCCTACCACCGTAGCGAGAGACCGAAAAATTTGGATTTACTTGTTTAATTTTTGGACTTTCTCAGACCGAATGCTAAACCCCCTGTACCTTGGCCATGTTT
Source organism: Torymus auratus (assembly GCA_900474315.1). Classification (NCBI taxonomy): domain Eukaryota; kingdom Metazoa; phylum Arthropoda; class Insecta; order Hymenoptera; family Torymidae; genus Torymus; species Torymus auratus. The sequence continues at coordinate 122,138 of UXGD01000021.1, forward strand.
TTATGCACTTTAACAATCACTTACTGCTTTCTCGGAAGCAGTGTACACATACGTTCCCTAAAATTCGTTGTTAAAATCTAGCGCTATAAAAGAGCGGGCGGTGTGTTTGCAGACAAGAAAATCTGTTTTCTCTCCGATACACTTTCCACCGTCGCGGATTCAATTGCATTATAAGCTATGAATTTTTAGGATCAAATCAATTGATTGAATTCAAGCAACGTCAATGTGCTATTAGAGCAGCCATAATATTCGCCCCTCTTTATAGCCCGTGAATTACCGCAATACTTCCCACGGATCACAATCTACCGTAAAAGATATTTCTTGTCATCGAATATCGGGCTACTAAAGTTTCTCCCCGAATCCGTACCGCGACGCGTTTTTTTCCCTTTCGACAACCATACCTTCCAGTCGGCGATCTCGCTGAGCCGATTAGCAAGGACACATCCGGCAGATCCAGCGCCGACGATGATGAAGTCGTACTCCTGGGGCAGGAACCCTGTGGGCTCGGGGAACACAGCCGGAGCCGGTGGCAAAAACTGCTCGTAATCCGTCGATATACCGCTAAGCAACGGCTCCTCGAGGTTCTGATTATCCGAGTAGTACACATCACTGTTGTCGTCGTACAGCGTCTGAGGTGAAGATAGCTGCTGCTGTCGTCTTATTGGCACGCCGTAGTAATAATCCAGAGCAGGTGGCACGGTCGTGGTGTGAAACCTAGCGTTGACGCGGCGAATGCTATGGCGGAAGGTAGAGTGCGTCGTAGCCTCGGTTGATGTCGTCAGGCCTGGGAATCTGTCGAAGAAAGTCGTTGTCAAAGCTGATGGCGATATCGTAGTTGTAGTGGTCGGCGGGCCAGAGAAGAAGTAGCGGAAACCGTTGAATGGGTCACGAAGTTTGGGCTTGATGCGCTTGCCGAAGCCAACGTCGTAACGGACCAAGGGGTCGTAGTCGTAGTAGACGGGTGTTGAGTAGGTCTGGGTGAAGGGCGAACGAGGTAGGCTCACCTGTTTGTGGGGCAAGTGAGATACGATAATTATTGGGAAATTAAAGAATTATATAGGTTTATAACGGGTTTACGAATGTTTTATGAACATAAGTGTGCAGGTATTATTATTCTCTGTAATAAAAAAAAGGAAGAATGCAAATAAAGCCGTGGTAATTTTACAAATTACTATACGCTGCTAGCGTATACAACGGCGCGCTTGAATTATGATGAATAATTGTAAAATTAGAGAAAATTAAGGTATAAAATTGACTGCGTAGCTCTCTTAAATAGTGAGCAAACTTTGCTACAATTTTCATCATAGAATATTTCTTGAGACATTATTTTATATAATATGTAGCTTATTTTATTCATGAAAATTTCTCTATTTTAAAACTAGCAAAAAAGAATGTGACGGTTAAATGTAATGTCTTCGTAGTATTTGTGATTTTAAAGATAATTTCTTATTTTTTTTTTTTTCGAGATTATTATAACTAATAAAGCAACCAAATGATTTTCTTTTTAAGCAACGCAAGTAAAAATAACTTTTTGCCATTACTTTTATGACTATCAGAATCAATTTCCTTTAATAATGACAGTTTATTAGCTATTTGGTGCATGCGCTTAACGATCGTTACACTCATTAGTTCAGTCTAATAATCTTGTCGGACTAATATAACTCGGAAAGAAAAAAGAAAAATTTCTTAACGTTTCAAATTGCAAGTAAATTTTTACACGTCACAAGGTATAATTACAAAATTGATCGCAGAAGCTGTTTTAATTCATCAAAAAATACTCAAACTTGTCTAGTACAATTTTTGTCATTTGTGTAAATTTTTTTTATTAACGTAATAATAGTCATGATAATTGCAATTCTATGTTTCTTTTTAATAATTTGTTGGACTTCGTACTAGAAACCTTAGTATTTTTTAATTTAGAATGTTTTTAGTATTCAAAAGAATTATTACAGTTTCAACAAGGAAATACACTACAAAACTACAAAACCCACATCTTTCGATCACCTCGATACCACCTACCTGCGGTTCACTTAGAGCATTGTAGTCTCCGTAAAGACCTTCCCAGTTGGGACTGTTCTGATAATCGAAACTGCGCGACTGAAATTTCCCGTTGAATCCGTCCAAACTGTTCGACAGCTCTGTCGTCGTCGTCGTCGTTGTCTTCGTTTTCCCTCGACTTTTGCTGAAGGGTGAAAACGGAGCGAAGTTGATCATGAAGCTGTCGTCCTTAGAGTAGCCGAAGAGTTCCGCCAGGAAGGCGAGAAAGAGTATCGTGCCAGGCTGGCAGGTTGACACTTGGCTGAGCAAAGGACACAGCTCCACTAGATTCGGCGGTACCCACGACATGGTTAATGTCTTTGTCGTTAATTTTCTTGGCAGTGGTCCAACAATTTCTTTTGGATTTTCGATGCTGTAAAGGTTGGAGTTATAGGTGTCGGAAGAGTTGAAGTAAAAATTATTACTCGGATAAATTGTCCAATTTGTTCTTTTAATGTAAATGTCAGAAGTGTTTGATATAAAAGTGAAGCCTCAAAGCTTAAAACAGTTAAGTTAAATTAAGCAAAATGAGCTTTTATCAGCAAGGACGAAAATATCCACCTTCTTTTTATCTTGTAACAAAAAAAGTATTGGTTTTTACAATAGTATACCTCAGAACTATTCAAAGCTCTCAAAATCTGATTTTCTCTATCGACAAAATACAGCAGCAACCCCTCATCTCGTATTTCGACGCTCACCGTCAAACCTTCTCACTGCCACTTCACGGACTCTGTCACTTTCCGCGGCCGATCTACCAAACGACACGAACTATATCGTCAAAATGCAAACTCCAGGCTTGCAAAAGGTCACGGAACTGTCGCGGGCTATTGAAATCGACGATACTTTCACGGTCTTTTACGGGCGTTCATTATAATCGCCTCTTCCTCATTTAACGCATCGCAGCGTTCGAGAACTTGCACACCGAGAGAGAGAGTGAGAGAACACGGGGCCACACCACAACTCTCGCGCGGGCGTGTCGACTCGCGAATGGGCCCGTGGCTCGCGCCGACATCGCGAAAAGCCCCCGCGAATAGGTGTATACAGCGAGCGGGTGGGAAAATGAACGGCAACTATTATACGTGTATACAAGCCGAGTCTTGTCGGTCCTCATTGCTGTGTTTAAGGTTTGAAGAAAAACGAACGTCAAGGTTATTGGACGAATTTTCACACCTGCGCGCGCCGGACGCATATATGCCAATTTCTTTCTTCTTTGTCATCAGTAGGCGCGCGGGAGGAAATAAGTGACCAATTACGTCCCTTCGGAGCTTTCGCTTTTTTCTAACGCCGAGGGGAAAATGCGCGGTAAGGAGTTATACGTGTACGCGGGTGTATAGGTATATGTGCAGGCGAGTTTAGAGCGGTGACATATGGCTGGCGCGCTTTAATGCGCGCTTATGACAGAGTGCGCGAGGTCTCTTGGTGTAAAAAAGACACGAGGGAGTAGCTCTGTAATTACAACGGGGACTAAACTTTGAAAACGCGCCTTAATTGGAATAGTACTCCGTCGTATTCAGAGAATTCAATTACATTTGAATTTTGAGAAAAATGTAGTTCTATAGAATTTTACATGCGTTTTTGAAGTCGGCGGTTTTATAGCAACGGTTTTGAGAGCTTTCGTAGCGTTTGCAAAGCCACTAATTAAAAACGACGTTATAATTCACGTGATTTTAAAAAAATCTAAAGCCTGTAATTTCGTCAAGATAAAGTGTAAAAAATATTTTATATAACATGTTTTATTTTATCGTAGTGAACTTTCGAGTTATTAAAACCGTATTTTATTATGCTTGCGACCGCATTTCAAAAATACTGCAAAATAGGTACGCTGTTAGCTCTTCGTCTATGCATTTGCATCAATCGTTACGTAAAAATGACAATTTTCTCAAAATTTTCAAATTCTTTGAAAAAGACCTTTATAATGAAGGGTATGGTACACGCGCCTACTTTTACATTGGGTTTGAAGTTTTTCGTAACGGTATTCAAGGGATATTAAATTTGCGAAATAACCTACAGTTTTTGCCGTGTTTGTGCCCCAATGGCCTGCACAACACGTTTTTTGCATAAATACATTGAACTAGGTTGAAACTATTGAAAAAAAATTATTAATAGAGTAAAGTTACGTTGCAAAAGTTGCATTGAAAAAACTTTATGTATCCAATGTATTATCCAAATCGTTGATTGACCTGTCATAATTATATAAGGAACCATAAAATTTCCATGTTAATATGCTCGTGCTAATTAAGGAATCAAAATTCTTTCCCCATTACTAATTAATAACGTGAATACAGAGAAAATTATTCACAACAAATTTTATGGGAAATAACTAACAAATTTTTTTTCCAAAATGTTTGCGCAAACATTCATGCCAATTTTATCAATAAATTAAATTATAATGTCGACTTTGGATGACTCACTTAAAATTATTATTGTGTATTTATAACTTCATACCCTGACTTTTGCGATCTAAAAATAATATTTAAAATTCACCATTACAATCTAACGCTTGATTTTTTTCGTTAATAATATTCTATTCCCAAAGTAAATCGATTATAATAAAATAAAAGAACGTATTGAGCAATGTCAATCAATTAAAAATTTTGTCAACTTGAAATTACACATTACAAAACCTGATCCTTGACTTCCATTTTGCGAAAACCACAACTTCCTGATTTATTCCTTAAAAAATCGGCATTCTCTCATGATAACAACTTCCCTGTAAACTGCTTTCGAACCGGTCGGATCATAAAGCGCGATAACATTGCAGGTTCGAAAGTCCTCTTTATGCAAATATCTCATATTGCGCAATAATATCATTAACAAATGTTACATAGTTTTGAATAAGCTGCATTAACCTGTTTGGAAAGATTATTACTGTCGGTAGTCAGTGATACTGAATCTACTTTATAGCATAACGACGACACTGGCAAAATATATTGCAAAAATATTTAGTTTATAAGCACATTAATGCTTGGCAAGTTTGAACATTATCTATGGCCGGTTTGCACCTTGCAGAATTGAACTTCACTTACCAAACTAAGTCATTTAAATTCCAATGTTGGATTTCTTTCCTCGTTAATGTTTTGATCAGTTAAATGAAAGTAGCGCGGCTCAGTCTTTGATGGGAACACGCAAGAGAAATCATCTAGCATTTCCTCGCGGATTAATGTATGCGGGTGTTATGATGTTTTGAAACCAATTATTATTTTTTTTTTATTTAATATAATAAAAACATAATAATCTGTACAAACCAAATTAAATTAAATAACTACAAGTAAATGACAAAATAAAAGTGTTTTTAAAAGCAAACGTATAAGGTAATGTAATTAAGAAAAGAAAAAATTGAATTCAATTAGTTATGTTCTATTTCGATAACATAGTGGTCGTTCATTGAAGTTCATAAATGAAATACCGCTCATTAACTTGCCGGCAACGTATTTATGATTTTTTTAAATTTAACAAAATGTGCATTTTATTAGTCGATCAGCAGAATAACGAAGCTGAAAAATACATATTAATTAAATCCAGTTTCTCAGTTAAAAAAAATGACATAGATAATTAGGAAAGCGAAAGGACACGTTTTCTTTTATTTTTATTTCATATCTCCCTGATAATAATCTCCCTGATAAAGTTTTAATGTATACCATAAAATAAAATTATTTATCTTAATAATAATCATCGTCAGTACGTTCATATTAGAACTTCATTTTTTAACCTATTTTCACTGACCACTGTCGCAAAGTAAACCCGTATACCATTAAAATTCAATAATCATGTAAGATTAGCTACGTCGATATCCTTCCAGCTGTGTGTTGCTCAAACTAACTGAATTATTCGCCGATAAAGTATATTTCGAGAATACACTGCATTACAATGCACTATACAAACCAAGTCCGCATCCAGGTTAGTGCGGCAATGCAGCTGTCACATTGAAAATACAACATATAAATCGAGGCGAGCTCTTTGGGGAACGAGCGTCAGTGTCAAACTGTTGAGCTGTCGAAGTAGCTGTAATCGATAAAGAGCCGTTCATGAAAGATGCATGCGAAACGATCGTCAATTCGAACAGAGTTTGCTAATAAAACAAAAAGTTTCTTGAATTCTCACGAATCTATTAGCCGAATATACATGTATATCGTTCAAATGAAGGCAATCGAATCAGAACCTTTTATACCACTTGACTCTCGGGTGAAAAATTGAACAGAACAGGATTGAATTTCAGCACATATTATCGAAACGTGAATGCTAAAAGAGCGCAATTAACCTCGCAATAATTGACTTTTCATATACGATGACGCGACCCCCCCTATATCCCGTTCTATTATTTTATTTTCTCACGCTATCCCGCGCTTTATCATACCCTCGTTTATAAAACATAATAGCCACAGGCGCGGCTTCCAACAAACATTAACATATGAGTTTCGGCATCAGAAAATATTTTCATCCTGCATTTATTGCACTCTCGCATATAATGATGCGTAAACATACAGCAGTCGTGCATAATGACGCGTTGCGAACACCGACAATTTAACTATCCTAAAATCGCACGCGCATGCACATATATATACGCGTAGTCGAATATTATCGGTTAGCACGGGTACTTATATACATATGCTCACACTTGGTCATTGTGATTTCCGTAGTTGTAATATCGAGTGGCCGGCGCGCGCGCGCGGAAAAAAAAGCAAACGGCACGTTGAGATTTTATTGCGGCGCGCTATGGTGTCGGTAGCGAACTGCCGCCGTCCATTTACATTCTTCAACCAGGGTATATACTTTCACCCCGGTGAAAATTTAATTGCCGTTTGAAATTTCTTCAATCTCTCGGGCGGGATTGAAAAGTGCCAGACGACGACGGGCTGTTTTTTGTTTTGCCACGTTCCGCAATATAACGGCAAAATCGGAAAATTGGAAAATCCTTTGTGGAAAATCGGTCATTGGGCATTTACAATGAAATGAGGTAACAACGAGAAGGTTTCTTCTGACATTTGAATACTTATATATATTTTTGTATGGGATAATTATATTATTAGAACAATGATTTACAATTTGTTAAAGACTAGTTAACCATCTATTAAGGTAAAAGCCTTTAAAGCTGTGAAATTAAATTTGCAGTTATTTATATAATAAAAGGCTGTAGAAAATTATCCCCCAACTGCAACCAATAAATCGCTCGAAAAGCGATCAAATTACATCCTGCGAAACACGCGCCGCGCCTATATCCATCGTAATCGGCTGTGACCGAAAGTTACGCTTTAACAACACATTGTTCGGGCCAATAATTCCAGGACGAGCGGAAAAAACAAAGGCGCTAAAATCCGTTCTATACAAGAAACCATATCTATACTCCCCGTAATCAAAAGCCACTCTACACGCTATCTCTCGCACTCGGCGTTATCTAATCCACGTAAAAGCGGCCCTGCGCCGAAGATTCAATTTTCGCGCTCGCGTCATCCAACCATTGCTCTCAATTCTCCAGCGTTATAGATATATATTTTTTCTATTTGCGAGAAGTGCAATACGACGAGACAATTGTATCGCGTTTTACGACCTTGCCGTTTCAACTTTCCGCGCTCACCGCTTCCTATATACCACCGCAGCGGCGTTGTTACGGGCAAAAAGAAATAATATAAATAAATAAGCTTGTACCGCGAATGTCATATTGTTCCACGGCCGGCCGCTTCCACGGAATTGTCCACTTTTCTTGCTTTCTTTTGTTGCACTTGTATCTATACGTTTCGGAGACTCGCGAAAGCCGATTGCTTCTTCGGTTGCTTTAAAACGCGTAGGCGTAAGAGTCGGGCGAGTTCGCGAGCTGACGTTGAATCGCCCTTTCGCTCTCGCGGTATCTCTTGCCGAGTAGAAAGGCACGCGCTTTATTCCCGCGCGAAAATAGTATGCCGATATAGAGAGTGAGAGAGAATCGATCGGCCGGGCATTTCATTACGCGATTGCGCAACGCGACGGTGCAGAGGCTGGCGGACGCTGTGTATAGCCATTTTACGGTCGCTCGCTAATTCAATTCACCGGATATACGCGACTCAATGAGCGATTTGGATAAATCTGGCGATCGTTGCCGCGATATTGAGGAAAAACTTTAATTGGGAATTCGTAAATCTGAGAAGCCTATACCCTCAACAGATTGTCAAATGTTTATTATATATTTACTGTGTACAAGGCTGAGATTCGTGCTATGCATTTTGGATTATTATAAAATTACGAGCTTTTGAACTGAAAGAGTTTTCCTGATTGTGTGTTTACGTTCGTTTTGATTTTTTCTTTCATCAAAATGCTGGTACTTAAATATAAATTAAAAAGAAACTGATATAATTTTCCATATAGATTAAATTTATTTTAATGACTTGTATCAAAATACATTATATGTGTATAAATTTATTTTCCTATCGCACGTATACACCTTCACTGGATTGCTTCACTTGTGAGCCTTATTAATATTCGACTCGGTACATGAAATTTACTGTATGTATAAGAGTAACGGCCTTATTCATTTTCTCCGTAGACAACGGAAACAAATAAAATACCGACGGTATATATTGTGCATTCCTGTTTCAATTCTAACAATATATTAAAGAGTTTTAGCAACAAAATTGAATTCCACAAACTAATGGGAGCGATAAAACTATCGGAATGCCATAAAACATTACGGCTTATTAATAAACAAGAATCTTAAAATATACCTTATCTAATGAAACTATGTAGTGTTAATTATATAGGAATTATATGTTATTTCGGAGGTATAAAAAGTTTTATTACAGAGCGTAATAACAAGAATACATCATTTTATCTACTTTTCCATTTCAAATCGAGATAAGTATTACCGAAAAAATAACATTTTAAGTTACAAGAGAGAGCACTCACTTTTAAGCGGTTTGCTAGAGGGCATTTCATCATTAAAAATAAACCATTTGTATGGGAATCATTTTTATTATAAAATGTAAGTTTACTTTTACTCAAATGTTTGCGAAAGAATCTTTGCATATAACTTCTATATTACGTTCTTATAGTGAAATCACAAAAATAATAATATATTTAAAACTAATTTTCTAAAACCATGTCCGTAGCCTTTGAGTTCAAAGCATATAAACAACCTGTCGCTACGCCCAATACATTTCATCTACTACATAAAGTAAATATATTTTTAATTAATTAAGGAAATCACGGGTGTATTTAAAATATTTTGTTGAAAAAATTCTTATTTTTGCTTCTTATCTTAATTGCAACAATAGAATTGTTAAAAGAATTTAAAAGAAATCCATAACCTCAATAATCAAATGCAGATGAAAAAAGACGACAAATAACAGTAAACAAATTTTAAAGTTCATCTTTTTGTAGCCATTCTTTTTTAATCAAATCGGCACCCTTTTCTGCTATCATTAATGTCGGTGCATGGGTATTCCCACTGGTAATCTTTGGCATAATAGATGCATCGATAACTCTTAAACCTTGAATATTATGTACTTTCAATGCTGGATCGACGACTGAGTCTTTACTATCAATTGGTCCCATTTTACACGTTCCAACTGGATGATAAACAGTTTCAGCAGTATGTTTCAAGTTGCATTCCCAATATTCTCTCGAATCTGTCTTATGCTTTCTACATGCTGGAATATCAAAGCGGCGAAGTTTAATGCCTAATTCTTTGAACGTTTTCGTGTCCAAGAAGGAGCGAACTATTTTTATTGATTCAATAAATGCATCGACATCCTCTTTATCTTCAAAATAATTTGCATGGATTACTATCTGATCTTCTGGATTGGCACTCTTAAGCTTCAAAATGCCATGGCTTTTAGGATTCAGCAAAACTGGACACATAAACATGGTTTCAGCTTCCGCGTTCATTTTCTGCATCTCTTCCGCCAATTCGTCTTTAAAGTTGAAAGCCCTTGACAAGGAGTCTATTTTAAATCGTTGATTTTGTGGTATTAGAGTGTGATGGAACTCAATGTTGGGATACTTCGAAGACGGATCTTTCGTGTTGACAAATCCGAGCAAATCAACACCGCCTGCAGAAGAAAATTCACCTTTTCGATGCAGAAGGAACTCGTAGGCCCAATCTAGCATGAAAGTGTGCGATATGGGCACAGCAGTTTTATTGACGTATGTCAAGTGGACTCCCAACCAAATTATATGATCCTGAAGATTTTTACCAACTGGTAGATCAGCGACTACTTTGATTCTTTGTTTTTCCAGTTCACTTTTCGGGCCTATTCCAGAAAGCATGAGAATATGTGGACTGGCAATACTTCCAGCTGAAAGGATAACTTCTTTGGAAGCCTTGATCTCAATTGTTCGTCCGTTCTTTAAAGTTACTTTGACCCCAGCAGCTTTGGTACCATCCAGAATTATTTTATCCACTCTGGCTGACTTCATAACGTACAAGTTTTTTCTACCTATTGCTGGTTTTAAATACGCTTTTGCGGCATTCTGCCGAACGCCATTGTCAATGTTCCCATAAGCTTTACCGTAACCAATGTACTTCTCTCCATTCATCATGTCAATTGTTGGCAAACCAAGATCCTCGACAGCGTTCAGCAAGACATCGTGCAACCCACTTTCTGAATAGTTGTATTTTCTCAACGTCAATGGTCCACCCGTGCCATACAATTTCTCCCCATACTTTTTGGCAACATCGGGATGATAATTCTCAATCTTACGGAAATACGGCAACACATCGTCATAACTCCATCCCTCATTGCCCGATTCAGCCCATTCGTTGTAATCCTTATCGGTACCTCTTATGTGCAGCATTGCATTGATGACCGAACTACCACCCAGGGCTTTTCCCTTTGACCAGATGCACTGGCCGTTCTTTATGCCCTGACAGTACCGCTCGTTCGGCTCGACCTTGTAGTGATAATCTTCATCCGACCCATGCAAGAGCAGAAGCAGAGCTGGAATGTCGCTTGATGGCGACGGATCGACCCCTCGTTCGATGAGCAGCACTCGCCAACTGGCAACTTCTGAGAGTCGGCTAGCTACGGCTGAGCCTGCAGTGCCGCCTCCCACAACGATGAAGTCGAATTGAAGATTACCTTTCAGGACATCCTCAGTTCGGTCTGCTGGATAGACTTGCTCCGTTTTTAGAGAGCACTGAGCGAATAACAGTGTTTGGATCAGTTGAGTGAAGATGAAAGTAGACGCGCCGGTCGCTGCAGCAGCGCACGTTTCAGCTAGGCAGGTCTCCATCGTGTTGAATGTTACTAAAAATTAAAATTTATAAAAAAAAAACTTTATAAGTGAATGTGTTTAGTATATACGTCGTCATTCTTTTAATATTTTATTTTAAATATTATTTATCTCTTTTATTGTACAAAAATGTCTAGCCGTTCTTTTGCTATCACAGTAATTAACTCTTTTTTATATCTTCAAACCGAGTTCGTTACCCAAAAAAATCAAACGATTATGACCAAAGATATTTGAGGTTAAAAATTTGTTTAATTCTTTTCATCAAACTTCTGATAAAATAAAAAATTATCTTAACATCTTCTTAAAAAAATATTATATCAATCTGAAAAATGTCTTTTATGTATTTTAAATTTGAGAAAATTGAATTTAATATACTATTTTGGACGAAGTACGATACCCAAAAAAACTTCCAAGAATGTCAGATATAAGACTTACCGCATCGGTTCAAAGTTAGACAATGACATTTACCGATAGATATTATTTGTTTGAATAAAAAAGAAAAAAGTTTTATTATGAAAATTCATAAGCCATTTTTTTGTGAAAAATTCATTTTTGGAATTTCAATTTAATAAAAAGAATCGATAAATTAGTTTTAGGAGGCTAAGTGCCAATGAATTGGCAGCGGTTTTTTATTGCAACAAAATGATGTTTTGACTAAGAACTTTTACTCGGCACTATTACACAGCGCCGGTATTGACAGTAAATTTGCTGATAAGAAGAGTTATCAAACACTACGCCGACGTATCTCTCAACCGGTCTCCCTAATAAGCAAATTGCTCGTAAAAGAGGTTTTTCAATAATAATTCAATTTTAAAAGCATTTACAATTAACGTTTTTTGTAATAATTATATCTATTTTTTGTTTGTTACAGGTGCGTTTTATGGACATTCATTATATTAAATTCGTATTGGATAACTGTAAGTAACATTTTTAAAATAACGTTTTCACCGTAAACTACGCCGTAAAATAGCGTTCCAGCTAATTTCTCAGTTCGAACTCTTTATCATAACTTAACATAAAACTGATTGCAGAAAACCTGCTTTATTTGACGAGCTATTAAAAAAAATCAACCATCGTTTCCCTGAATCTATGGTAAGCCGTTTTTTAAATATCCAAATGAAGTTTTATATACACATGACGGCTCCTAATAAAAGCAAGTATAACGCGCACTGCATTTACCTGCAAGCTCAGCACGACAGGCACATCCGACTTCCGCCGATTCTAATAACTCCTCTCGACGTCTGGAGCGGCGACATGTGCGCGCTCGACTGAGACGTATAGGCGTGCGGCCACTCGTAGACTCTCTTCCCGCGTCTCTTTCTCCCCCGCGTGCACGCTATCTCTATTTAAAAATACCCCGGGTTTTGTATTTTCCAGCAGCACCATCGCCATCGTATCTTCGACAAGGCGTTTCGCGACCTTCTGCGAGCGTCTCGCGTTCTCGCGGCTGCTCGGATTTCCTCGTCGCGATGCGAGATCGCGATCCTCTTCTTTATATCCCGCAAGTGTACATAGAAAGTGTTTTGATACCGGACTGGTTTGCTTATCGCGCGTAGTGTTTTTGTAAATGTTTTTTCTATAAGTCTCAATGATCGAGGTAAAATTGTGCAATTTATTAAGACAGATATCATATTCTTCTCGTATTTATATCACTGAAAAAAATGTGCGTAAATGATACTGCTATATCCTTCAGTTGTCGAAATATAGTTATAGTTTCTGTGTTTTTAAGTATAATATATACTTATTTTATATCAGTTTTAACTATAATTATCGTAAATGCAACTATAATATAGTAATTTTTATTATAAAATAAGGTAGTAACGATTTTGTACAATACATTATTGTAACAGTAACTATATTTTTACCTCGGTGTATATTATACGACAAGTATAGTTCACAAAATTGATTTGAAAGAAAAAACAAAATTTTTTAAATAAAAATATTATGAATGCATTTTTAAGTTTTCTAAGACCGTATGCACTCAAAATACCGCAGCAAACCCAGCTTTGAAAAATCATCAAAACGTATCTAGCGTATATATATACATCAGGAGTAACCCAAGAAATCGCGTTATTTATTACCTCGATCGGATGTCGTATTACGTTCTCAAATTTATGCGAATAAAATTGCTACCCCAGTTCCGCCTCTCTCTCTCTCTCTCTCTCTCTCTCTCTTCTCTCCCTCTCCCACTCGTGAGGATTCTTCTCCGAATATCGAAAGTCCAATTATATGCGAGGCGGGACTTATCGGAATTCCTGGAAAACTTGGTCCGACTGTGACAGGCGGCCCTAAAAGCTGGTGCGACATTAAAGTATTGCGCTATTCGCAACGACTCATTTGCATATGGAGCTGATTTTTTTTTTTTGTGAAAAAAAAGTTTTACGGACAAAAGAATTCCGTTGGTCTACCTCATTCATGTAAATGCATACCTGTATGAAGTATCTGGCAAGTTATTTTTAAATATAATGTAGGAAGGATCAAAGATTTTTTTTTTTTTTTTTTTGTAGTTATTTTTGGTGATCATATACATGTGATGTGATTATACTTATTGAAAAAATTCTTTTAGAAAAAAAAAGACGATAACCTGGAACGTGCAGAATGATAAACCCATTTGTGTTGAATAGTTAAACACCTCTGCAAAATTAATATTGTTCGTTTTGACATCACGCGCCTAATACGTGAAGGAGATTATCTCGGCACGGCTGAACTTGGTAACAATTAAACAATAATCTAGTGCTTTTTCCATACAACGTGTGCTGTTAGGTCGAATTTTCGAAAGATCTTGATTTTCGAAACGTTCATTCCTTTTTTTTTCTTATTGAATTCTCACGAGTAGCCCGTATACAGCCTACATATATATACTAAGCTCGGAAAACATTTCCCGTCTCTCTTGTTAAGCCCGTATTTCAAAAGCTTAAGCTCCCAGTAGCACTGGCGAACTCGTTATCGGCGAATCGGTAGCTTCCCAAGTTGAAACCACACGCGCTGAACGTCATATCACCTGATATTACCGTATGAATAAGCTTTGCGGATGAATGCATGAATACCGAGATGAACGTGCGTATCTCTATCTTGTAAAAAAGTTTCTAAAAGTCGTGGGAGGAAAAGAAGGTCGTATTTCGTGTTTTGACACAAAGAGAAATGGACTATATATTTGTCTTATTTATTTTTAAGAACGTGTGAACGCTTTTGAAATTAAAAATAGCCTTAAACTTACTGAACGAATATATTGAAGTAATGGAAAAAAAATGTTTCTAACATTGAAATAACGAACGTTTTAGTATAGTAAATTCATCAATGTAATCACAGTATGGATGTGTTAGGACATAAATATATATATCGCACGTATATAACGTCAATTTGTTTTCATTTTACTAAGATTACTTACAAATACTTTTAGTAGTACACACATGTATACGAGGACCATTTTTCTAGAATTTACGATTCTTTAACTTACGCACTCTACTTATACAACGAAAAAATTTACTTTAACAATTACGTTGAACAGTTAAATTATTACACTTGGTAGTAAAATAAGTATAATTCTTGTAAAAAAAATCTAAGAAAATTTCAAACTCACTTTCACTTCTAAAATCTCTAAAAGTAAATATAAAAAAGAAATTCCGAGTAACTAAATTTGCAAGCACAACTTTATTGTAAAAAAAACACTCAACGAGTAAAACTCTCACCGCACGCTCAATATAAATACTTATTCGTCGCGAACAAATACTCATCAGTCCTGCGCACATCGCGCGCATGCGCAAAAAGGAAACACTCGCAATTAATTCTTCTAATAAGCCGCACTATCCAACGAAAGAGTTACGCTTCGGAGTTGCTTTTTTGTTGCTTTTTCATCCACTCGGTGTAAAGCAGGTCGGCGGCCTTCTCGGCGACCATGACGATGGGCGCCACAGGGTTGGCGTTTGTCAGGATGGGAAAGATCGAGGCATCGGCGACGCGCAGATTGGGGATACCGCGGACGCGCAGCTCGTGGTCCACTACGCTGTCCGGATCGGATTCGGGGCCCATGCGGCAGGTGCCCGATTGGTGATTCTCTGGGCCGGTCTGGGCACGAATCAGGCATTCCCAGTAGGCGTCTGTGCCGAAGTGGTATCTGGAATAACGAGGAGGCTGGTGGATTACTTTCGAATTTTTTTGGGGTTTTGTTCGTGGTGAGTTTTCAAGGGTTCTCGGTATTATCCAAGCAAACAGTGGATAAAATTTACAAATTTTGGATAAAGCTCGAATAAAAAATAATCTTGAATAATACTAAGTAGATTTTTTAAAATTTTCTAACCAAAGCATTCAATTTTCATTTTATTAAATGAAAGATACTTATAATAATGATATACCTTCATTATTCTACACCGAGAAAAAAATGTATTTGATTCAACTAAATATATTTATTTGAATTTGAATATGTTTAAGGTAGCATACCAAATAAACTATTTATTTGATCCAAATAAAATTTGCTTGATTTTACTAAAATTTTTGTTACAGTGTAAAGGTAATGTCGGTTTTTTAAATTGTCTTTAATGCATACTAAAATGGCAAATGAAAGTCATTTATACAGTAAAAATTTATAGTTCTTAAAGCAAGTTCATTGTCTTTAGTAAACTTTACGTAACGTGCATCGATCTCAGTATATAAAAACATCATCATTACTATTGTAAATCTTTTTCCTATATAATTTGAAAATTATAAATCAGTTTGAATAATAAAATCAATCGAATGATATTTTATAAGTAGCAATCCACGTAATACTTTACTTTCTCAATATCAGTGAATATAGACATATCGTGTAAAATAATATTTCTTAGATTTACGATCATAATAAAGAGTTTCACAGTTATAAAGCTAATTATCAAAAAAAAGTGGCAACCAGCAATGCAGATGTTACATAAACTCTTCAAGATCATGAAAAGGAATTTTATTACTCTTATCGTCACATTAACAATTGAATAAATCGTTTTTCTCACTTCACTTTTTACTCTTCTACAATAATGGCATTTCCTACTTTCCCACAAGCATTCAAGATCCTTACGACTAAAACAAAAACAACTCACCTCGAGCACCAGGGATGAGGCTTCACTTCGAGTCTCATATCCCACTTCTTCATCGCGTTCGTGTTCGTCAGGTCGACAATCTTCTTGATACCCTCGATTAAAATCTTCATATCCGTCTCGTTCGTAAAATAATTCGGATACAGTAGCGGATAATCCGTCGGATTGTTCGACTTTAGTTTCATGTAACCTCTGCTCCTGGCCATGACGACAGTTGGCCTGGCGACGATTTCCCTCCTATCAGGGCAGGTACCAATCGAGCCATCTGGACACTCAATGTCCAGGCCCGTGCGCACGCAATTCGAGCTGAAGCCATCGAAGAAGACCTGTATGTCGGGCACGCCAGGCGTGGCGTGGCTGCTCTCGAAGAAGGCCGTGAGCTGGGTAAGTCCGGTGCTGGCCACCGGGCCGCTACGGTTGAACACGTACTCGTTCACCGAGTCGAGCGATAGGGTCTCGTAGTGGTCGTCCTTGATCGTCATCTGAAGAAAATACAGTCAGATAAAAGGGGGGATTACGTAAGTCGGATCGATGCGGTCTGGCGCATTCGTTTTAACGGGAGGGCGCACATTATTCGAGGGTTATTATGTCATTGCTCGTGGAGATTTCGTAATGTAAAGGACGTCAGCTGTAGATTTAATGGTCGATCGTGATTATGCCGTCGTCGTTTGTTTTGATACAACTTACGCAGCGAATATTAAAGCAAAATTTTCAGCTCGCGCGAATACTCGAAAGCTTACTTTGAAGAATGCTGAGACTGTAACGTACCCGAAGTTGTGTGACTCACTTTTCGCCCGTTATATACAGAGTAACTGTTAAATAAAAGCGTGCGTCATATATGCTCACCTTAATACCAATGGACACGTGATTGTGCAGATTCTTGCCGACCGATAGGTCCTTGACCACGGGGATGCCAACCTCCTCGAGGTACTTCCGCGGCCCGATTCCCGACTGCATGAGAATCTGCGGCGAGCCAATCGCTCCGGCCGTCAGGATGATTTCCTTATTGGTCATGAGCTTGCGCTTGTTGCCCTGGTTGTCGATCAGCTCGATGCCCGTGGCGCGCTTGCTCCATTCTTCCGTGATGACTTTCGTCACGTGGGCGTTTGTCAGTACGTAGAGGTTCTTACGGCCAGCCGATGGTCGCAGATAATACCTACAAAAATTAGCGGTTTTGATTATTTAACTTAAATTGTTGACTATAATATTGTAAATTTAAAAAAAAACTTTACTTCTGGCACTATTAAATTGAAAAAATAGTGTAAAAATATTATTATCGGAAGAGAAAGTTGAATAACTTACTATGCCATTGCACTTACGTAAATTGAGAAGTGGATTTTGAGGTTGTATAGGATGTAAGGGGTCTGGAAAAAATTAGTTTTTCACGTCAAAACTGCAATAGATAACTATGCAAAGCAATTGATAAATTTCTTAGTTTCCTTGACGTATGCATGAATGCGATTGGAATATTATAAGCTCTAAAAATCAGAAATCAAAGCAAAATTGTAAAATCGACACTATAACTGTTTAAATAATGTTTAATTTTGCTTTGATCATTTCTGATTTTTAAGGTTTATAATATTCCAATTGCATTCGTACATATTACAAAAATCAAGCGAACTAAAAACTGATCAATTGCTTTGCATAATTATTTATCGCAGTTTTGACCTGAAAAACTAACTTTTAGCAGATCCCTTAAAAATACAACAAACTCTCTAAAAAAAATTGAAACTTCTTACCTCGAGGTTGTACCTCTCAGTCCATTCTGCACCAACATGGGTGCGATCATGAACCCAGTCTGTTTATCCCCGCTCAGACCCTCCGTTCTATATCCCATCTCCTTGGCGGCCTTCAGCACCTCGTGGGCAAAATCCGGCTTATGACAGAACTTGTCGATAATCATAGGATTACCAGTATGGATACCCTTGAACATCTTTTCCTTGGTAAAGGAGGGATGAATAGGATTCTCAGCCATCTCGAAGTACTTCTCGATCTCGCGATAGGACCAGCCGGGGTTGCCCAGCTTCTCCCATTCGTCGTAGACGGACGGATGACCGCGCACGTACATCATGCCGTACATGCCACCGGTACCCGAGACCATCTTGCCGCGTGGCCATGCGCACCTGCCGCCGCTCTCTATATGTGCAACATGGAATGTCAACGGTTATAGTATGTGCTTAATGTGTGTACGTAGGAGGAGAGTGACGGGAAATTGCTTTGCGCTGTATAGACGAGAGTTTTCGATTAGTGACGGAGTGGCGCTTTGCATTACTACGGTGCGATGGGATTGTATATAAATGGAGTTCAAAGTTTGCATAGTCGGATCGAAGATTGTACATATAGTGCTCGTGTAACGGTATTGGACATTTTTATTCGGAAATACTTTGCGAATTATAATTGTGTATAGATTAGTCATATTAAGTAAATGTATTTTATTTTAAATTCTCTTACGTTATTGCTCGTTGACTTTCTAAAGAATTAGCTCATAAAGTGTAAGAAATTGCAGTGCTCATTGAAAAGTAATAATATACTTGGATGTTATACGCTAAGGAATATTGATGAATAAAGATGTGCTTTTTAGCATCTCGATAAAAGTAAAACAACGAATTATGTAAGCTTGTTTTAAATTTATGGGTCAGTAATTACGTATATGCAAAAATATTTTAAAGCTTATATATACATTTCTCTCCCTAATTCTATAGGCAGACAGCCTTAACCTTATGTAACGATCAGCCATTAACTCTCTTTGACTATATATATCCGATGAACCTCTGAAAATTCATCTAGATTTTATTAAAATCCAAAGTCAAGCAAAGAATTTTCAGTATAACAATAGTCCATAACGATGATATACGCCAAAATGAAACTTTAGCGTGAACAATGCGTAACGGAATATTGATTTTGCATTGATTTAGCACGTCACTTTTGAATAATTCAAGTAAATGTAAATCTCGGCAAGCTATAAAAAAAAAATTAATAATACGTTTCACCAGCCGTTCAATTATTCATCGAAAACATAAAAAAGTAAAAAGTCAATCTTTTCGGTACATACTTTTTCTCTAAAACGAGAGTGCGAAAATTCCAAAATCAACCTACGACGAAGTGTATTCACGCTCAGCTTCTCTTTTCCACATTCGATTCCACCCGAACTACAATCCACAGCAATGTTCCATAATAAATAAATAAAAAGACTTACCGAGACAGGCGGTGGGATGTGGCTCGGTAGGCTCGGTGAGGTATCGCCAGTCTAACGACGAGTTAATGGCGTTGAAGGCGAGCCCCGGTATGGCGGTGAGCGAGGGTTCCTCAGGTCCAGCCTCTACGAGCAGCACCCGCCACCACGGATAGTCGCTCAGCCGTTTGGCGATAACAGGCCCAGCTACACCCGCGCCCACGATGATGAAGTCAAACCTGTGGTGTAATGGAATAATTGCAATTTTGGATGCTCAGTTTTTTTTCTTTTATATATATATATAAAAATTCCCTATAGGGAATTAAATAATGTATTGGGTTTGTTTTGAGAAAGACCGTTAGTTAATAATCAGATTTCAGAATTGTAAGGCAATGAAGGTTCTCTTTTTTGTCGCGTGTGCCGGATAATTATAGGCTCGGATCGTGATTTATGAGCTTATTAAGATTATTATCGCGGCTGTATATACCTTTATTGCTAAAATTAGAACTTTCGTAAAGGTATTTTATTTTAAGCCGCTAATAATTATCTCACGAAATCAAACAATTGACTTTTATAGTCAAGCTGTATAATGTTAATATTAGCATATTATCAGCTTTAATTTATAATATTTTACTGTAAAAAGTATGTGCCAATATTACTGATGAAATATTTAAATACAACTTAATTCCGGTAAAATATATATAGAACTTTTACGATATCTATATAATCAAGTTAAGCACGAGTAATTAAATCAAGCAAAAATGAAAATTTACGTTATTTGCTTTCAAAATCTGCCAACAAGATTAACAAGTCTCATACAGGTAAAGCATTAAGTATACATATTTATGGCATTTTATCAGCCTTCTTCCTCACCAGTCTGCTCCACTTTGCACGCATGTCTACCAGAAGTATATGTGTGCACAACACACTCGACCTACATTCTATAAACAACGTCCTTATAACAATTCGCCAACCGTGCTTGCAATTTTTTACAAACAGAGCTATTTAACCAACCGTGTCGAAAAAAAAACAGTTGAAATGAAAAAAAAATAGAATATATTCATCACCATTCCTCCAGTGGTACGAGATCAATGCCGGCGCGTCTGCAGGGATCGGAGATATCGCAGCGCGCCATCATAAGGGCCTGTAGCATAGTCATGAAGGAGGTGAGCCTGCCGCAGGCGACGTTCATGTACGCCGTGTCGTTGAACTTGCAGTGGCAGCATCCCTGGTGCTCGACCGTGCCGATCTCCCCGTACGGATACTCGTACGGCGTGTGGCTCTGTAGATTACATTGTAGAGGAAAAAATCCATCGATTAGCGTAGCTGTTATTTCTTTCTTATAACGCGGATGCGGAACGAGCGATCGGGAAATTGATTGATAACGAAAGTTTACTGTGTTATAGTATAATTAAATCGGCTGACGAGGAAATACGCTTGATTGAATGAGTTTGTTTATTGCTGTCGAATTGGAATCGACGGTATAGAGCGGCGATGGTTTCGATGAGGATAACGAAGAAAAAAAAAGGAGAAGAAATGATTAACTGATGCGGTTGTAATTTCTTTTATTGTCGTTAACTAAACGTGCGCGGTGGCTGCGGTCGACGAGTATAAACTCTAGGATTAATGGATGCGGCAAATACAGCCCGAGGAGACCTTTCATTCAGTATCCTTATAAACGACTTTATTTATGAGGAAAGGTGAAAAATAAATTATATTTTTCAGATTGATGCATTCGCGTAAGAAAAGGCCCGAAAACAATCAAGTTTTTTACCTCACTGTATATAAAGTTCGATATAGCTGTTAGAAAAGAAAAACTAACGCCTTAAGCTATAATACGCCAAGAAAATAAAGCTATATTCTACAAACTGTGTAACGATAGAATGTTTATCGTTCGGCCGGCCTAACGACGTCGGCAATTTTCGCAAAGCGGCGAGGCCAAGCCAACATTTCTGCTTCTTTTACAGCGTCCCCAAATGATGCATCGTTATACGCGACGTAATTGTGTCTGCACGCCCGCCGCTAATTATCCACCAATAATTCACCTATAATATTAACTGTCAGAACTCCGCTCGACGCGCATAGACCCAGTCCGAAATTGAATATTTATGACTGTATTTCCTTTCCGCGCTCGCGGAGGACAAGACAGCTACAATAAAAGAAAATGGAGAGAGAGAGAGAGAGAGAGAGAGAGAAAACGGCATAGTAGGTGCTTTGTGATTCATCAACGGCGGTGGTTGAGCGAAAAAAAAGAATAAGGGGCGATTACATATTTGCAAAGTTAGAAAGTGTCGTATATAAACTAACAGCTTACGCGTGCCCGTATAGACCCCAAGACAAGTCTCGTTGCGTAAGCAGCGTGTGGTCGCGGAGCATTATCTATCCTTTATGTATATATATACACGGCGCGCGTGCGTAAAAACAGAAGGAGAACCGCCCGGTGTGTCACGTTATTACGACCCTTTTCAGCTCTTCAACTTCGCAAGATCATAAAAGTAATTTACGAAGACTAGGGGTACCGAGACCTTGTGGGTTGCGGTATTTCCTTGTATTATTCGGTAAGAGGGTAAGCGGGGATCAAGTTCGGCCCGCATGTAGGCGCTCGCGCTGATTAAAAGTGAAACTTTTTAGAAAGGAGTGGAAACGAATCGCTCGCTCGCGCGCACGCCACCGACGAGATGCAGATTTCAAATTGTTATCTCTCTCTCTCTCTCTCTGCGACTTCAGTGAAATGAGTTAGAAGTTTGCTTTAGTTCGACGATGCTTGTGTGTGTGTGTGTGTGTGTGTGTCCGCTATTGGTTACGTCGATGTGCGCTGACGTAACGCTTTTGAGGCTCGGGCTGTCGAGGGGTAAAGGTGTTAAATGACGTCACGGTAGGCTCTGCTGTTGATTCAGGCGGAAGAATTCGCGGAGGGTCTTTGCTGATGATAGGGTTGATTAATTGGAATGTTAATATCGTTAATTGGTCGCGGCTGCTGATGAAGTATTTACGCGTGTGTTTAAAGAAGAATTGATATGTGTATTGAGTTCTACGTGAGTTACTGAAATTTCTCACGTGAATTGTGAATAATAAGGTTTGATAAGTAATAAAATCGTTCGTTTCAAATATGATTTATGGAAAATATTGGAACTAGAAGTATCAAATTAATTAATAAAATATTGAAAATTTAGTTTTAATTAACATGCTAATGGCTCTTATGTATGTGTCATTGAAATAGAGTGTCTAAATGGCTGAGTCCATTTTTTAATTAGACTTTTATGTAGATTTAACCAAGGAAAAACAGTAAAATTAGAAGAAAAGAACAAGGTTTGAGAACAAATATTACTCACCATGTAGTGTATACACGTGGCCGTCCAAAATCCGAGTACGAGGAACACCAGAGTTCCTCGGGTGAAAAACGCCATGTTCCCCAACTTATATTCTGTAACATATTTGTTACATGTTATATCTGATCGAAAAATGACATCGATGTATCATACATAATCTTTTAAGTGGTGATTCAGGAAAATAAAACTTTAATTATGGCACCCTCTGCCACCCATATACTCATGGGGGGGAAATTTCAGATAGGCTGATATACCAGGGCTAGCACGTTCTAGCATCATCTGCTCGCATAAGGATCCTTATGGCGGAGGAATCGACAACCAAGATCTCTATTTCTTACATTATTATAAAAATTATTTTTATATACTGGTACGAAAATTTCACATCATTATAATGGCACCGATTGCTACCAAAAAACGATGCAAGGACCTAAAAGGAAGGCACAAGAATGCAGTTTATCATCCTTCCAAAAATCCGCTTAGGGAGTTAGGGGACGTAACAAAGGCTCTACAGAGTTTGTGTCCAAATATTCCTCTATTTAGAGAAGATACGATTTGTGCAAGATGTTGTACAATATTACAAGAAGAAGTGAAGAAGTGACTGCTATTTCCGATGCACCAAATTCAAGTAGTCAAGAATATTCAGTTTCTACGCCAATTATCAGGAGCGAGGAAATTTTTAATATTAGTGAGATTTTTGCAAATGAGCTAATGAGTCTTTGAGTTATTTAAAATTATAAACCTGTCAAAATGCCTTAAACTGTAAACAGTAAGATGCGGCAATCATATGCCATTGAGAAAAAAAGGAAATTAATGAGGCATTCGATTCGAAAATATTTAGTAAAATGATGAAATTTTATGATATAACGAATCCTGAATTCAATGAAAACGCAGTGTGCGAAACATGTGATAAATGGCTCCATAATATTAAAATAGCTTTCGAAAATTGTTCAAGTTTTCGTGAAAAAGTGTGGTTGCTAACTCTTATTCCAACTGATATTTCTATAAACTATTTGTTGTCAATTATACCCAATGCAACTCAATATATGATTGATGAAGCGCGAGCACTAGTGAATGGTGGAGATATCTACAAACAACCTGGAACTTACATGAGCCATTCTTTAGATAGTGATATTGTGTCCAAAGTCAAAGATTATTATTTAAACGGTGATTTTAATTGCTCTTGACAGTGTAAAAACTATTCTTAAAACTAGATGAAATTCCTCACATTTTGAAAATTGAGGTACTTTTTAAAATTTGTAATCTCTATTTTCGCGTCTAATATTGATTTGATTGTAGAGTACAAGCAAATTTTTAATCAGAATCCCGAGCCACGTGTTTTCTTAAATATGATTTAGAATACAGTCTTATAGCTTTTAGGCGAAAAAAATCGATCTGTCACAGCCTGCCTGAATTTGAATGGAATGATCCATACTTCTTTCCACAAATGTCAATAAAACCTAATCAATTATTGACTTTTGAAATATTGCACGTAAACTACACACTTGAAGCTGTAATCAACATACAAATCTCCTGCGTTAATCTTCCACTTATGCGCTTACACTTTGCACAAACTATCGATCAAACTGTACCATTGACCCCACATTTTTGACGAATCTCGGGGTACTTGCAACTGTGTATAACTCAATTTAAAACTCGAAGCACGTTGTTCACTACAATACTACGAAACGCTCGCGTCCGTGTAGAATTTTTTTCGCCAGCGAATGAAAGAAAGTCTGTTCCGACTGGTCCGCCTCACCCGATGACGTTCGCTTTAAAAACTGCCGGGAGACAGAGAAAGAAAGAGACGCATCTCCCGCGAGGCGCCACTCACTCGGACTAATTATTCGCCCGCCGTCGTCCAGGGCCGCAGCAAAACTTCCGAAGACCCACCGGTAATTTTGAAAAACTACAATTTTTGTCAAACTAATCGCGTTTGTGCTTTTAATTTTCGTCATACGTATATTTCATCCTAAATGTAGAGCAAATCTCGTCAATTCACTTTTTATAATCGATCTAGTCAAAAGTCACACCTTGTTCACTCACCTATAATTAATCGGTATTTTTTCTAAATATTTTAGCAATATTATGTGTAGCTTGCGCAATCTCTACTTGTAAGTTGAAAGCTTCACCGACCGCTATCGACTAAATGCCAGCTGCAAACTAATCAGCCACGAATTTAAGATATTCGCTAGACAAATAATAAACGTAATGTTACACTTCACGATCGTGCTTTTGTTAATTGAACGAACGAGAACAGGTTAACCCTTGTTAACCCACGTGTATGTTTTTCACAATGTTATCAATGGCACAAGATTTAAATAATTCTATATGTTTGGACAAGACGTCACACTTTAACAGTGTACAAAGACTTCATTGACGGGTTATCGGGGCACCGCGAGTTCATTCAGACATTCATTGATCGAGTGACGTGTACGCGGAGCAACGCGGAGACGCAACAGATTATTGACTATCTTAAAAAAGGTGGGCTCACCCACACGCTACGTTACATGTGCCTTTGTATACATATTTTTTATTTACATACATCAAATTGAGCCTCTCATGATACAGTTACAGTTAATCCCCGTGTCGACAATTCAATCGATTTATGCATTATGATTTAACGCGATTACTGGTTTAGTCAAATGTGAACTTGAATTTCTATTAAGGAGGTTCAATTGCGGCTCCCTAGTCAAAGTAGTGTTAAATGAAGAGGTTATTTAACATTTGAAAAAATAGTAATTGTAATGTGATTCATTCGCTTCAAATGATGTTAATAGTCAATATGTTATAAAAGAAAGTCTACTCATCACTATTAGGCAAACTTTTTTAGCAAAATGTCGACATTTTGGAAACAAATATCGCCACCGCAAGCAATGATTGATAAAACACTTGAAGTTTTTTGTTTCTCAACCAATTTTAGTTTTGATGGTCTCATTTTGTTCTTTGCGTAATATCATGCACGCTTGTTGAAGGAAAATTTCAAAATTATTCAAATCCCAGAAAGTTATCCTAAATTAAAAAATATATTTTTCTAACTATGCGCGAATAATTACTAAATAATTACTCATTTTTCCTTCGGCAAGCACGAATGAACTTATGTAATGAACAAAATGAGACCTTCAAAACTAAAATCGTTTCAAGAACAACAAAATTTCCAGTTTTTTATCAATAATTGCTTTTGGTGTCGATAACTGTTTTTAAATACCGAAATTTGTTAAAAAAGTTTGCTTAGACATGTTAAATACACTTTGTTTATAATACATTGACTATCTCTATCATTTTAAATAAATACATCTCATTACAACTATGGGTTTGTTGTCGCGTATGAACCTCCTTAAGAGCTAACGACATATAAATTGATGGGAACTATAATTTGAAGAATGTGTGAAGAATAAAATTACAATAATTGAGCACCACGTATAAAATATTATATTGTATGAGATTGAGTATTTTCGGACTTTATTTAATCATCATTTTAAGGAAGTTTCACCGCGAGAATTAGTCACATTAACAAAATTTGTTTACAATCGTTTCTTCATATATTGTAATGTAAACAACGATATCATATAAAACATAGCTCATTAAATAACAAAACATCGTCAATTAAAAAAAAAATTTAACAAATAATATAAATCTTTTTTATTTTTGAACCGATTAAGAATTGGAAGGGCTCATTTTACTGATATTAACAAGCGATAGTTTTTGACATTATTACATGTGAACAGACAATTGTAAACAAATTTTATTAATGTGACCAATTCGTAATAACCTTACTTTACCGCTAACCCTGTTTTATCGACGGAACATGACCAAATAATTAATATAAATAAACGAATAACGATTTGTGTATTGAACAAATTCAGTTGCCCTGCGTACTTAATCCTTTAGTACGTCGTTCTACAAAGTTTCAAGACAAAAAAACGATGACACCTTTGTTTATTCTTGAAACGACATTTGGTTAATTTTCGTTCCGAAAATAAACAAGGGGCTCGTCCTGTTTTTACCTGGAAATCATGCGGTCTCAGAGAAAAGTAACGACAAACTTTTTTTAGGTAATTTTGGCCAGAAAAGCCTATAGGTGTAAGACCGCCTTAAAAAATTAAAATCAAACATGTAAACGCCTAAATTTGCGTATTTAGAATTATACAACCTGTCGCCGACCTTACAACTTATTTAATTATTTTTATCATGAAAAGTGTCAATAATTAAAAAAATAAAAGTCAATCCTTACATCAAACTTCAAACTGCACAAAGCACCAACAAGATCCAATAAGCGCGAATATTCAGAAGCCGCGCGACATTTTCGTCGAAAGTCCAAAATCGTAAATCTCACTAAAAGTCACTATGGAAGCACTGAGATGTAACTGTGCAGCCGATGGTGGATCCCAACCGAATATATCGTCGGCCCACTAGCTCGGCTTTCGTCACGAAAGGCCACCGATGATAAAAGCCCTCTTCTCCCCTCCCTCTCGGATGTGATGTGTATATGCACACACGCGCGTACGTTTTCTTTACGCACGCGTAACGAGGTGCCCACATTAACCGCTAATCTAATTTTTTGGAGAAATATGCTTACGCAGTTTTATTGGCGCGTCACCAAATTCAGCAAGTTTAATATGCGCACCGCGTTTCTCGTATTAGCCTGTACTGTATATATTGTAAATTGAATTTTTTTCATCATCGTATATGATTTATATCGTTAAATAAATGACATTAGTGGCAGTGTCGCTGAAATTTTACAGCAGGTTCATGAATAAATTATCGATTGGTTATTTTATAACATTTTTTATTATCCTGGTACTGCGTTTACATAAAATAATAATATAACAATTTTAACAGAAATTTTAAGTAATACAGTTGTTATATTTCGACAAATTTCATATAAGACGGTCCACCTTATAATGCTGTAGTCGATTTCACCACTTATTTCTCGATACTTTTAAACGCAGTACGTAAATATAAGAAAAAAAGCTGCAATAAGTGTCGCCTCGTGCCGATTTAAATATGGATCCATCAAAACTGCATATACACACAAACTTTTAGATAGCCTAGACTAGTTTTATTATTAAATAAACGTATAAAAATGATAAACGATACAAAATACTAATTCGACGTTATCTCATATTATAGATTCATTAAACCGTACAAATAAAGTTCCGAGTTCCTTAATTTGTCGAGTCAGCTGAGCAATCACACAAATAGCCAATTTCTATCAATACATCAAATATACCTATCGTGACGTCACGCGAGCGTGGAAAAAGGGACAATGGGATTGCCAAAAACACCTCCACTCTTCCCATTCATATAATCAATCATATGACGTGTCAAATATATTATTACATCTACATTTGAAATTTCCCAAAGCGCAATAAAAGCAGCTTTATACATTATTGTCGATAGAAATTTACATCAGTTCGCAGGTGAAATCGTACACCCTCCCGCCTATAAAACTTTATTCCTTTTCAGCAAACCGTTTCTTTCAGTATGATAATTTCACAGCACGGTGAATTTATAACGTCCCCTCGCGTAACTCCTACAATATCCGGGACAATCTACAAAAATGTAAAACTGTTATCATCGTAAACTCTCGCCGTAATAATTCACGCTTTGAACTTTCGTTTTCTCCATCTTCCACGCAAAAACAAAAAGCACATAGTCAAAGCCACTCATGACATCGTCATCGCGTCTCGTACCTCCGCAGAAGGTCGTTCAACGAGGTCGCAGTCCTACGGCCCCTAGGCTCAACCCGGTGTTGATTGATCCTCCACTTGGGCTGTGCTCGGAGTCGATCGCGCGTGCGTTTCGCCTCGCGAGGATATTTCTGCCAGTCGCGCTTTATGAGGTCGGCGGCTCGCTCCGCGATCATGATGGTCGGGGCATTCGTGTTGCCAGTTACGATGCTGGGCATTATCGAGGCGTCGACGACGCGCAGACCTGTGATGCCGTGAACGCGCAAATTGGAGTCCACCACCTTTAAAAAGGATAAACGATTATGTGTGGTGATTCGGAAGTGTTTTATTATAAGTAAAGGAAATATGGTTATGAACTGAGGGCATAAGTTTGTTGATACTATTGGTACAGTTGGCTATGATCTAGATGTTCTTGGCGCAGAATTTAAAAGTTTAATGATGACGCGCGGTATTTTTACAGCTAAATCGTTTGACATGCCTGTAGGTAATGGAAGTTGATTATTAAATTGCCTTTAAAATTGTCAGAATGTTACTTTCAAAATAAAAACTGACCGACCAGCAATTTTGAAACGAGATCCGAAAAATCGTTAATTGGACGTAATAGTTCGGCATTAGGATAAAAGCTTAATTAATTATACTTATCGATCGATCGATTAATTTTTATATACTACCTACTGTACATTCATTTTATTTTGAAAATTAACAGTAATCAGGTCAATAATCTTCCGTTCAACAATTTTGAACGTGTCTAATAACCTGAAATTTCATTTAGATGAAGTAGGTCACCGTTGACAATGACGTTTAAATTGGGTGCTATACCTATAGAGTTCCGCTACTGTTTCAGTTATGCCGGATTGTTTATAGTTCCCGTGCAGGACGACGTTATCGCTGCAGGTAATATTTGCTCGCGAGTTTATACAGTTTAATTAATTTAATACACTTATCTGCGATAGAATTTATCGCGGCAATATTATAATTGTTTGAAAAAAAAAATAAAAATGTTAATGCAACATAAAATTACTGTAACCCTCTGTGTAACTTTACATTCTGCAACAAACTATATACTCATAAATACATGTAGGCTCATTTAAAGCCTATATAAGTATCTAACAATTACATTTTCTTTGTGTCACGGGTCAGTCCCGCTAATTACCGCTTTTTATTAAATCTTCTTTATACTTCGCGAGTCCAAGCCTTACATACTTGAGTTTGCCTTCAATTTTGTACAGTAAACAATAATTACAGTGCACCCAGTGTACACTTAAATTAACCTTTCCCTTATTAATTACACACGCCTGGCAACCACCAATTAAACTTGACAAAAAGGTAAATGCATGTACGCAAAAACGAATATAATTCGAAGTTAATCAAATCTGCTCCATTCTCTTCGAGTTACATTCTACAATACCTCTCCTTGTTCGTTATCTCTTTAACATTGAGACCCGCGGGATCGAATTCATCCGTCGCGTGCGGGTTAAGAGTTGCGCAACGCGACGACTCTGCCGCGTAACTCTGCACCCGCGAGTATTTCTCTCCTGCCGCGGTCGCCAAAAAATATCCGCCGCCGAAAGAGCATTGTTATCCCGACTGTAAAATCTCTCCCGAGAACTCGCGTTTATTCGCTTCTGGCTCGATATACCTACCTACCACCGCACAATGAGCAGCAAACGCTGTGTGTATATATCTGTAGGTTCGCGTGCGATTTAACCGACCCCGCGAGATATTTTGTGTTCTGCGGCTCTAAACGCAGTCGCAGAATATACGTAACGTTTTGGTCCAGTTTTGAAATAAAGAAATTTTTTCTTTTTTTACGTAATATTGCCGACGATTACGTCGTTGCTGAAAAGTATGGTCTTGTAATGGGTTCTCATTGTTTTGGAGAGTTGCTAGTTTCTCTAATTGTCGTTGGTTAAAAAATATTTATTCCTGCCTCTTTTTTTTCGAGTCTTGCTCAATCCTCGGCGTTTTTTGTAAACAAATATTACGAACGGATCAGTGACTTTCGGTATAGAGCTTAGCAAATTTATCTATCCATTTTTAATTTTTGATAGAATTATAACTCTTTACAATCTTTTTTCATGAAAATAATTCTGCTTTAACAAATCAATATATCACTATGTATCAGCACGCACTTAAATCGAAAAGATTCGTCAACCGTGTCAGCAACCCCATCGAAACGAAAATCAATCCCCCCACATGTAGGCCATCTATAATACGCGAACACGGCCCATATACGCGCTCCGTCGCCGAATACCAATTACCCCATTACACCAACTTCGCGCGCGTTATCAAAAATCCCGCTACATATATATACAGACGACCGTTGCGCAACTAAAACTCGCCGACTTGCCAAATGAGGCGCCCACGTGCGAATTATTGCCAAAAAGTGAAACTACAGGATGAGGCGTTTAGTATGGGAGACAGAAAGAGGGCAGGAAAAAGGAAAAACAGACATAACGAAAAAAGAAGAATGAGAGCAGATATACGAACGGCCATGGGGTCGGCTGCGGGTCCCATTTTGCAAGTGCCAGTCGGATGGTAGATCGTCAGTGTGTAGTGGCGAGCCTGGCAGCGCCAGTAGGCGTCTGTGTGCATCCTGTGCTCGGCGCACTCGCGTATGACGTTGCTGTTCGGCCGGGCGCCTATCGATCGCATCGTCGCCGTCTGGCTCAGCCGGTGCGCGAACTTGGCCGCCTCGACCTTTTTAAGAGAGGGAGAGAGAAGAGTAAGTAGAATGTAGAAGCGGCGTCAGTGCTGCGGTTATAAGGAGTTGAACGTGCTTGATAGCTGGGATGTAGGAAACTGATTGGGATGGGAGATATATGTGTGGGCATTCAAGTTTCTGTCGTCTTTCGATTTTTATGTTTCATATTTTACAGAAGAAAAAAACGATAGGTTAGAGGCTCCCAATGTGGCTCATTGAATTGTAAATGGCTGTAAAAAATGTAGAAATATATTATTTTAAGGTCGCGGATTGATAAATCTCCAGGGAGAAATGGGTTAAAAATTATTCGTTGTAGAGTTTCCAAGTGGTTATGTCAGCGATGAAGAAAAAAGAAATTTCGCGTTTTTGAAAAATCCGCTCTTAATATAGACCACTTTAAAAAATCATAAAAAATATTTTAAAAAATATACAAGTTTAAGAATACGAAAGATCTTTATATTCGGTGATTGTCTATTTATTTATTTTTTTATAATATAAACAGCAATAGGAAATCATAAAGCGCTTCGCTCGGCCCGCAAATCACGAAAAAGTTGTTTTTCGCACTTTAGAGTCATGAGGACTATTAACGTCTGCGAGTTGATACAAGTCCCCCGCGGGAGTCGATAGCCTACTTTACTCCTTCGGTGCATAATATACTAATGTAATATGCTAAGGCTGTTTGAAAACTTTTGAGCTGTTCGAAACAAACAATATTTTAGTAGAAAAGGATTATTTATTTATTTATAAAACATAATTATCCTCTAAAAATAAGAAAAATTCTTCTTCTAAACTGGTTTTCTATATTTTTAAATGAAAAATCTTCCTTCATTCGAGCAATCTTACGAAAAATCCATAGCTACAAAACATTGCTACATCTTGTTTTCCGTCTAATCACATGAATCATCTATTATTTGTAATTACACGAAGATAAACATTTCAACCTAGTCCAAAACATGGGAAAATACAATAATCAACGAGTACGGCATTCTGTATACGCGACTTTCTCTCAAGTGTACGTATCAATAAAATTATTTCGAATACAATTTGCTCAAACAATGAATTAGGAAAAGTTAATGTCACCCGTTCGGAATCATTGGCACGTGGATACGACTCAATGAAATTTTGCTTAAATACGCGTGCGGTATACGAGCAAACATTAAAGAATTGACGCGAACATTGTCTGAAATTTTGTTTGATTTGACGTATATATGATTGATTGATGGCTTTGATATTAAGGAAACTACATGGCTACACCACATAAGTAAGTTTTATCAAATCAAACATTAAAATTTGATCTTATTTGAATGCTTGAAAAACAAAACGAAGTATATAATTTGTATAATGTTACAACATTATACGTATCGGAAGATTCCATTGATAATTTGCAAACATTTTTTTTTGTATTCATAAACTCACGAGTACATTATGTAAAACATTATGGTATTGTTTGACAAATTATAATAAGTTTTACCGTTCAACAACCCAGCAGTCGAATTAAGATCAATTAAAATGACCTTTAATAATTGAGAAAAAAAAGATATAAGAAAAGAAACCAAATTATAATTTAAAAAATCTACGAAAACAACCACACGAGCATTAAAATCTCATACCACGTACCAGAAGCTCCATATCCCGGGGATCTTTGAAATAGTTGGGAACGATCTTCGGCGGCTGGCTGGGATCAGCACTCCGTAACTGTACATATCCCCTGCTGTGCGGTCTCAGAATCAAGGGAATCACCGCGTAGCTCTCCTTGTAAAGAATGTCCTCGAAGAGATTGGCGAAGAAGTCATCGCTGAGGCCGCAGCCGCGTTTGCCGAAAAGCCCGCCATCCGCGTTCTCAGCGCCCGACGCCAGAAACAGCTGCACGTCTGGGTAGTCATCAGCAGAGGCATTGTTCAGCCTGCACGGGAAAATCATACCGAGAACAAATATAGATTTCTGAGGGATTGATAAAATGGGAAACAAACATCATCCGGATACTTGTGAAATACAAATAAAGTGAGATAAAAGGGTAGATGTGGGTATTGCTGCTGTTGTGGATATTATTGCGTTGGTATTACGGCTGTAGAATCTTATGGGAAACTGCAGTAATATCAGTGGCACGTTGTTTTTTGGGTTCTGCACATACGCCATCGATCTCCGCTATGCTTTAACATGGTACCAACCAAGCAGCGTGGCAGTAACATCAACAAAGACACATTGATCTCAAAGTCTTTACGTAAATTTGTTTATCAAAATTTATACTGAAAAATTGTACTTCAACCAATAGATACGATGATTTAAGACTAACATGACAAAAATATCGCCGTATCCTCCTATAATAATGCGTTAAATATTATCGTGGCAAATATTAAGGGAATTAGAACGTACTTGGTGTTGACAAAAGCCATGACTTCGCACTGGGGGACGAGGTACAGCGGTCCAGCCTGATTCCGGATAAAGTTAACGATTGAGCCGATCGTCAGCAGTTTGCGCATGACGAACGAGAAGTTATTACTATGGCGCCTACTCCTTCTATCTGGTGGATCGATCAGATACGTCAAGCCTCCCATAGCCACGTGATCCTGCAAATTCTGTCCGACACCCGGCAGATCATGCACCACCGGTACGCCTACCTCTCGAAGATGCTGTCTTGGTCCGATACCCGATAACATCAGCAATTGGGGCGACTGAATGGATCCCGCTGCCAGTATCACCTCGCAGTCTGCGTAGGCGATGTATCGTCGATTTCCACGCCGGAATCTCACGCCGTAAGCCGTCTTGGACGACTCGCCCACGAGAATTTCCTCCACGTAGCTGTGGGTGGATACATGGAGGTTGTCGCGAGAGCAGCAGGCCCGGAGATAAGCCTTGGACGTGCTACAGCGCAATCCGTTTCGCAGAGTGCCCTGGGAATAGCTGAAGCCCGTTTGCCGCGCGCCGTTTACGTCGACTTCGTCGTAGCCTAGGTCGCGGCCGGCTCTGATGAAATGCCTCGATATGGGGCTTTGATATCTGCAAAATTGCGGTAATTAGAATTTTAACAGCCAAGAATGTATGTAAAGCATGTAGTAGCAAAGTTTGATATAGTTTCACCTGAACTTCTCGATAGTTAGAGGGCCACCAGTACCGTGATACGGTGAATCCTTGAGTTCCTTTATCTTGTTATCCTCGGACTTGACGAAATACGGCAACACGCTTTCGTAGTCCCATCCTTCGTTGCCCATTTCGCTCCATCTATCGTAATCCCTTTTGTTCCCACGTACGTACAGCATGGCGTTCAGCACGGAACTACCGCCCAACACTTTACCACGCGGCCAATTACATCGTTTACCTTTCATGGCGAGACAGTAGTCGGGCGATGGTTCGGTCTTGAACTGCCAATCCATAGCGGTCAGCTGGAGCGTAGGGAAGACCATTGGTACCTCCGACAGCAGAGTCTCGTCGCCTCCAGCTTCTAGCAGTAGGACAGTCCAGTTGGCGTTTTCGGATAGACGATTGGCCAGTACAGAACCAGCTGAGCCACCGCCGACGACGATGAAGTCGTAACGACTGGACATTTCTGACGTGGAGCGCGCGTGGACTCGGTGCTTACGGTCGACGATGTCGCGACGTAGAAGACTGATAAGGAGGCGCAGGAAACAGAGGAACGTTACCTCGTAGCCGTAGGATAGCGCAATTCGCGCGGCTGTGAATGAGCCGAGCAGTGTCGCTGGATCTCGGAGCATTTTCTTATACACTTGGATAATATTGCGAAGTGAGCGAGTGAACTTTGCGTAGATCAAAAGTGGAACAGCATAGCTGGTTTTAATTATTACAGATTTCCGACATTTTTTAAATATTTCATTTCATAAACTTACATGATATTCACCGAATGATAGATTAAAATAGATTAAAATAAAAGTCCATTAAATTACAAATGTTTTGGTGTAGCTGTATTACGGCTGAAAGTTTATAAAAAAAAATTAATAAGCAACTTTTTAAAATGATTCCTCGTTACGTTTGATGAAACCTACATACATTCACGGTCATGATACAAGAATAAGTAAATCACAAAAATGTTCACGTATTAAAATACACGCATAAAGTAATTAACACTTGACAATGAACTTGAGTTCCTGTAGAAAACACAATATATAATTACAAAATGAATGTAATAACACTATACTAATACGGCACTCTTGACTGATTTCATACAGTTAATTTTATTTAAACTGAATTATTTATATTAGTTTTTACTTCTAAACAAAAAAAAACACGCGTATAACCATGAACTTAATAGCACTTTCGAATGGAAACTGAGCCGGTGCAGACGTTCAATGCACGCGAGGCTACCAAAGTGATTGCGAAGTTGTTTTGAGTTTCGTCTTCGCTTTGTTTTGATGACATAATGTTCAGGAAGTAGAAATGAACGATTAAGGAAGTAATGAGAATGCAGCATATCTGTGCTCCAATTAACTATCTTACCTTTTTGGTTAAATTAACTACAGAAGGCAAAAATAATATTTTAAATAAAATTATGCTATTAATATGTTTATAATAAAATTTTCGTAAAAATAAAATTTTCAATTTAAATTTTTGAAAGCGTTCGTTTCCGCCTGATGCAATACAAAATAATATTTACAAGAGTTTGAAAATTTTCAAGTCTAGTTAATAACCAATGAAAATAAACGAGTTTCACAATACTCGCTATTTATGTAATCATCGCTGCTAAACATTACACGTATTTTGAAAACCGATATTAAACGTATGCAGAAGAATCGTATAAACAGGTAGTAAACGATATTATGTGTCTGATTTTTTAAATGAAACAAATACTTTATTAATAAACAAACATATTTTATTTACAAAATACACATGAAACTACCTAAAAAGAAATATAATAGTTCACAAATAAATTTCGAATAATTGTCGTAATTACTATGATAATTAATCGAAAGATTTTTTAATATTTTGATATTTTTCTGCTAGTTTAAGCATACATATTTAACTCATCTCATAATCTTCTCAATAATTTACAATGATATAAACATTACTTAAGAACTACCTTATCTTTTATTGTGCCTATTTACAACTTAAAACAACAAATACACCAATCATATTTTTTTCTAAAGTCACGACTTTTGGAACGCTTCGCTTTGCGGCAGCAGTACCAGCAGATGACATTAACAAATATGTACACTTTCGTTCGTCGGAGGAAAGTTTTCGACCTACATTTACTCCTCGACAATGGAGGCATACACTCGCCCGAAAAAAAAATTCTCGACCCAGACTTCTGAGTTTCGTCTTCGTTTCACCAAAAGCGAACCGAAAGAAAGTCCCTTTGAATTATTAAGCGTTTTTCCATCCTTTCGTTTTGCTTCCTCGTTTTATCACATATATAACCATGGCTCTCGCTTTTACAATGGAGCCTTGAGGAAACGCGGAGTAAACTATTTTTGGAACTGTCTGTTGCAAACGTACATATGTTTGTGAAGATAGTCTTATTACGTTAAATAAATATTTTGTGTGTGAACGCAAATGCCTGTCACTATGTCATATCGAATTAATAATATTCTATCTAAGAGTACAAGGTAAAAGTACGATATTTAACTTAACTCACTGTACTTAATATTGACAATGAAATAGTAAACATTTAAGCTGTAAATTAAAAGATATTTATAACTGAATTGTCTTATTAAATATTGTAACGCTGATAATAAAACCTATAAATAAATTTAACAGAATTACATCGAAAACTCTTATTGTTTGTTTTCAAAAACATGCTTAAAAATAAATATTCTCGCAGTCCATTCTCAAAACAGTATTTACATTTGTGAAGTACAATAAATGCCGAATAGAAAATCAATTAAATCAGACGGATATAACATTCTCTCACAGGGATGTTAAATATCGACTTTATAGATCCACATATTATACGTGTAGAGTTTTTGCTAATCTTATATCATATTCACCGTTGAGCAACATTCACGTCCCAATAACTATTAAGAAATCTTAGGAATTCAGCTCAAACTATCATCGCGAAGCCTCGAGTATTAGAAGCCCATTTAAACGATTTCACCAATTCTACCCGATGTTTCTCTTTTTCAACCAGTATTCTTTGATCATATCCGCGCCCTTCTCGCCAACCATAATAACCGGTGCATTCGTGTTACCGCTGATATGAGTAGGCATGATAGACGCATCAATAACTCTCAGACCTGACAGCCCGTAGACTTTCAATTGTGGATCTACCACAGCTTCCGGATCCCAGTATGGACCCATCTTACACGTGCCAACTGGATGGTAAACCGTCGCGGAGTAATGCCTGATCAAACATTCCCAGTAGGGATCTGTGTAAAGTGCTAGATGCTTGCAGCCAGGGAACGGCGTAGGATTCATTTCACTGCCGTATTTCCTAAACGCTGCCGTTCTACTCAGGGCAATGGCTATCTTGACACCCTCCACCAAGGTAGCCAGATCCTGCGGATCCTTGAAATAGTTCGGATAGATAAGGGGATGGTCGAAGGGGTTCTTGCTGCGCAACTTGATCAGACCTTTGCTCCTCGGTCTAAGCAACATGGGCAGCACACTCCATACGTCTCTGCTGTTGATATGCCCGAAAACAGTGTCGTAGAAGCGTTTTGTCAAGCCATGAATCTTGCGTATTTGACGACCACCATCAGAGTTAGTTGAGCCCGAGATAAAGTGCAATTCGATGTCGGGGAAGTCGTCAGTGGCGTTGGCGTACTTGGTATTAACGAAGGCCAGACCCTCGACTCCTCCGAGAACTGTCAATGGACCGGTACCGAACACGGCGTATTGTAGGACAGCGTTTACGCTGTGCAGACGATTTTCCACCATTGACACTTCCTGGTTAACCATAAATGTGAGACCACCAACGCCCACGTGGTCCTGCAGATTCTCACCGACGCGTAGATTTTGAATTACTGGGATTCCTGTAATTTAAGTGAATGTTAGTGATTGAAACATATATGAATTGTGTGATGCGCTCAGATAATTATTGTGTAGTTTGTTAATTTCAAAAGTCATTTTTTATTGTCACCTACTTAACGCTTTTTGAAAATGTTATTATTCATGCAACATATATTACATTTTTAAATACTTAAAAGAGACTAATAAAGTAAGTCAATTACCTAATTGTGTAAGATGTTCTTGCGGTCCAACTCCCGAAAGCATGAGAATTTGTGGAGAATTAACGGCACCTCCAGATAAGATAATTTCCTTTTTAGCACGGATACGGAAAATTTGGTCCTCGCGCATAAATTCAACTCCATAAGCTCGTTTGCTCGCTGGATCGATCAGTACCTACAAAAGAAAATTTATCATTAGTAAAAAAATAAATTAAAATTTGATTTACAAGAACACTTTTGTCAGTACAAAGCATTTCATCTCTTTCGGATTCTTAGGTTTAAATAGATAAGAATAGTTTTAATTTATCGTTAGAGGATATTATAGAACCTTTGTTCAATATTAGCCATTGACTAACAATCCACCAACACTCACTGGAACATTTTATAAGAGTCCCTCAATGAAATCCTTATTGATTCACCACTCTTATCACAACCTACCTTCGTCACATGAGAATTCATGGCGATGTGCAGATTCTTCCTCAGTCTAGCAGGCCTCAGGAAGGCCTTGGACGTGGAACACCTGCTTCCTCTCCTGATCGTGCCCTGGGCGATCATGAAACCAGTCTGGTGCTCCCCGTTGATATCGCGGTTCTCGTAACCCATCTGCTGCCCGGCATTGACGAAAGCCGTGGCCAGAGGTGTATGCCAGGGCGCCTCTTGCACGGTCAGGTAGCCACCTGTCGAGTGGTAAGGCGTCTTCGACAGGTAGGGATTCTGATTATCCTCAGACTTTTTGAAATAGCGCAGCGCCTCCGCTGAGTTCCAGCCGGCGTTGCCCTGCTGCTCCCATAGGTCGTAATCCTTTCTATTGCCGCGGAGATACAGCATGTAGTTAAGGACGCTCGAGCCGCCGATTACCTTGCCCCTGGGCCAGTTGCACCGACCGTTCTCCATGGCTGTTGAGCGTTGAGATATTAGTGGAGGTCGTAGAGAAAAGTAAATTATGGCGCTTTAATTACACAAATTCGTAATGCAAAGAAAAGATCCGTGCCATTAATACTTGGAAATGGAAAAAGAAAAATTAAGACTCTAATTACTTCGAATGAAAAATCAACCTTTTCGATGGCTATTGAATATATTTAAGTTCTCTGGCCTGGATTATACCGATATAACAAAAATTGTAATATAAAAATATTATTAATGATGAAAACTCTTTTTGAGCTTCTATGCAGTATACTTCAAAAATGATAAAAAATGACGGTGTAAGAAAGATGGTGTTAATACGATGTTTGAAATAAATACGGTACACTTTTTATAGATATACAAATAACATGGAATTTTTTTCTTTACTTATGTTGTCATATCTCTGAAATAAATCCTGCTTGCCATATTGCAGATTATACCATATTATTTCTACTATTATTTATAGTAATAACATACTATAGTTTGTTAAAAAAAGTTGGCATCACGATTCGTAAAAATGTGCCTCTATACAATGCATGTTAAAAAGTAATAACTTAAAAGGCAGATATCTTCATATTTAAGCCCGCAAGCTATGCTCGACTATTCAGCATAAAACATATACAAAGTTTCACTCACCAAGACAAGAGTCACCTTGCGGTTCAGTCTTGTACATCCAATCCAGCTTGCTCAGCTGCAAGTATCCCGCAAGAAGCGGCACGTCGGAAATTTCAGTCTCGTCTCCACCGGCCTCCAGTAAAAGCACGTTCCAATTCTCGATTTCACTAAGACGACTAGCTACCACGGCCCCTGTAAAACAATTGAATTAGACATTGCAACAAAAAGTAATGAATATTGAGAGTGTATTTTCAAGATCGACTTTGTCTATTTTTATCTTATTTATGTGGATGAAGTAGAAATTTAATTACTCCGCGATGACTCATTAAAATTCAATAATAAACTACAATTTTTTTCAACTTACAAAAGCCATTAGTGTTTTGTGTTTATAGTGAAACGTCGGTTTCAAACATATTTTCCTCAATTTTTGAGATATCAATTTTCGTATTGATTTATTATTTTAGCAAAATTACAAAAATATAAAATTTCTTGTGTGGGTATTATATTTAATGTGATATTTTTTTCAAGGAAATTTTCTGCAAGGCATTGCAATTTCAAGTCATTTTTTTTTACAAAATATTAAATCTTTGATAAAGAGATTACGATTTTTCAGGTCAAATGTCACATTTTCTCCTCTCTTGGCACTGAGACAACTCGAGCAATGGAGAACTTCTTACTCATACTTTTTTACTTGATAGATACGGTTAGTCAAATACCGATAAAAAAATCTTATAGAATGTAATAGTTTTTTCAGAAATGTATCACATTTTAAGTTAAATATAATCATTATTGCACAAATATCAAGCAATACATACATGTCGTATTATCGCATTAACTCTTTTAGGTTGAATCATAAGTAATTCTGTTTATAGACCAAACAATTCATTTAATTAAAAATAGATGTTATAAAAAGTCATTGAGTTCGATTATACAAGACTTATTTTGTGTAATCAAAATGTATCCCGTTTCAACTGTTTTCTCAGCTTTTAAAATTAATACAATTTAAATTTGCCGTTCTAAGTTCTAAAACTACTATAAAAATGACATAAAACAACCCCACAAAAAAAGGTTCTGTACATCTTGAAGAGAAAAATTGTAGAGGGATGATTCAAGGTTGGTCGTGAAAGGCACACAAGCAATGCTTATACATACTTTGTAGAAAAAATGAATAAAAAAATTGTTTTCACCTTATTTTTCAAGATACCTCAAAAATACCTTAGATATCTTAAAATTCAGACGAGGTAATACCAATTATCATATTAGAATCATGTTTTGATACCGAGATATGGTGGTCTAGTCTAATACCGAACCTTTATTTTGTGGGGCTGTGTTATCAATTCTATAACATAGTGCATTCAACAACGAATACAAATACATCCGCAATTTACCAGATCTCATCACCCATTATTTATTTAAACACAAAAAGT
Source organism: Torymus auratus (assembly GCA_900474315.1). Classification (NCBI taxonomy): domain Eukaryota; kingdom Metazoa; phylum Arthropoda; class Insecta; order Hymenoptera; family Torymidae; genus Torymus; species Torymus auratus. The sequence goes on from UXGD01000021.1 coordinate 163,394, forward strand.
ATAAGAGACGACACGTACCTGCCGAGCCCGCCCCTACGACTATAAAATCATACGAGGGTAGTAGTAGTTCTGACGGGACGTCAATTGGCCGGGACTCTGGATCCATGACCTCATATTGGAAGTAGACGATAGCGGCGGCCAGGGTCGGGAAGAACCAGGACAGACTTCCGGTCGCCGAACTCGCCGCCGACGTAAATAGATTCTGGATGTCCATCGTTCAGGTTGCGAGATTTGCGCACCGGCGCGTCACAGGCTGGGGACACTCGATTTGTCGATTCTCACTACGGGCAGAACGCACTGCGGGCACAAAATGGTGTAACGTGTTAATTTTTCCACCGCTGAATGATTGAGTTGCGCGTTAAAGTTGAAGTTTTCTTAGGTGTGCTACTGGTTATTTTTTCTTTCTAATGAGTAATGAACAACGATTCTTTTTCGGGAGTGTAGTTGATTTTTTTTAATGCCCGGTGTGTTTGTTCTACATGCGTGAAATAATTTATATACTTTTAGATTCGGACGCTTGGACACTTGAATATAAGAACGCGGATAATTTCTTTATATTTTCTTCGATCAGCACGTTTGTAAAATTATTGTTTCTTCATCTCCCAACTGACTAATTTGAAAAAAAAAACATTTAAAAATATACTTCTTTTTGATAAATATTTGAATGAAAAAAAATTGCTACAGCCCACAAAATAGGTTTTTCCTCATCGTACTTTAACGGTGTAACATGTTACAGTATAACGCTCGTACGTAACTGTATAAAAATTGTATCGCACCGAGAGAACCGGTTTCATCAATACCGCGCACGCACGATCAATCAATACCTAAACGGCCTGCATCACGCGTCTACACAGATTCTAAATAATAAACGATATCCGTTTCCGCTACACTATACTTGCAAAAAAAAAACAAAATTTCCGCGTACCAATTCGATTCAATTTAAATCCAACGTGTAAATCACGCACCGTGCTACTATACAAAAACCTCGCGAGTACACGCACCGCAAACGCACTAAATAAAAATATTTGTCGACAAACAAAATCAAAGTTTGTACCGATCCCACAGCGCCAACACCGAACACCGCGACACAACGATGATCGCCAACAGACTGCGTATATCGAAGAAGACCCTCGCACGGCTAACGCGCGTCTCCAAGCCGACTGAGCCGATCTCCCTGACTTTTACCGGGGTCGTCGTGCGCGCCCGGGGGGAAAGAGAGTAGCATCATCCTCAGCAGTAGCAGCCTCTCAAAAGTGGGGGAGGATAGAGGCTATACTCAAAGCTTTCTTCACGCGAGCGAGCACTCGGGTAATTCATATTCCGGAGGCTTCGATCGATCGCGCGCGCACGCCTGCGTGTGTACAGTGGTCGTCGCAGCGTAATGGACGAGGTCGTTTTCGATGGAAAACTTTGTCGTCGAACGCGGAACTTTTTACTAATTGCCGATCGCTATTGTACAGCCGATGGATGTTAAACTTTCTTTGGGCCTGACGCGATGGGGGAAATATCCATTGTCGTGGAATTGACTGTGTCGTAATGAATTTTCGTGATGTTTTGGCGGATGATCCACGTATTGTTGGCGTGGTTATGTGGATACGTTGGGTTACACGTGTATCTACGTGAGAAAATTAATTGATTATGATTGTTAAGAAAACGTTGATTAGATTTTGTAGATTTGGATTGAGATATCCAGAATTGAACGGAAGATTAGTAATTTTGTCCTAGTGTGGATATTTTTATTTTTCGGTCATTATCGTAATTAATAAGTGCCAACAATTTTAAAATACGTTATACCAAATTAAAGTGATAATTTTCGAAACTATTTTTGTCAAGGATAAAATGGAAATTTCCAATCTATAAAGTAATTAGAAAATTTTGGGAAATTTTTTTCAGAAAAAAGAATCCGATTCCGGGTCCAGTTTTAAATATTTTTCAATCCAATTTTTAATATTTTGGAAAAAATTTTTTTGATGAATTGTATGACACGTTTCTGCGCTTAAAAATGATAAATTAAAGAATAAAGTCGTTCTATAAATACTACTTTTAACGCTAATATTATCCTGCTGAAACGACGTTGTTACGTCGGTCAACAATAATATTTTAAAACGAAGGCTTCCCATCGATCGGCTGACTTATTTATTTTTTCAATGTTACGCTGTACGATTTATTGTAGAAAAAGGCTAATTTAATTCATCATTATTTAGATCCTTTTGGAATCGTAAAACATCCAGGACGCGCTTCCTTGACTCTGTTCTTATAATGTTATTGAAGGTTAATGCATAATTCCGCAATGTAATCGCGAACCATGAACTTCAAAATTATTATTTCATACGTGCAATAACGTTAACGTTCATTTGCAATATTACACAATAACGATTTATCAAACGTGAATTATTTTACAATATAAATAATACATCACTGACAATTTATCTTAAACGTAGTTTGTTATTCATTAAATTAATTATTGATACCAAAACAATAAGTTTAGTAAAAAACCAACTAAAATTTTGATACAAAGTGGTAGAATTCCATTAAATCCTATTATCGTGCAACAACAAAAACGAGTGAAAAAATTTTTTTCGCGTAAAAAAAATGAAATTTCAAAATAATAAATAAAAATTTATATCGATCGGCTTTTTATTTAATATCAATAAATATTTTCTTTCGAGGTTCTCGATCAACCCATTCCTCTTTATTGAAATAAACCGAGCGACATTCTCGTTGACATGAAACAAAATTACATATCATCGTATACTTACATGTTTCGACCTATAGTACATTTACTGCGATAAAGTAAAATTGACAGCACCTTTCATAACCAAGACCCATCATCGTCCCCATAAAAGAACCCCGATCTCCCCCAGATCCATTTCTTCTTCCCCATACGAACCGACCACGAACAATCATCACCCGCCTCGTATAACATCAGTCACCTTTCATCGGCTTATACTCTGACGCAACACCTCGCGCGCGTATTCGCGGTTCCCCGAAAAGAGCGCGACGAACCAAAGCCAAAATAAAACACATCCGAAGGATGCGTATATATAAAATTTACGCGCATACTTAGCACGCACCGATCCGCCGCGCTTTTGAAACATCCTGGCACGTGTGTATGTCTGCCTCCGCCCACCGCGCATTACTTAATCGCGGCGTTTCACATTTTTTTTTTATTTTCACGCCGCATGCCGAGCACGTATATAGAAGGCGCGTGCGTTGAGGTCGCGACAATGAGGATATGTACAACGCGCGCATGATATACGCGGCTACGGGCACGTATACTTACTTACTGATATTTATCGCCGTAGGCTCTTCGATCGGATTTCGGACGATTATATGGGTGATGACATATTATGGTGGGCCGTGTATTTTATTTTTATATTGTACGTCTTGAGATTATAACATCGTTATATTCTAACACGCGATAAGAAATTTTGGGTTCATAATTATAAATGTATTATTTTTTACTAATGGATATTTTATCGTTTAGAGAAATCTTTTAAAAATCTATCACATTAGTAAAGATAAATAAAAATTCTACATAGTATAATTCTAGCCTTCGAGAACACGCAAAGCCACTTTTGTATACGAGTCCCGCCTAAATTCTTTGCCTTCGATCGATCCGTTCGATTACGAAACCCCGAGTACCTATTAGACTTGTCGCGTTGCATTTAGAACGATAGACGAGTAGTGCGGCATGGAATTGTTCGATCGCGTATAGTACTGAGGACATTAAAATAATCCGAACGAGTGCCAGCATGAGCCATACGTATGTGTCGAGGCTGTGGCGCTTCGTTGGTATTCCCGAGCCGTTGAGGCCTCCTTCGAATGCGATCGGAATCGGTCGCTCGGACAACACAAGGCTTCGGTTTTGTGAATCGGCCAGAATATTATGACTAGGTCGCGATAAATTTCACGTCGATGTTTCGTTAATCGATTGTATAATTGAACGTTGAACAGCTGTATTAAAGACAGTCGGAGAATTATATATTTTCAGATTTTCGAATTTTTGTTTTCTTTAGTGTAGTGGGTCACAAAGGCGGATAGACGATGAAAAAGATTGAAATTGAAAATCAAGTTAATGTGTATTTTCAAATTGAATATCATAATATGCGGTCGGTACAATACTGGGACAGTCACGATTCAAGGTTTCTGTGTTACAAGACCATCGCGATCACGATTCCAATATCCTGATGGTTTCGACCGTTTACTTTCGACTATGTTCACCCCGATTTCATTAGAAACTCCTCTTTACGCTAAAGATATACCATCATATATTTAAAAACATTGAATTCTCTTATTTAAAAAACGCAGGTAATATTATGTTGGATTGACTTTGCAATAAAATAACACGTACGCCGCGAGTATACGCAGAGAGAAAAGATTACATATAAGATAAGCATCGTTAATGAATAATTAAGACAACAATTTGAAAATTATTAAAATTATACTGCGATATTATTAATAAATAAATAAGATTAAGTGTCCACGCAAATATTGATACTGTTACTGGTATACTTTTTATACACATATCTTTGATTCTTCAATACGGCATAATAACTTTTGGTTATAGATATGCAAATGATAAGTTGGGTTTAAGGTCAACAAGCAATAAAAAAAATTCATAAACGTAATGAATTGAATTTTACGATTAAGTCACGATTCTTATCACCCAAGCAATCCTTTCTTTCTGCGTATTATATGAAATTATAAACTATATCACGAAGTTAACACTTTCTTATAACGCACTTTAAAGATATAATCTACGTGATATAACGTTCACTGAGAAAAATGAAGTTTTGTCACGCAGCTACCAGACGATGACGCATGCGCACAATAACTGTATACAATATTTAAGTACACGATTATGATATGCAAATCACTAAGCAGATACACGCGCAGCATTATATATATATAACGCTGTAACGATTATCAGCACGTGGATATAACAGCAATAACCGTTAAAATTGTTTCCATTTATAAAACTCCAACTAAACCCTCTCATCATCGCGCCAGCTGTACGTATAACAATCCTTACCTCTACAATGCACTGTACACCCGAATCCTCAAACAACGTCACGTCGCAGTGAAAAATCCACTTCTGTCGTTCATCACCACCCTTCAAACCAATATAGAACACACACAGGACCACTATTATATGTACCCTTCGCAGCAGACACACACTCTTTTCTTCCAACACGACACGCACGCGGGAATCTTCTCGAACACACAGGAGAAAGGGGCCTGAATACGCCTCTCTCTCTTTCTATCTATCCGTTGACACTGAAGGTATACGATTATTATTATTATTATGGTATAACACAGCGATTATTATATACAGCGAAATTGTCGTATCGTGAAGCCGCGGTGTAGAGAGAGAGAGACCGGCTTATACGAGCGACCGTGACCTTGTGGCGGCGGTGAGCTGTGCCGGTCAACGGTCGGGAACAGGTCCGCCGTCACGCACTTTCCACGCTGCGGCGGCGCTGGGATAACGGTTCATTGCTATATACTCCCGACGAAGAGGGAGTGCTGCTGCTGCTGATGCTACCTATACGCGTCGTGCTTGGTCGCGCCTTTTGCAGCGAGGTGCTGGATGGAGGCGATGAATGGGTTCTCTTGAGGGGATCTTTTTTATACGGTTTTCGAGTGTGAGGTGAGGGAATACAGAGCGATGCGATGGAAAATTTATTTAATCGAAAGCAGATTTTCTGTAGAACCGGTTTTGACGGTTCTGGTGTGAAAAGACAATTATTGTGTATGAATTGTAAATTCATCCTATAAAACTGTATAATAGTGCATGGATATGATGAATGATTTTTTGTGTAAGATAGTGAAATTTCGGGATCACAGTTATATTGTAATTCGCAGATGTGGATAACGGTTGTTACCGGGCAGACATTTTTTAAAGATACATCAGCGTAGTTTGTATGTAGCGCTTCTAAGATATTCTGTTCTTATACTTGTTCGCGTTCCGTTTTAATTGCGTGCAACTGTATTTTACAGTTGAAGTGATATTCCTGTGGCGAAAAGGGATTACAGTTCTTGGTTAAAAATAAAATAGCTCGTTTCGCTGGGAATGAATGGAAATTAAGTATATACTTATTTCTCTATCATTGGTATGCCGGGGTCCTGACATTATTATAACATTATACTCGAGCTACAACAAAAGAAAAAGAATGAATAGTGTACTCGTAGATTATGTTTGAGTATGTTGAATCTCATGAAATTGGAAGAAAAAAGGTGTAAATGCGTAGGCGGACTCACTTTGGGTGGAAAACTATTTTATATATACTAAATTATTATTCATACTTGGGGTGTAACAATTTTTGCTCTGATGAAAATATGAGACTCTCCCGAGTATC